>VXBP01007624.1:108574-165264 GCA_013400115.1 Rhinopomastus cyanomelas
ATAGGAGGTTCCACATCAATTTGAGAAGGAACTTCTTCCCAGTGAGAGTGACGGAGCACTGGAACAGGCTGCCCAGGGGGGTTGTGGAGTCTCCTTTAATGGAGACATTTAAAACCCACCTGGATATGTTCTTGTGTGACTTGGTCTAGGTGATCCTGCTGTGTCAGGGGGATTGGACTAGATGATCTTTTGACATCCCCTCCAATCCCTAATGTTCTATGATTCTGTGATTCCTTCAGGACTTTGTTCATGTAAATACCATTGCATTTTTTCTTCTAGATTTCAGTAAGCATGTGGATAAATAGACAGTACTGAATTTAAGACAAATTATTGAAAGAAATGTAGATGATCTTAGTTCCTAAAACTCAATGGAAGAACAAGTCCTTTGTTCCTTTCTGATGCAAGACTGAGCCCTCCCTAGCAGTGCTTTTGCCACTTGCCAAGCATGTGTAAGTAGAAGCAGATATAGAAACTATTCATATTTTATGTTAGAAACTAGAGTTGCACTTCTTGTTAAGGTGTTGAACCTGTTCTTTTCTGTTTCCATCTAGGAATTGGAATGAAGTAAGCTATTGTTCAGAGATGTACAGTTGCGGTGTTACTGTCATTTCTCGACAAAGGCAGAACCATAATACTGTCTTGTTTGACTGAGGCCATTTCATTTGCCCCACCATGGAGGAGTTGGGACTTCTGCTCTTGTATTTTTCCTGTTTCACATCCTTCTCTAATACCAAACATGTGCATATTCCTTACACCTTTTTGACGTCACCAAGCTGCCAACTGTCTCATCCAATTTGCTGGAGCAATCCAAGGTGCTGGCATGGCTTTCTTGAATGGTAAATATCACTGAGTGTGTAACAGCTGAGAACGTTGCCTCTAGGATCGGCCCACATGCTGCAGGACTATCTGGCACATCCACAATCTGCCTGTCAGCAGAAAAATAAAACAACAAACCAAACTGCAACACACATTGAAAACAGGCATTGAGCTCTAACTGAAGAGAACTCTTTCTTTGACAAAAACAGAAGTATCACCGTACCTGCTTCAGCAAGTGAGTTCAACAGATAGAATCACCGCTGGTACCCACACCCCGCCGCCTCCAAAGCTGTGTATATGATACAGCCTGGGAGGAAGGAATCCTGTTCAAACTTCATGTGGTTACCGTTGCTTGGGAAACCACTTCCCTGGTAACCACAATGCATTCTCAGCACGTCCCAATATCAATTTCTCTCTGGCTCTGAGACATGCAAACCTGCGACGTGGTGTGAAGAGAGAGAAAGGAAAACAAAAAACCAATAACAGCAAACCCTACCTGGAGGTGAAAGGAAAGTGTGAACAGAAGATTTGCTGTTTCTGTACTTTCAAGTACATCCGAATGAAAAAGAACATGACTGAATATGCACCTGGAAGTTGTTTTCAACATTGTTCAGAGGAGAAATTGTTGATGTATGTTGATAATTGAGTCTTGAATCATAAGAACAAGGATGGAGATGGGTGCTTGTTTATCTCTGGAGCATCAGAAATGAGCCTCATACAGAAAGTTGTCTGTCAGTGATATTTGATCATCTCTGTTCCAGTTTGTCAGGGTATTTGTTGCTGAATCCATGCTATGCTTTAGAACTGTACTTCAGAAAAGATCTGTTAAAATAGCTCATTGCTATTTAAAAAATAATTTCTAAAGAGACCATAAGCCATAGAATCCCTTCACAGACTGTTCCAGAAGCATGGCTCCAGGAAGACTTGATACTGGGAGATGCAGCTGCTGCTGCTAAATCAGTGACAGTTCCACCATTGCTAAAGGCACATTGGTCTTTGTTTTCAGAAATACTTGTTTGTGCTCTTTGAATAGAATGCAAACCTGCTTTTATTCATCATTTCAAACCAAGAACCCTGCCTTCTGCTTACCTGGACAATTTCTTTTTGACAACAAGGTCAGCAGGCACATCAGCACAGTTGCTGTTCACAGACATAAAGGTAATCCAATTTTTATGCAAGACAAACAGAAGGAGCGTTACAGGGACAGTAATAGCTTTTTTAATTTAGCTTTTATTCCAGTTTAGCTCTCTCTGGGCACCCTGCTCCAGTGCTCTGTTTCCCTCACAGTTTAGATGGAACTAAATCCCTCTGTGTGTTTAGGTGGAACTGGTTTGCACCCGTTACCCCTTGTCCTGCCACTGGTAGCACAGACAGGAGTCTGGCCCTGTTCTCCTGACACTGCTCTTTCAATATTTCTAAGCATTTATAAGATTTCCCCTAAATCTTTACTTCTCCAGGCTAAACAGACCCAGAATCACTTAAATCACCCCTTTTCTCACAATAATGAGCTACTGCTGTGCAAATCATAGAATCATAGAATCATTATGGATTGGAAGGGACCTCGAAAGATCATCTAATCCAATCCCCCTGACACAGCAGGATCACCTAGACTAAGTCACACAGTCGTGTCTTGAATATCTCCAGTGAGGGAGACTCCACAACCCCCCTGGGCAGCCTGTTCCAGTGCTCTGTCACTCTCATCGTGAAGAAGTGCCTTCTCAGGTTGATGTGGAACACATACATATTCCTGCCTTTTAAAGGACGGTAGTAAGTCCTTTTGTTATACTTTGCAGACAAAATAAAGGGCTGGATAAAGTTATTTTGTTCTCACAGGAGAAGCATCATCCCAAACCATTAACAGTGTCATTTTAACACCTTTAGTTGAAGCATGCCTCCCACCCACACTCCAAATGGTGGAGGATCTAAGCAAGCCACATCTCTTCCAAGAATTCAGTAACTTATTGAGTCAATGGAAACACTGGTGCTAAGTGGTAATGATATATTCATCTCTTTCCTGGTGTTGTTTCCTGCACTAAGTATGGGCATAAATTAAGAAATATGAAAATAGAAGACTAGGCTCTAAAGTCTGCTCTCTGGAAGCACAGCAGCTTGTATGAAGTCCGCAGTATAGTATGTGGCTAGAAGGGAGGGCATTGCCGGTGTCCTGATTACTGAAGAAGAGATGATGGAAGGGTGCACTGCATCTGTATCACAGTGAGGGAAGAGACGCCGAGAATGAGAACGCCAGAGCTGTTGAGCTGTTAGCAGCTTGTGCCACTGCACCCAGGTACTTGAAGTACTCCTTCAGCATGTGTTTATGGTACTTCAAGAATGAAAAAAGACGACGGGAAATGCCTGAAACGAGGGGGCCCTGCGAGGGGCTAGCCGAGTCAACGACATGCACACCCATATGGTTAAAACTCCCGTAATCGCCTTGCTTATATACAGTTGTGCCCTGTCCACGCGACACCGAGTATGCGCTCATTGGGTACATGGCCTTTGTCACGCGCAGCTGTCCTCTAGCCCACTGGCCATCATACGACAACCCACCTGATCGGACGGCCCCTCCAGCCACCCCCTGACACAGCCCTTCTTCCCTGGTTCCCACGTTGTGGTTAACATTCCTCTACAACTGGAACTTCGCTGCTCTTCCCTGCTCATCACCTTCAAGACCGTTCCTAGGGTAGCTATTTTTGGCTCAGTGTAGGGTTGTCCGAACCATCTAGCACTAAGTCCGTTAAGAACTCGTCTACAAATGCCAAGTCTTCCAGACTGCTGAGATGGAATCATCATAGAATCATGGAATCTTCTTAATGGACAAAGGGCAATGGGCATAAGCTTGAACATAGGAGGTTCCATGTTAATATGAGAAGGAACTTCTTCACAGTGACGGTGACAGAGCATTGGAACACGGTGCCCAGTCGGGTTGTGGAGCCTCCTTCTATGAAGATGTTTAAAACCTGCCTGGATATGTTCCTGTGCAAATTGGTCTAGGTGATCCTGCTGTGGCGAGGGGATTGGACTACATGATCTTTCNCTTCCCTGGTTCCCACGTTGTGGTTAACATTCCTCTACAACTGGAACTTCGCTGCTCTTCCCTGCTCATCACCTTCAAGACCGTTCCTAGGGTAGCTATTTTTGGCTCAGTGTAGGGTTGTCCGAACCATCTAGCACTAAGTCCGTTAAGAACTCGTCTACAAATGCCAAGTCTTCCAGACTGCTGAGATGGAATCATCATAGAATCATGGAATCTTCTTAATGGACAAAGGGCAATGGGCATAAGCTTGAACATAGGAGGTTCCATGTTAATATGAGAAGGAACTTCTTCACAGTGACGGTGACAGAGCATTGGAACACGGTGCCCAGTCGGGTTGTGGAGCCTCCTTCTATGAAGATGTTTAAAACCTGCCTGGATATGTTCCTGTGCAAATTGGTCTAGGTGATCCTGCTGTGGCGAGGGGATTGGACTACATGATCTTTCCAGGTCCCTTCCAATCCCTAGTGTTCTGTGATTCTGTGATCTGTGAAAGCTTTAGCAATCAAAACCACAGAAGCAAAGGGGATCAGTGAGAGGTTTGGGGTTTTCAAAGTTTTTTGTTAAAAGAAGTTTGCAAGGCTGAGTATTCCAGAAATGCTTCTGGAATTGAGTCTTCATTCTTGTCTTGTCAGTGATGCTCTAGTTTGAATTTTAAAATTTGTCACTGTGATTTCATTTATCAATTTGCATCTTTTTAGAATAATGATGTATTCTTGACTAATACACTAGCGCATGAATATATCAATGAATATATGGTGTTGGCTTTCCTAAGCATTTAAAACACCTCCTTAGCATTTTTCTTCTGTATGCAGACTTCATTGAAAGTTTGAGTCACGATCCACAAAAGTTAAGACCAACATTAAACACTTGTAAAAGTAAGTATCCAGTGTCACGGGATGTTAGACTTGTACCCTACACGTGGCCTTTTCCAGTTAGCACCATGTAAAACAAACTAAATACAAAGAGACTTTAGCATTTCACATTTTGAATTCCTATAATCAACACCACAAAGACTCATGGGTTACTACAAAATCAGGGTTCTAGGTTTTGCTAAGCCTTTGTTCTACAAGGACACTGTGTGAGAGCTGCTTTTACAGCAGACTTTGTGGGGTTTCACATGAGGTGACAATAGACAGATGCCCACGTCATAACCATGCCTTGTACTGACTGGTGCTGAATAGATTGCACACGCCAGTGTGCAGAGACTAGAAACTCCTTGTTTAGAGGAGTATTTTGTCAAACCCTGGGTGTGTAGTTCCTCGTGGCTTTCCTTCTGGTATTTAAATGGAAATGAAAAATGTATGCCCTGCAGATGGGCAAAATTCATAGCTGAACTCTGCCGAGGTTGTGTCTTTGCACTCCTCACACGCTGACATTTAAATTTGCCTGTCTCCAAATATCAGCTGAGTGAGAAACTACTGGTCTCACTTTGACTAGTGTCTGATACTCTCACAGCACACTGAACCACCTTTTGCTTTGACAGGAGCCCAACTAGTCAGGGTGGGACAACTTACTAGAAATGCTCTAGGCACAGAAAAGTATTTGGAAAAAAACAGAAGCTTGATTTTATAATATCACTCTGGTATTTTTTCACACAATATCAAACTGCCCCTCTGTCACTCTGCCTTTAAATAGATAAATACTATTTCTTGCACATTGCTGGCTTGGTTTAACAAAATCCCCCCAGCCTGTTGAAAGCCACCGTTTGTATATTTAACTTCTCCGAGGATTTAGTTACGTCGAGAGCCCATGGAATTGAACTGAGGTCATTATTCTTGCCTTCCACACATTCATTTGCATGCACATCAGCTTTCTGTGGTATTTTTAAAAATATGCTTGCTGTAAATCTGAGGGAGGAGTTCTTGTAACATGGAATGAATAATAAACTAACATTTATCTTTTAAGAAGCTGTAAATTGAGGTATTAATTTATTTTACCTCGGTGTGTAAAAGACTGAATCTCTTCAGGATGAGGTACAGCGGGATCAAACCGATTTGCAATACAGATTTAAATATTCATCAAACTAATGAAGAGTGATTTGGAACATTGCCCAAGACGTTAACAAATCAGAAAGAACAACACTGCAAACCTCAGGCTCCCAGCAGCGATTCCATTGTTGTGTGCTCTGATGTTTTCACAAACTTAATTTGCACAGCTTTCACTTGTGTCAGTGCAGAATCAAGAACAAATGTCAAACCCTTGCAACTTTCAAGAGCTTCATTTCTTTCAAGCAGCCTTCTCTGCCATTGCAAAAGGCATTTCCTATGGTCCAGAGGAGTCACATCCTATAGACAAAAGCCAATGAAGTACAGGATATTCCTCCAAACAAGGATGAACAAGCAATCGATTTGGCTGCAGACTGTATAAACCTTTCCCTGTGTCTGCAGTGAGCTCAAGCAAAATCAGCTCTGGGCAAGGAGTGACTCCCAGGGGAGTACACTGGACTGTTTCAGCCAAAGAGAGGACTTGTATTTCCAAATATCCTTCTAAACACCAGTCAAGGAGTCACAGCTGGCTCCTTTAAGGCACTATGAAAGGTAACAGGAAAAGTCCAGAGAACACCACTGGGAAGAGGGAGCAGCTATTAGAGCAGTAAAGCAAAGATATTCTGAGGAAACATTCAGAGTTGTGACAAAACTTTCACGGTCTTTAGCCCATGACCTGCTGTCTTTTGACACTTGCCCCTCAGCACCACCACATCACCTGTTCTTCTTAGGTCTCTCCAGTAAAATGGATTTTTGTATTGTCCCTACTCTGTCATCTCCTGATTTTCTTCTGTTTTCTCCCTATTCAGAATGCATGGCTTGTCTCTCTCACAGGTGAGTTTATGGCAGGGAAAGTGCAGCTGCTGTCATTCTGCTCCTTTCTTGTGTGTTTTTTGTCCATTCCTCTATTCGTTACCATAAATCCCACGATTAACAGCAAGAAAAGTTATTTTTCTGCTGTAGCCAACTCAACTGCAACTGAACTGGTTGAAGCCACTTCTGTCTGTTTAGTAATTACCAGGATATTCACGAGATCACGGTCTCAGAGATCTCTTCAGTGCCTGTTTGCACCAACGTGACTTCATAGGAGTGGTGACTCAGGCCGTCACACATTATTAGGTCACTTGTAAGGCAACTACTTTAAAGCTAACACAAACAAGCCTGCTTCCAAGTGTTAGGTCTACCAATAAGTCATGTGCTCTTAGTTTTCAGCTTCCTAAATAATAACCCAGTCAGAGAGCAATTCTGTAACTGAAAGCGTTAACTTCTGTTAACACTTCTAACCAACTAAACACTGGATGTCGAGGAGAGGATCAGTGAGCTTTCCTCATCTTTTAAAGCTTTGGTGGCATCGTTAGCTATGTTAGGTAAAGAGGGAGGAAAGGGATATACAGCACAGATCTATAAAATGAGTGACACAGAATATCTTAACAGCAACAGCCGCTGTTTGTTGTAATAAGATGACCAGGAGTCAGATTCAAACCTAAATGAGAAACTTCTGCAGGCAAATTAAACTACGGAGATTATTATTAATGCATGCAGTCTATGCAGAGGTTTCATAGAATCATAGAATCATAGAATCATAGAATCATTACTGATCGGAAGGGACCTCCAAGATCATCTAGTCCAATCCGCCTGCAACAGCAGGATCACCTAAACCAAGTCACACAGGAACCCGTCCAGTCGGGTCTTGAACATCTCCAGAGAAGGAGACTCCACAACCCCCCTGGGCAGCCTGTTCCAGTGTTCTGTCACCCTCACCGTGAAGAAGTTCCTTCTCAGGTTGATGTGGAACCTCCTATGTTCCAGCTTACAACCATTGCCCCTTGTCCTATCACTACATGACACCGAGAACAGCCCAGTGCCATCGTCCTGACACCCACCCCTCAAATATTTGTAGACATTAATGAGGAATCCATCAGGTATATTAAGCAGAAGATAGACATTCTCATTCAATGAATTCTTGAGCCACAAGTCACTAAAAGCCAGCGAATATCACCTGCAATTACCCTCTCGTACTTTCCCCTCCTGCTCATGACACCTGCCAGAGGAAGAGCTCTGCATCAGATGGTCTCGCACAGGCCAGGCCTACGGCACGTCTAAAAATCTAAAGCTCCAGCTAGTAACTGATATATCAGCTGGACTGATAACATAAGACTCTGTCTAGGTGAATTTGAGCACCGTGGGGGCCCAACAGCATCCCAGAGTGAAAGGATTCTTCCACATCCCGTGCCTCTTGTTCGAGCAGGCTTTCCTTGATGTGCAGTGCATTCCTTACCACAGAGAAACCCTCATCTCCTCCCACTCCTAGAGATAGTTAAATGCTTGTATGTCTCACTTGCAGCTTTGTCTTAGTCCTACAGCTACACAGCTGATGTTCTGGCCACCATAACATACCAAGAACTCTCAAGCACTGGAGCTGGCATGGGACACCCAACAAGAAAGTATCCCTGCACTGGGGTGGCTTTTGTTAACACCCCACTCGCACAGTGCAGTGATGTTGCTGGCACAGCGGTGCCAGTTCCAGACAGCCTCCAAACACCTTTGGTGGAGCAGCTGAGAAGCTTGATCTGCCTGAGCTCAGAGGTCTCTGCATCCGCTGCAGCTCTGGCTTTAGGTCAGTGCTATGATGGCTCCTGCAGGGGTCATCTCCCTTTGCCCTGGGCTGCCTCTGCTTCTTACCCAAGAGGGTTATCCAGTTAAGTTACTCCATTCCTTGAGGTGCTCTGCCTTGGAGCTTCGGGAGCCCATAGGAAATGATGGCCTCAAATTTTGTCAGTAGATTTTACGGCTGAGACACTGATCTAAGCCAGTAACTGCCTCTCCTTTTCCCTGTTCTTAGGTAGCCACATCGAAGGCTCATTGTCTACCTTATGAGTAGCTATGGCGACCAGATTGCACAAGTCTATACGGTTTCTCAGGTAACAGTATTTATCGAGACATCTAGACTGAAAAGAGGTGTTTTTAGTATTCTTCTGGATTATTTTTAGCACCTTCCATGTAAGCATCTGATCTAGACAAAATCGCTTCTAAAAAGGACCTTAATTAAATTTTTGAACTGTTTTATTACCAGGAGTAGCCCAAACAATAAGCAACATTTCCAGTTGTCTTTTCAGATCAATAATTATGGCCTACATTAACCTTTTCCCATTCAAAACTAACACATGAAAGCACCAGTTCTTCATTAAAACCAGCTTATTTTTTTTATTAGCATTTATGAACATTTGGGTTATGCGTGAACTTTCCTGATGTCCAGCTGATAAAGAGGAGCTCATTAGCATCCTGAATTCCCACAGCCTGCAAGGAACAGTACAGATTTTTAAACGTCAAAACATTGTGCTCATACTCTTGACTTTTTCACTACCTTCATCTGAAGCGGTGATGTCTCTATTGGACATTTCTCTTGAGCCTTATTTGGGTATCCTCCTCAGTGTGACCCCATACTTCCCATGAAGGAATCATTAATGTGAGTCAGAGACCCCAACTGTATCAGAACCAAGAGCTTTCAGACACAAGGGGAGGGTTTAACAAACCCAGTGGCAAATATGCAGGGGAGGAAATGACTGACTCAGTTTGGGGAAAAAAGGCACCAAGACATCTTAATTTACTCCTTCCACTGCACATCAGAGAAAACCCCACACAAGACACAGACACATACCTACAGAGTTTCATCACACTGCTCCTACACTGAACTGAGATAAAAGGTCCACAAAGTTCATTGTAAATGGTTCCTGCTTCTCTCTGAAATTGCAGTGGTTGTCTAGCCTCCAAAATCTCAGCATTCCCAGATGTTTTAAGGGTCAGTCTTGATCTTCCTAAATTTCTAGAGTTTCTAGAGAAATTCTGACAGCCTCTTCCATCAAACAGGGATGAATTAGTAGACCTTGACAGTTCCTCCTGCCATAAATATTCTTCAGAAGCAATAACATTTTCTCTCAGTAGCAGTGACGCAGCTCCAAACAGCCACCAAGATGGAGAAGAAAAAGGCGGAAGTTGCCGGGGCTGGGGGAAAGAGGGAGAAGTAGGAGGGTAGAACCTTTTCTTTTCAAACCTAAACTTTTCTGCAGAAAACACACAAACTTACAGATCCTGCTCAGCTTTTAAAGCAGAACAAGTGCTAAAAGAGAGGGAGCATTCAGTGAGGAGTCCTGCTCTCAGGCATATTAAGTAAATCATCAGACCTGCTCTAGAGAAAGAGGATTCTTTTTCTAAGGACTTCAAAGGAAGACGAAGGGGTAAGACCTAGAACAGCTTGATAATTACAACTGCAAGGACCAGCACTGTAACGTAATTCCAGCCCCGTTTCCAGAGAAATATAACATGTGGTGACAAGACACCTGGAGGAAGAGGACATATTTTTCAGAACCCCCCACTACCCCTCCAAGAGGGGTCCATGATCATTGTGCACCGCTCCACATTTTCAGAATCTATGGATGCTGTGCTGTTTTCTCAGGACGGACATAAGGAACAGAACAGAACTGAACAGAACAGAACATTTTGTTTGGAAGGGACCTACAACGATCACCTAGTTCAACTGCTCAGATTCTGTGGAATCACTTAAAAAGCAAAGATCTGTTTCTTACCTGAAATGAACAGAACTGCTGGTGGTCATCTTTGACCAACTGTAAGTGATTTAGAAAAAAAATACCCCATAAATCTCTTCAGTTTTTATTTGCCTCTCTTTTTCTCTGTATTCATTTATCAGTGTCTACTCAGTGGAATCTATTATCAGCTATTTAACTATGTCAGGAGCCTCCCAGGTGGATTAGTAGCACAATTGTCTTGCCATATATTCTCCTTATTAAACACTAAAATTTTATGGCAGAATTTCTGTGGATGAACATGGAGATACCTAGATGATCTTTTGAGGTCCCCTCCAATCCATAATGATTCTATGATTCCATAACGATTTTATAGTGTAGAGTGTTCTAATGGCATTTAAACACTGCTCTCTATTCTCTGAGGAGGTGAAATTTTAATGCAGATTCAGAGAATTTTGCTGTTTTAAGATAAATTTTGTTAAAAACAGGCTGGAATTGAAAGGATTTTTATTCTTAAAAAAGAACAAAACAACCCCTTTAAAACCGTCTCACAGTTTAAAGCTCTACAAGTAAACTGCCATCGTCTGTATGCTCGGGGTGCTTGTGCTTCGTGGTCTTTTCTCTCTACTTGCTGTGCAAACAGCTTAGGAGCAGGAGAAACCATAAGCTCCGGGAGCCAATCTGCCACTGTTGTCTGTTTATGTAGTCTGATAGAATTTACATGGGCTGGCAGACAGAACTGCCCTTTGCCTGCTTTGTCTCTGGGGGAATCTGGAAGTATGTCCAAGTTTTGGAGAATAATGTGAACCGTACCGCACAACCAGAACGGAGAACAGATTTTCCAAGGGCCTTTTCCGAGCAAGTCAAAACTGCGGACAAACAGAAGAGAACAGCTAATATTTAAAAGGAAAACAAAAGCGAGCCTTTTATGCATCAGCGTTTAAGTGGGTCACTCTGCAATGTAAAGCACATTTTTAGTGGATACAAATTTAGCAGCTCTCTGCAGCACTATGCATGACAGCAGTCCTGTGATATTTCAAGTACAGAATAGGTCCCTGGAGAGACCATGTAATTTATAATGAACTAGCCATAATAAACTGCTGCAGTCAGAGGAGGAGCTGGTCCCCAAGAAATAAGGTGCTTGTTAGCTGTCGTAGCAGAACATCCTGTTACAGATCTAACTTATCTGAGATGAAACAGCGGGGATGTCGGTTGGTACAAAAATACCAAAATGGAAGCACTCCTCCTCCTTTGTCTTTCAGAGAGTAAGGAATTGAAAGAAAGGAAACTAAAAGACAGCATCACAGCACACTTCTTTATCTAGGAACTAGCAAGCCCTTCTTCCAAGTGCACAGCAAATAGCTTCCTGTGCTGGCAACGCTTTATTGTAATCGGTGCAGGAGTAAAGCCCAGTGATACCTGCAGGGCCACAGGCTCTGCCTTCCACAGCTATTCTGCAAATTAATTAGGCACCAGCTGTCTCCAAAGGCACCCTGTACTTCTGACAGAGCCGTCACTTCATTATTTCACAGTCCTTGCAGGTAGACTGTGGGGATCTGTTTGCTCTGCTCGTAGCTCCTGAGACCTAACAACATGCACAGAATTATAAGGGACGATAAACAGATTAAAGCTGCTCATTTCCAAAACGCAGCGATGTTCAGCACTCAGTGCAGGGGTCTATGCGCCCTACAAATAGGAAAGAACAAGATTAACCCACTGCTGTTTAAGGGCCAGAAATTTTATTTCTAGATCCTAGCTTCTTACAGGTCTTTGGCAACCTGAGAGACTGTAACATCTTCGCGTTCTGTCACTTGGTCCTTCGAAATAACAGGGAAGGTTTGTTCCAGTTACACCACCTTTCCCAGCTCATTATCAAAGTTATAACTAAGGCACAGTTGTTAGACTACTACCAAGGTTTGAGAGGTGAAGGACAAGAGCAAGCCTTGCGGGAGTATCCTGTGTGTTTCCTTCACTGCTGCATAAAACCCCTTCTGGGACAGCAGAGGGGCACATTTGTCTCCAAGGAGAGAAGAAGGGGGCTGGTACAGGGAATGCAAGCTAGAGGTAAACCCCTACCTGACGGCATCTTATCTGCCTGACAGGAGTACTGAGAAATCCCAGTTCACCCTTTTAATTTCCCAGTGCACTGTGGCAAATGTCATTCCTCCCAACAAAGCGCCCTGAGAGCAACAAACACGGCGCAGAGCCCATGTCTGTCTGACAGAACTGCGCATCCATGGCTTGCACCTCCTGCAGCGAGCAGAGCCGATGAGGTCAAATCTGCAGACACCTCTGCACGGGAACCCGGTCCTTGTGCTTCATCAGGTGTCAGCGCTGGTCTCAGCTTATGTCACATATGAATTTTAGGCTTTTAAATGAAAAGATTTAAAACAATTATAAATATTCCACAATGAAACAAAACTTTACGGGTATGATCAAAGCCGGCAAATGTTGACGGTCTAAAAATACACTAAATAATTGATAGAGATTTCTAGTTCTTTCTTACTACCCTAATTCCTCTTCATGCCAGATCTAAGTAACTTGGAGATGACTGCTGAGGGGAAGTGTTTAGATTTTATTTTTCCAGATTATCTTGATGGGAATTAAAAAATGTAAACAATGTTTTCTCTCAACCCCCAACATCTGACACATATCTAAAAGGAAGAATGAAGCCTCCCAGAAAAGAACACCATTTCCACTCGGATATTAAAATAACACTTCAAACAAACAAACAAAAATGTTCAATAAGGTACTGCCATGGAAACACCCCTTTTGCATTGCTTTTTCTTTTGAAAATTTTCTTTGAACATTTTATACAAATTGAAATCCAAATGCACTGCAAGATTTTAGGAGTGTAACATATCCATATAAAATAAATTCCACGTATTTATGAATTACAATATTGCCGTATCACCCACAAGACCTATGTTCTTTTCCACACGTAGGTTTTGGTAGAGCTAGACTTGTCTAGTAGAGGAAGGAGCACTGATTTTTGTCCATGCAGCCCATAGCTGAGCAGTTGGGCCACCTAAGGGGACACAAAGTACGTAAGAGAAGATCACTTAATGTCTTCAAAAGGCAAAGAAGTATCTGGGAAGGTCACATTCTTCTGTTAAGGAAACAAAATCAAAATTCCTTTATTACTGTATGCCAGTTCTCTTCTCTCAGAGATGGAGTCAAACATGGAAAGATGCAAGCGGCAGAAGGCTTTCTGTACCGCTGATCTTTCCTGTGTCTCTGCTAAAGCAGAATGGCACAGGGGCACGACAACGTGGCTCTTCACATTTTCCAGTGTCCTGAACACTCTATTTCAGGAGAATTAAACAGTTAATTCTGGCACAAACCTGTTCTCAGTTCCATACAGGTTTTGCACACTGTGTACTCTCTACAGCAACAATATGAAAATCTAAGCAAAATGTCTGCATTTACAGTGCGACAGACTTGTCTTGTTAGCCTGTTATTAAAGAACTTTGCCCCCACCCTCTGTTGTTTTAAACTCACAGGCGTTTTTCAGCAGGTCAACAGCAAATGGAAATGCTTGTCTTTCAACCTGGGCTGGGGCTTGCTCATCAGAGCAAAGGGAGCAGCATTTGGTGTTTGCTCCCAAGCACCACCTGATGCAAAATACACCGCTAGGGAAGACGTGGACCTCTGCTGGACACCCTTTCCTTCCAGCAACACCAGGAGCTATGACCTCATACGGTTTCCCTTTGAGCAATCTGAAATAGTAAAACCAGGTGATGGATGGTTGGGCTGCAGTTAAAAGACAGAGAAACATTCCAGGCCAGAAAAAAAACCAGCTTGGATTTACTTTACAACCTTCCAGCAGAAGTGAGAAAATACCCTGTGCTTTTCATCTGACTGTCTGTTCCATTTTCTTCTTTCTTCCTTTTGTATCTTTTGTCTGGATCTCAGATAAAGACCTCCCCCCCCCCCATTTCTTCCATCCTTAATTTGTTTGAATGTCAAACCTGTTCAGTAATCACATCACTTTGGGTAATAACAAAGGCAAATAAATAATGCTTAACCTTTCTTAAGAGAGATCTGGTGACCCTTCCAAAACCAATTAAGGCTTGTATGATTCACTGGCATTAGCCAAGGGCTTTGTGCCAAGTTTCCAAACATGTGTAAGAAAGAAAACATTACAGTTGTGGAGGGGTGGGGGGAAGATGAAATTCCTTCCTACAGTCTTAATCCTCCTATTAATGTTAAAGGATGTTATCAATGGGAGAGAAGAAAATCAATTAGGCAATACTGATTACAATTAGTTGCTGCTTTGGAGGCTGGGAGGAGCTGGATTTCCTTGTGTTTCAGTTCTTTTTCTACCCTTTTTTTTATTTCCCATGGTTTTTATTTTTTTTTCCTGCTTGGACTGTATTTCTGCTTCAGACATCTTTGGAATGGCAAGCAGCAACAACAACAACAATAAAAAAAGCCTTAATCCTTCACAACACAAAATGCAGAAGAACAGCAAAATCAATGCAATTTGTCTGCAGGTCTTGCAGATAAATCTTGCTCTCCTGACATGTAGTTTTTGGTATATTTATTACTCCATTCCTTCTCCTGTCAGTCTCTGCTCACCTGAAGAAGCAGGTTTTTTTCACACGGAAGTGGAAATACGATCCTCAATAACAAACCTGCCCTGATCCTTCCATGATCAAATTAACTTCTGTGCCATGGGCTTTCCACTGCCCTTCTGTCAAAGAGCATGTGCCAGCATTTCATCACCTGGAACCCGGTACTCCTGTGCCTGCCTGTCTTTGTGCTACCTTCACAAACACCAGCGCTAGAAAGCTTCAGCAAAATGTTGAAGATTAAAGACTGGTGTGATCAAGCAGACTCTTGAGAAAAAAGATCTTTGGAAACATTTAACATGGGGATCTCAAAAGGCCTGACACCAGTTTCACGTTGGCTTCAAAAGCATCAGCCTTGAGACACATGAACCGAGCTTGGCCGTGTGACTGTACACACCCACAGGCACCCACTGATCTCTGCGCAAGTCACAACTTGGAAAATAAATGTAATGCAAAACCCGAAACCATGCAGCGCTCGCAGAGTTTAGTTTTTAAAGCATGTGTAAACCACCTAAGCAAGTAAATCCAAGATCCAGACCTTTGGTTGCCTGGGCTCTACCCTTTCTCAAAAAGATAAAGGCTTTACAAAACAGGTCTGGCTGGAGGCATGCCCTCAGCCAACCCATGGGCTCAGATGAGCGTAGGATGTCAGCTCTGACAATCTGTCAGAAAGAGGGAAAAAATACACTTTTGTTTCAAGAATAAGATGTATTCAGAAGTTTTGCCCTGAAATCAAAATGAACGACAAACCACGCAGACAGACTTGCCTGGTCCACCTTCTCCGCCAAGACAAGAGGGTCACGTCCCTTCGCACAAGCGATTCGCATCACCAGAGTACCCAACCCTCGCTGCTGTACATAAACATTTGTTAAAATTCACTGCTTGACTAGATCTGCATGAACATCATAATAAATCAGCCAGACCACACAGCCTTCCAGAATAACAAGCACTACAAATTAATAATGTCATGCTGGCCATTAATTTTGATAGCCAAAGAATTGGCATTAGCGAGCCGGCCGTGTGGTTGTTAACACTGCATTGATTTATTACGCAGCAGTTACAGAGCATGTGAAGCCAGGTCCCATCACTGGATTCTTTCACGACGGCTGGCAGATGTGTAATTTCACTTGTTAAAACACTGATTTTCCTTTTACAAACTGACAAGTGTGTGATGGTAGATGATTTCTGGCACGTTTTGTTCATTGCGGATTGTGAAGATATATTGAACCAACAGGAAGGTGATAGTAACACTTCTAATCCGCAGCCAAGTGGTAGGAAGGAAAAGCCACGCTACAGAAGTCATGAAATACCTGTTAAAGCTCACAGTAGAATAAAGGGACCCCACTATTCAAATACTGTGCAGCATCATTTTTGTGCCAGTGGATTTGGCATTTCTGCATTTAGAGATGCAGACAGGTTAAAGGTAGAGAGAAAATTGCTCTGTTTTGAGTTGCAAATTATATAAGTGCAAATATTTTTATACTCTAAAAATCACGAACAAGTCTTAATGCTGAAACACTTGACTGTCCAGCTCGTGACAACATCTGGAGGGCCACTAGCACATCACACACGGGGACCAAAGCAGCTGAGCCGACGTGCTACTCCTTTTTCAGAACTTGGATCAACCATTCAGAAATTTCAGAGATAGGTCTGATATACTTTGAAAAGTGAAAAGAACATCCTGCTCTGGCAGGGGGATGGGACTAGATGATCTTTCGAGGTCCTCTCCAATCCCTAGTGTTCTGTGATTCTGTGAAGAAAAAAATCACGCTTGAGTATTTCCTAACAGTCTGGAGTATTTATTGATTATGGTCTGTGTCTCCTGAGACAGAATCAACATCCTGCAGCTCCTCACCTCAAAATTAGCTGTCAGACTCTCTAGTCTTCCTATCTTCAGTCTCTTTGTCTGCAGAACCACTGCTCTTCATCCACAGAAAAGAGACCCAGTATGGATTAGTCATTGAAGCAGTGCTGTGGTGGGGCAGGGAACAGAGAGTAGCCAGGTGGGGAACTTCAAAAGGAATTACCAACTGCTGTCCGCACTTCCAGACAAAAATGTGAACTTGGCAGTTTTAGTCTTTGGCAGCTTTTTGTCTGACGGATATTTGTTCTCTTTCGTGGTGCTCCATCTGCTCCCCCTGGTCGGATCAACCAAAGAGTCAGGTTGTGGCAGAAACTGTGGCTACACAGAGCTAGAGCTACCAACAAATATTAAGTTAGCTCCTCCATGTAGGGTTTGGAAACACAACTATGAATTCCCTTTCATGAGAGCTGGGCTGGCACAGAATTAGCAAAATGAATACACGTGAGGAGTTTTCCCAGCAGGGACAAGCAGGTCTAATTCTGAAGTCTATCCAATGCTCAAAATCTACTAGGACAGAAAGAAGCAACAAGAACCAGAATTGCATCAGTGGACATTTGATATCTTGGGAGCACAGGAAGACACCCAGTTCCTGGTTCTGCTACTGCCAGAAAGGTTTTTGTACAAAACACTCAGTAGCTCATGACCACACTTGCCTTCACTCTTCTCCTGCTCTGCTTACTCTGGGTGTTTGGGTTCTTTTATGCAACAGATCCACTACAGCAGCAGAAAACTCTGCTAAATCCACCTTCCTGAAAGGTTCAATATTTTGGTCCTCCGGGATCTCTTCAATGAGATGTTGCAGTAGGAAGAGGAAAGAATGGCACTTAAGTCTTCCATATCTGAAGTCCATGCTGACAGATATATGACTGTTTAGACCTTTTGGTGTATGAGGAAATATCATCCCACCACAAACACCTGTTATCATGTTCCTATAAGGAGGATGCAGACAACTTACCGTAAGTAACAGGTTCACAAGAGGCAACTCTGAGGAGCTACAGAACCTCTGAGATTTTCAGCTGTTCCCATTCTCTCAGTGTTTTCTTACTGATGAACACTAAGCATCCCACGGTACTTCACTTTTATTTCCCCAGGCACTCAAATCTGACTGCTGCCCAGGCAAATTGACACCACGTTATGGCTTCCCCTTCACATATTGAGCCTACATTTTCGATGCCTGGATGCCCAAACTCCTGATGTCCCTTTCTGACCCAATCTCACACATACTCACTTCTGACGAGAACTGCCCAACATAACACAACTACATAGGCATCTATTAGGTTTTCTTTATTTATATTTTTTTAGTTCAAGAATTACACACTAGCCAACAGTATTATATATTTACATGCTGAAACTCGCTGCAATAATTTTAATTTCAAGAAAATATCTCTTATGTGCTACTCATTTACAATCATCATTTTACTACCTCATATATCCCAGAGGTTAGCAGTCCTTTTGAGAAAGACATGAAGATCTGATGCAATGATATCCACTAGTATTTTGCATTTTCTAGCCATTGGAAAATGTGCATTATGTGCATATAAGAAAGGCTACAAGGTCATTAGTAAGGCTGATGATTACTACATTATGAAGTAAATAGTGCTAAGTAAACAAAAAAAAAAATCAGAATTGTGCAAAGACAGTACTAACAGAACCATTTAAACACCCATGCAAATAAAAACGTGATCAAAGTCAAATCATAGTCAGCTCGCTAGAATTAATAACGTTTTAAATGTTCTTCGTCTTCAACTGAAAGGAACAGGACAGACCATGAACCGGTGAGTATCTGTCAGACGACAGGAACAGTGAAAACATACAAAATGTTATCAAATCGGAATAGATGACCTCATGTCTGAAAACCATTAAAAAAATACAACCCTTAGTATGAAAGTAGAGGTGAGATTTTTCATCATTTAAGTTTCATTTTCTGTCAAAGCACTTACAAAGAAAATAATTTTATCCTTATGAAATGTTAGTGTTGCATATTCCTGTAGAGATTATCTATTTCAATTTTATATTAATGGATATGTAAATTATTACTATTTTTACAAAATAGAATAGGGCAGTATTTTTGATCAACATTCCTCTTGTTTCTTAAAAATTTAGACAAAGTTCCTAGTGCATTTTATGAAGCTTTACCTTTGGTGTTAAGCAGTGACTTATTAGTATTTCCCTTTGAAGCAATTTCTGGAGTGAAGATTCTTTGGCTTTGGGGGACTATGCTATCTAATGGCAGTCAAACAGACTGGTTGGTTTTTTTCAAAGAAAAACAGAAGTCCACTATTAGATCTCAGAAGAGAGACAGATTTCCGCGACAGACGCAATAAGCAGGCTTTCTGTAGTGACATCACCGACGGCCAAGCACTCACTCACCCTGCATTCCCTCACCTCTCTCCTCCCTGCAGCCACATCCAGGTGCCTGACTGTATGTGAGAGCCAGGCGCGATTTGGTTCTGCTGATCTGAGCCGCTGAGAGCCAAGCTGCCACCTCCTGTCGCTTGACCATTTGAACCACACAAAAGAACCAATTGTGCTGGCAGTACCGTTGCCACGATGGCTATTTGACACTGCGGTACCTTCTGTACTTTGGAATATCTGGAATCCAAATCTGTTTATGCAAAAGGGTGTTTAAATTACTCTGCTAGAGCACTGCAATTATTGTATTTAGTAAAAAAAAAAAATAAAATCACTAAACAATTACCGGATCTATCGACTGCTCATTTACAGCGTATTTAATTATTTACATAATTTTAGGACACATTAACTAAACCATAAGTAGATTAGCTTTTTGCCTTACCATAAAGTACAAATTAGAAGTTAAAAATGTTTAAGAAATCTGATAATATTTACACACGTTCAGCTTAAGTTATGGTTGCTCACATTGTATGTTCTATGTACACATAGCAAAATGTTATGATCACTACTGATATAGTATTGTACCCTGGCCATCCCGCTCTAGATTACTTTCTAGATAAAATAGTTATTATTTTTGCCTTTTTTCCTTGGTTCCCTAAGGAATTTGTTGGTTTCGAAAACTTACTAGTGGATGATGCTGTTACAAAAAGAGAGAGAAGAAATAGGCAAGCGATGTGAGGACTAGTCTAATTTCAGATGCTAGGAGGTACAGTACTATCATCAAGTCAAATGGTGCAATGCTCCACACGAATTGTATCGCTGATCTGCTGATGTAGAAATGCCCAGTTACCCTGTATAGTAAGTTGTTCTGTTGTTTGTTTTTTTTAAATACATTAATCTTTGTTTTTCTTCGCAAAAATATATTCATACACTGGTTGATGATAGAAACAAAACAATTATTAGCTTATTCCTTTGACATGTCAACATATGAATGTGTGTGCATACACACCGTACTGGGTGTGCGCAGACACACACACACCTACGCCCACTCAGGCACTGGGGCACACGCCTATATGCACATAGGGCAGGATAATGCTAAACATCCTTTCACTTGTGTTTAGCACTGTGTCAGAGGATAGAACTAGAACACAGACTTGTAATTGTAGTGAAAATTAGTTGAGCTTTAATTTTAATGCGTATTTACCTGAAATCAATTTTTTCCCCCTGGGTGTAACACCACCACCCATTTTCTCTGTGCATTGTGCTTTTGTACCTTATGGATTGTGTGTCCTTTGCATTGGAATGAAAAAGCTCTCTGAAGAACTCTGCCACATGCAGTTATCTAAGACTCTGTTTTCCTCCCCTGGGAACAAGAAAAGAAATGGTCACAATGTCATTGCTTGAGTCTTTCTTCCCAATCACTGATCTGCAATAGGATAAAAACATAACATTCCTTATGCAAACACAGAAATATGTTGCATGAATTTTCAGTTCTGAAAATGTGTATCATAGTTACTAGCAGTCATGTACAGTATGTATTTACAGATTGATCTCAAAGGTTTCATTAAAACTGTGCCATGTTAGAGTCATAATTTGCCCATGAATTTCACAAAGATAAAAACACCTTAATTGCTGGCTATTATGTCTAATAGAACAATAAAATGTGCAACTAGAATTATATTACAAGGTTTATCTAAATCATTAACTTCGATATTTTGCTTATTGAAACTAATGACAATCAACACGATTAAAAAGATCTAGAATATTAATTTTCTACCAATTCTAATGCAAAAGCTAATTCATTCTAGTTCACCTGGAGGGCAGCACGCACAGCAAACCCTGTACCTCATGTGTGTTGGCATAATTTCTCACTTTCACTCAAGTATCTCAGAGGAGGAGTAAGGGCTTACCTTGGGCTCGAGTTGGGCTTTTCCCTCGACAGTGCCTCAATGGTCTTTCTCACCCCCATCTTTTTATATCACAGTGTTAAGCGTACAAAATGATAGGATCCTTCTCTTTCGCTAATTCCACACATCACATTCACAGCCAGAAGAACACAGTCAAAGTGTTCCTTCCCCCCAGATAAGAAATCTTTCCTAGTGACACCTGAGCAGAAACCAGATATTTTCTCTCACTCTCTGAATAGAGACACCAGAGAGCATTATGGCTTTGTACTGTAACTTCAGAGAAATTAGTGTGTAGCTTTAGGATTCAATCTCTGTGGTTTTTCTAATAGCTGATGCAGTAAACCAATGCAGAGAGTCAACGTGTTTTCTGAAAGGTTTTGTATTTGATGTATTTGAAGCACAAACAGCCTGTGAGCCCCTTGCATTCACACTATGCTTCTGTGAAACGAGAAAGCACTTGGCAGCAATTTGTGAAATGAACTAAAAGCTTGTTCCGAAGCATACCATAAGGCCTTTTTTATTGACGATAATTCAATGCCATTTGTAAAGAACAGACCCTGAAAGAGGAATTCTGAATTTTGACGTGGGTCCCTTTCTAAGAGTTGGGATTTATCCCGTCAGATGGAACTCTACGTACAGCTACAAAGTTATTGCGCGAGGCATGAAATGCAGTCAGAAATGAAGGGTGTGAACAAAAAGCAACGTTTGGACTTGGGTAGTTAATTGCCCAGTGAAAGCCTGTATCTACATTCTGCAGTCTGAACCTGCGGGCGCTACGAGAACGTCCAGGCAACTCCCCTGAAAACAACAGCTGGTGCATCTGCCTGGCAAACCCCATCTCCGGCTCCAGACTCTTCTCTCCCATGTGAAGCAGAGATAAGCGCGTGATGCTCAAAGCTAAGTCAGGAAACTGGCCTATTAGTTCCCAGAACTGCTTTCCTCTATCACTGTCATTCACTGTCTAATGGGGAAAAGTACCACACCAACTTGTAATAGAATTACTATTTTAAAGAAAGAGCAAAACAATTCAAAGACAGAACTTTAAGAAAAATATTAAGAACTATCTAAAAATATTCCCAAAGGAACACAGAAATGGGGGAACAGTATCTGCCTGAAAAAGGTTCTTGTATGATTTGGAAGATACTTGGAATTTTAGTTCCTTTCAGAAACGTGTACACAGGTGAGAGGTAGCATTGATACAACAGATGTGGCTTTTGCTTCATGAAACATCTTATGTCAAACAATATTTGGGATCCTACAGGAAATAATCTTTTATATACAGTTCCTGCAACTCTGTTTTATTACAGAAAAAAAGTTCCACCATGGACTAAATAACTATCTCTACCTATGAAATTCTGCTTTTTGTCTACTATATTTTCCCTATAAAATTAAAGCTCTGTGGAATGCAAAAAACCCCCCGCCCTTTATTTCAAAAAGTTTCCTAAAGCAAAACTGAACTTTGCTAGTTTTTAATGGAAATCACTCTAAAACAGGAAACATTCAAGAGTGTAATGAAATTCCTAAAGTGATGGCTACTTGGAAGAATTCACACAGCTCCACATGAGTATTGCAAATGATAACTGACAACATCCATTTGCACAGTGTCTCTCTCTCTCTCTCTACATATATATATATATTTACTTCTATTTATATGAAGCCTTTCCTCTCCTTGGCCCAGTATTTTATAACTGCCCTCTAGCCCTCCCTGTTCTAGAAAGACAGGGCACCACTGGTTTCCTCCAGACACCTAGAGAATTACTATTTGACCAACTCTTTTTGGCACTTTGGACAGTTGATTTCCTTTCCGCAACACACACCAGTAGTGTATCCAGCTGCTCAGCTTTGATGACTTTTACACCACTGCCTCATTCCTTTCTTGATCACGACGGCAGTCACCGTGACCGTGAGCACATGTTCTCTCTTTAAAAACCAAACAAAACCAGTGCTTTTTGCTTCAGCTTCTGTGCAAACACCCAACCCTAATACCATCAGTCAAAGGTTTAGCTCTTTCAGTAAGTAACAGGAAACACTGAGCATGGTCGGGAAACCTCTGACCATCATCACCATGGACAGATGATAGGCACTACTTGTTTTCAAGTTTATGCATTTAAAAGGTGAAGTGTACGTGTTCCCTAAGCACGATGACAACCTGGTGCACTCCCTTGCGTAGGTGCGTGTCTCGTATGTGCAGTGTCCTTGGGAATGGTACGTACCGCTGTTAAAACCTGAACTTGTTTCTCAAACGCCATTCTGTAAGTTCTAGCCCTAAACTCAAATTGCCATTAAAAAAATAGAAAGACAAGGAGGGAAAAAAAAAAATAAAGAAGAGAGAGCGAGGGATAATGAGGTGGAAGTGATTGTCAAAGCCCAATTTGCCTTCGCACTCCCAATGCACTTAGACTTTAGTAAGGGGATATGTCCGTACTGCAACTTAACATATTTATGATTTAGCAGATACAACCAAAACATCATAAAAACAGACCATAGAGTGGGCCAGCAACTAAGGTGTTTTAAAATAACTTTTTTGTCCTGAATAGAATTTTTCTAAGTCCCACTTTTGGCTGTACAACCGATTTGAAGAGAAATCCAGTTCTTGCTTCCTCTGTGGCTTTGTTTCTTAGTTCACATAGTAAAGCCAATAGACAATATTGAAGAAGGAAAAAACAACAGGGAAGAATATGCGCGACCATCGATCTATGGCATTTACATCAGTCAAGTCAGGAATGGTAATTTTCAGTTGAGATGCGCGTCTCCGTAGTCTGCTTTTCTTCTGTGCCACGTGCCGCTCCAGGGCATTGCGACCAAAGCTGTGTCTGGGTAAACCAGCTTTCCGGTACTGGATGCTTGAAGTGTCATATGCCAGCATAGTGCTCCTAGGGTCCCCAAGCCCCATCACAGCCTCAGAGGCAGCCATCTCGTTTTTAATTTCAAGTGTGCTCAACAAAATATTTTCATGTGGATCCATCTGTTAAAAACAAGAAAGCAGATTTAGCAGGAGAGAAAGGAAGCCAAATCATTTGCAAACTTGAAGCCATGCTGACACGGGCTAGCTCTAACACTACGGATTCTTTGGATCTCAGCCTGCCTAGAAGAGTGTAAACAGAGCCACAATTATGTTTATTGTCATTTATTTGTGCCTCACAGAGCAGTAAGGCCTGTACTGTAGGATGGAATAAATGGCGCTGAGTAGAGCCCGTGTTTTGTGAGCAGAAGCAGCAGTACCTGGAAGTGGAGCACATGCTCAGCTCCTCTGCGTGAGATCCTGACGCTGGGTGGGTACCTCGGCCAAACATTGGAATTTTCTGTGCGTTTGGAGAGAAATCAAATGGAAAAGGGGCTGCTTTGTTTTGGTTTTTCATCTTTCAAATTAAAGCTTCTGCTCTGAAAAGAACTTCAGGTACTCACAAAGTCTCTCTGCCTCTAGGAACTGAGGCCCAGAACAAGGCACCAGCGGAGGCAAAAGTTCACGCTTTCCCCTATACTCCAAACAGGACTGTCGGTTGCTTGGGGAACGACACTGGCACAGTCTAACTACAGGTATGTGGAAACCCAGTACCGCAGAGCTAGGGAATGTCATAAAAACAGTGCATGCTGTGGAGATCTGAGCACTGGAATAGCAGAGATCTGCAATTTCAAGCAAGGAGAGACAAATACAGAGTGCAATCACATCGAATGTACACGGAACAGTTATTTCAGTAGGTACTTCTAGCTTCTTGCTATTCTTTTAAAGGCAAGTCAATGAAAAAATACTAACCAAATGTTATAAAGAAACATCCTTAAACAATCAAGAGGATTTTAAGGATGAGAAACTAGATTCTACTCAGGCAACCTGGAGTAGTATGGTAGGGGGACTTCAAGCAATCCATTTAGAGAATAGAAATATAAGGTTATTTGGGAAGTCCTAATTCTCCTCAGGTTTTCCTTTAAGAATATACAGTGAATTGTGTGCAATAAAACTTCTTTAAATGTTGTAACAGCTAATAAACAGCTAATCAAGTCCACCAGCTTAGTGATGGTGGTTAAATTAACAGATAAAACTGTCCTAGAACTTCTTTAAGAATAACTCTGCCATGCATGTAATACCTGTTAGGATCATCACTGCAAGGGCACAAACCGTGAGCTTCGTGGATTTCTAAACCATAACATGGCATTAGTCTACTCTGTAATGTTGAAAAGCCACTAACTGAACTAGGAAGTCAAAAAGTCATGAAAGTACTTTGGACCTACGGAAACACTGCCATTAGAGTGATTACATCTGGTCAAGTGATGAATAAACATGGGCATTGCTGAGATGCCAGATTTCCCTCTCTCTTCTTTTTTCCTCCCCAATCCCCGTGGGTTTGCACCCCTCTAGTATTTTAGTTTTAGATTAAATGTAATGACTCAGTGTGAGGCAGTCAAAGCCATGTGTTTTTTGCTTGCTTGCCCCCAAAGCCATATGAAACCTTTGAATTTTCTAGAGTATGAGGGAAAACAATATTTTTTTTGAGAAGCATTAGAAAGAAAGGAAAAGTTGAACTGGAACCCACGAAAAACTCAGTTAGGAAGTGTGTAGCCTGATAGTGAGCACAGCAAGGAAACACTGGGCTCTGGCCAACAATCAGGTCACATCTGCATTAGACAAAACTCAGGCTAAGAGAGTACTCTGCTGTTGTAACACAAACAAAAGCAAAGAGATGTAAAAGTTTTCAAACAGATCTATGAAACTCTTAATGAATTTTAGAACATTTTGTAATGGATATTTAGAAAACTGTTATTTTATTTTTTGGGTAAGACAAAACTGGCTGCAATTTTTGCTGAAAGCTCTCAGAGAAACAATGAGACTTTCAGTGACCTGAAAACACATTCATCAATTCCAAGAGAATCTCAAACTAGGGGAAGAATCTTGCAGGAGGGGTGCAAAGCCATTTGGAATCTACCTTTTCCATAGTTTCACACAGCCTTAAGATAGGAATAGAAATCTTAGTTCCAATGACATCAGGAGAAGTTGCACATAGCATCCACCAAGGCAATGGTTTTACTCCTTAGCCCAAAGCCTGGGTTATTTTCACCTCAGTGTCGTGCATTCTGCCCAGGGGGATTGTGGAGTCTCCTTCTCTGGAGATGTTTAAACCCGCCTGGATGTGTTCCTGTGCGACTTGGTCTAGGTGATCCTGTTCTGGCAGGGGGATTGAACTAGATGATCTTTCAAGGTCCCTTCTAATCCCTAATGTTCAGTGATTCTAAGGAAACTACCTTTGGAAAGATTTTAGTTCCAACAAATTTATTTACAACTTAAATCTTCGTAGGATTAATCTACACTATCATTTATAACGGTATCAGACATTTTAGTCCTCTTTACACACCTGTACACTCTCTATGCAACACAAATGCAAGAAAAGCTATTTTAATTTTAGCAACATTGCTTCTTCAGTTAACTTCTTGCTTTGATTCTTTTGACACTTTGGTTCCCGTTTCAGTAAATTTCTTAAAACAATAAACTGCTGCTGGTGTCTGGCAATCTTGGCAGCAGTCGGTAACATTGGTGATGCACAGTAGAAGAAAACATGTGGCAGTATTCTAAACTATCTTCTAAGGCAAATCATCTTCTTCTTCGCATATGACACTGACATTGGGGCCAGAGCAGAGCATTTATCAGTGACACAAAATACAGTAAATGTTAGCGATGGGCGAACCTTTAGGTGTTAGGATAGCCAGCAGCCCAGGGTTCAGGTGCTTCCCAAGCACTAATGGGACCCTCTCACACTCGGAACAGCAGAGTGATCGGTAACGAGAATGGCACTCGGAATTCTCAATCTGAAGAACTCACGAAGTTCCAATCCAGATGTACAATGAATGTGAAAATAACAAACTACAACAAAACCTCAAAACCCAAGAATAAAAAAACCAAAACAAATCAGAAAGAAGTTCACCTAACTTTCCACCCTCTGACAAAGGGTTCCTTGTCAGATTAGAAAATGCTGAGAGTGTTATTTTCACCAAGTAGGTTCGCCCAACTCTAAATCAAACATGCTTTAGTAATAACCAAGTGAAGCCTGAGATAAACTAATAAAGAATTACACTTATCGTACACAGCACTGCCCATTCAAAAGGATCCCAAAGCGCTTTACAAACTTCAGAAAGAACTTCACATCCCAGTGAAGCACCATCACCTCTGAGGCAGAATGTGGTGACTGACAGTGCAGAAAAATACACTATATTTTAGCTGAAGAAATGGAGAATGCTGTAGCCAATTGAAACTATGGGGTGGGTGAGTGGTGGTGGGGAATGTTACACAGCAGAACAGTTAGAAATTGGTATTCGGCCAGATGCTTGGGTTGAGATGACCACACTATAAAAAAGTGCCATGGGATCTTTAATGACCATAAGTGGTCAGGACCTAAATTTTAAGACTCTGAGGATAAAAACATTAGAAAATGAAAGATACCTTTGTTGAATACATTTCTGGACAATGATATGTGCCAATTATTCTTCTGTCCTGTAAGTTAATAAAATCAAGACCAGTTTCCTTAGAGAAAAGGCAGCTATTATCTTTCACTTAAAATTAAAGCACTCTAGGGTAATAATAGGATATCTAATTAAAAGATACAGGGACCTCTAAGCCAACAACTGGCATAAGAATATTCTGGCTTCAGAGGTGCTATTACTGCCTTGCTCTACTCCTCCAGGTAACATAAGGTTGTGATGTAAATGTATTTTTTTCCAGTTGGTCGCTTGACCAAGGAAGATATGATGATATGAAAACAATTGTCAAAATTATTCTGGGGGAAAAGTAAGTGTAAAAGTGATTTTAAAAGGAGGTGGAAGAAGGTTAAAAAGATCTCTTAGTGCTGAAGGACCGTTCAACCATAGAACTTGACTCTTTATGGTGAACAGGAGAGCTTAAACTTAATAGAAACATTTGCAGGGACAAGAAAGGAAGGGAGGATGAGGATGAAAATAAGCATCAGTGACTACCGTGGAAATAAAAGGTGACAGCAGAAGTGGCAGAGAAATGACCAGAACTCAGCAACCATGCAAGAGGGTGAGGTTTTTACAAATCAATTGTAAAGGTGGATGACAAAGTGTATGATATAAATTATATTCATTTATGGGTCCAGGTCAACTAGGAGACAAGCTGACTCTGGAGCCCTGAAAGAGGCCACGGCCTTTTTGATCACCTCAAACAAAGGAAATACAGAGGAAAGGGTAGAAATGTTACCATTAGATACTCTTCCTGCTACCTAGAAACTCCAAAATGATGGCTTTCTTGAGGAATTCCTCTTACACTAACACATCAGCCAGTGTAAAACACAAGGAAATTACAACTTACGCACCCACACGCACACACACGTACTGATCACATACATCCTGTAAGAATTACCAGCTCTCTGAAACTACTAACATCAAGCAAAGCGGCATCTTGGCAATGGTGCTCGATTGTTATGCGAAGCACAGCTTTGTCACAGGAGGAACATTCATACTGGTGCACTAAAAGATAGAACAGGTAGACACATTTCCTTCCTCATACACTGTTTCCCTTCATCTATAACCTTCAATTACAGGCAGGTACTCATGGCTCATTTTATGGCAGAATGGCTCAGAAGCTATTGATTAAATAGATGACGAGGCTGGAATTTCAGATGGGAAAAAACCTTGTGAAACAAAACATTTGTAAGTTTAGAACAAACATCTCTGTTTAGTACAGGCAAAAGCAAAACATGGTGAGCTAAATCCGAATGGAAGAACAGAAGTACTTGATCTATCCTAAAGCAACAGCAATACAATGAATCTGAATGTGTTCCCTTCATTAGAACATTCCTGTATGATTTATTTCCACACTGATAGACTGTTGTTTTGGGAAGAGTCTAACATTTTGCCACTCATTTCAAAATGAGTGACAAAAATGAAGCAACTTTGATGCCAAGACATGGTTGGTCATTTCAGATTTGCTTGCATGGAATTTTCTATGTGCACAAACTATCTATCACGTTTCATGGCAAATTTTGTATTATACCTCAGCCAGCTCTGTGTAAGCATCCTCTGTGCCGGAAAAACAACAACTCTATTTGTTCCTCACACTTTGTTGGTCTTTTATGCTTGTAAATTTAAACTAAACTGGAGTCAGATTAGTGAAAGGCATTATAGTTCTATAGCAATACCTACATAAACCATAAATACAGAGACACGCTCAGAGCAAAAGGGGAAAGACTGGCTTTTTTCTGCAATACTGTGCCTGCAACTAAAAGAGGGAAAAAGTAATTGACTAGTGCACACATATGGAAGTGCTTACGTAGAGTGTGATTATGCTCAGTGTTATCAAACTTTCCTATGATACAGTTCAGGAAGTGAGATCCACCTACAGCTGGGAAAGCTACTAATGAGTTAATGATACCAAATACAGGCCAATGTTTCAACTGCAAATAATGATGCATGGCATATGCTTCATCACACAAAAAAGGAAAAAGAAGGAAAAGCATAAGGTTCATCCCCCAACAATCCCACTTCAAACAATCCCAGCGTGGCTCCTGCCATATTGTCATGGACTTTAAGAAATAAAAGAACTTCTACGCCACAACTGAAACTTGCATAAAGACACTTTTCCTACCCAAACTACCTGCTGTAGTTTGAAAGTAGAAAACCTCAAATTCCATTTAGTGAAATGTAAGCTAACATCGTCCACTGGTGAATAATCTCTGTTTCCAGTCACCTGCAGAAACCTTTCAATATTCAAAGAACACCCAGGCAGGACGTGGCCCAAATAAAACAGTATGTGAAAATCATTGTGTTGATTTAGTCTGTGGATCTCTGCTGCTACAGCCCGCAGGCCAGCTCGAAAGTGCAGTTTCTGGTAACAGAGTTTTCAGCAAGTTAATGTGGAGCACATGAGCAAGGACATGTATGTAGGACTCTCTGCACAGAGCTCTCAAGTGTACATCACTTGGGAAGAGAGCTCAGTGTGTTTCCTGGGCAGGAAAGAAAATTGAACTTATATCTCTCTCTTGATCTAAAAGGAGGCATGGAGATACCAGAATAAGCAAGAGTTAGACTTTTATATCTTAATATAACCTTCTACCATGATGGAAAATTCCTCAAAACCAGTATTTAAGGGGTAAAAAACCCATATGCATATGTGCAGACATATATACTTAACTGTAGCTATAATCATACCGACCTCCTAACCTTCTCCCTGAGTTATGTGAGAAACCACCTTCTCCACATGCAGAATTCTGCAGAGGCTGCAGTGCAGCTTGATGGTTTCATTAAAGGTATGTATGATGGACCTCGTACTACGTATGTAATACAAACTGTAACACCACTGTAAGAAAAGTACACAGGCTGCATGTGTCTAAATGGATGCCCAGCCCATATGCTGCTACAGGAGTCGTATTTTACTAAAAACATGTACATATAGCTCTGCTCTGTCCTTACTGACATGCAAGACAAGCAGTCTCCACGGCATGCTGGAACTCCTCCCAGCCTCACCTGGGAATTTGTATGCTTTCACTGTTGCAGGTGGAGAATGAATTTTAGGCAAAAAAAATTTTGCAGTATCAGGGGAAAAATCTTTAGGATATGTTCTAACACAGCAAAAGTTCAAGGGTTTTATTAGTTTTGAGATGGCTAACTTGCTTCAGTCTGAGTAACCTTACAGCCTAAAGACCAAATAACAAAGGGAAAGCACCAAAATTAATAGTTACCAATAGACTAAAGATGAGCAAAACATACAGAAGATGAATTTGAAATATATAACCTCCTTCTTACCAGCCTGCGATACTATAATCCTGATGATGTAAACACTTCTGATAGGACTTTTGGATGGCCTGAGATCAATTTCCCCTATATTAGATACAACCATGCATTGCTATTTGCAAAAATATATTAAATATGATAATTTTAAACTGTATGGATAAATACACTCACATTTTTACTCCTTAGTGCCACCCTCATGTAAACAATCCAGTGATTTCAAGACCCATTAATTCAACTAGGTTACATCCCCTAGCACAGAACAGTTACAACTCAGTTTTCTGATGGAAATTGACTGACATGTGGCCATTCAGTTAAACCTTGGCAAACTCTTGAGAGCAAATTCACCAAATCCAGTAGCGAGACAGGCTACAGCTACACACACATATTCTACTTCACTGTACATAATGCACAATTTTTGGGCTCACTTCCACCAAAATGGAAATAATAATAGAAACTGCATTGGCAGATTTTTTTTGGCAAACAAATGGTCCTTTACTGCAGGCTCACATGTAGATGGCACGTTTGTAAATGCACTGCAAAAGTAAAAGGGAGAACGTGCTTTGAACAACCAGAGTGCACCCGCACTGCTCTTATATTAATGGAAGGTGGCATTTGAAGCAAAGTTGCTGCAGAAAGAAAACCTCGTACAGTTCACTTGACCTTTAATCAGATGTCATGTGGAATACCACTATGGACTGTGGAAACAAATCACCTTCTGACTGTTTCTGCAAAGAGCTGCAGGCTAACGTTGGAACTTCCTCAAATTTCACTGCAGGAAGAGGCTGGCGGAGTGCTCAGTCCATTGCTGACTGCTTCATGTGCTAGTTGTGTCTTGATGAGGCACGAATGGAAATTCAGGAGAAAGGCCGAGCTTCTAGAAGCCATGCTTACTTTTATTATGTGTCCTTCAACGAACTTCCCTGTAAGGAAAACCTGACTTGCACATCAAGAATCAGTCCGTGTGCATTTCTACCTGTACTGCAAACAGAAGGAGAACTCTTCCTGGAGGGGGAAAGCAGATGACTCATCCTTTCAGTGAAATCTGGACAATGGCAGCTGTAGCTCCAGCAACACAGAGCAGTTAGGAATCGAGTCTTGAGTCTGAAATTTGAAAAGCCTCCATGGATATGACAGGGAACAATTGCACAGACTATTTCACTTATTCAACTAGCAAAGCAAAAAGAAGTTTGGAAGCTGTCACAGGAAATGGCAGGTAGCAAAGCACCATGTGAACTGGCTCTGTGCTGCTGTAACGGGTGGCACTGCTGGCACAACGAAACACGAAGCATGCAGTTTTTGTGCTGGAAGAGCTGGAGAATGTGAAAACAAGTACTTGGAGAGGAAGAATGCTGTGGGAGTCCTATTTCCTTGCACATAGACTAAGCAACGCCCATCCTTTCTTTGCCATCTCATCTCTTTTAGCAACTGTGTACTAGTTTGGATATAACAACGGGTCAGGAGGACGATGAATTGCAAAGATACCTGTGTCGGTTTAAAACTGCCCAGCTAGCTAAGCCTTCAATTCATTCTTCAACTGAATAGTTCGACTGTGACTCAAGTCTATGAATATGCTGTTTAGTCTCATTATCATGTTAAAGTCCTGTGATCTCTGCTTAGTAGCCAAATTTTCAATAGAACAAATGTGATGAGCCTGACAATGTCGGATTCCTTTGAGTCGGCACTATTTTAACAGAAGCGCGCTGCATCTTTCAGGTGTGCTGACTGCATGCATACCTTAGAGAACACAGACCATACTGAGCAGAGAATCACTCATTGTTATAAAAAAAACACAGTGTATGTATGTAAAGTCTTTATGTTCAGAAAAAGCACCCTTCTCTAAACACAGAGAGCTTAGTAATGACAGTTCACATTTATTTTTAAAAATACTGAATAAATCTGTATAAACAATTTTATGAAGTGTTGCATAATACGCTGACATTTTCCTCCTCTTCCCCAGAGGAAAATTGCTTTCTTAATGCTACAATAATAACAGCACGATTGACTTTTATTTACTTGACTTATGTTCTCATGTACTTCAGGTGTGCAGCCTGTACACTTACAGCAACTCCAAGCTTTAAGCCAGGGTGGAAATGTCTAGGCTTCGATGATTCCTGCAACTGTATGAATTCTAAAACTACATTCAGTGATGACTACATTATGTAAAACACAATCTGAAGTAGCAACAGAACAAACACATTTTATGTAAGGAAGGTTCATTTCGTTCATTACAAGTGCTAAAACTAGATGATCTAACTATCAAGTATGTATGTTAAGAATTAGAAAGATAGTACTAGAAATGGAAGGCACGATGCACCAATTCATTATATGATAATCTTTGTATAAACTCTGATATATGTGTTGAAAAACTGCCAGTATGACTTCATGTTTCTAGCTAGTATCCAGGTAAGGAAACCTCTGTGATGTCTAAGAAAATGCTGACAAGTTGTTCCATCCAGAGATGGACCCACAGCCCTTCTTTTAAGAAGAGCTTTGTTGTAGGAATTAATATCAATAGAGTGAGCACTGACTCTGCTGCCTGACACACTTGCAGTCTCCATTGCTTTGGAAGAGGATGGCATACAATTGCTTTTCCATTGTAATCACCCCATGTCAAATGTACAGATGGCAAGATGCATGTACTTCTTTAAAGAGGAAGAAGATTCAACATTTAATTCACCCCAAGACATTTCCCGTGGTAGTTCTGGGCTCCATTAAATTACCACATTGCTGTAACAGAGATTTCTGCCCTATCCAGAATAACAAACACACAGATATCACTGATTATGAAAAGCACTTTCATCTTACTTGCGCCTCCAGAGAAATCAATTAATGCACGTACTAGCAGTCTGGATCAAATGAGTCTGATGAGCAACTGGAAAAAATAGCAGTGAACTGAAACAGATGGAACAACAGCATCAGCAGCAGTTTGACTGGGAATGTAGTAACACAGGAAAACACACTGAAAATACAGAGCTTGGCAGGTGATCAGACTGCAAACCCCAGCAACATGAAAACTGGAAAACGCATCAGAGACATCACAGCGCTCAGCAAGTCCATCTAAGCTACAGTTCCAAGACAGAAACATCCAAAGTAAAATTATTAGACCCAAAATGTAAGAGAAAATTTTAAAATATAACAAAAGTACCTTGGCTACTGGATTCTGGAAGAAACTTTAAGGGAATAAATTAGAACTGAGAGAGCACCAAGAAGCTTTTACTTGAACTGTACTAACAGAAATGAAGTATTTTGAAATGGCTGGGGGTCTGCATCAAAAATTACCCAGTCATACCAGGCTCTACACTGAGGTACTGGTTAGGCTAATCTTGAAGACAAAGCCACCCTTCACTAAGGAGAATATGTGAAGTGTTAGGTCACAGTAGTTTGTTTCCCCCCTTCTGCCCACTTTCCTCTTACAAGGAAACAGAAACAAAGAAGCTTGTAGATCAAATCCTTCCAAACCATTTTTATATATAGAAGTAGAAGATGCAAGTTACGGGTTTCAGGAAAGCCTCTGATGTGTCATCTTAAAATTGCAGAGACTATATTGCAGCTACATGTACAGCCACCCATAGGGAGACAGCCAGCTGAACAACATTGTGATATCAGAGGTTGAAATGTGACCCTATTTTCCCTATAACTGTTAACCATCTGGAAGAAGCACAGCCAATATGTTCAATGAGCGTTGCAAGACTTAAAACAGAGAGCATGAAATGTGCCTAGAGACAATCAAAAGGATGCTGATGGCCATTGACATTGCTACTCAAAACCAGAAAAGTCCACAGAATAAAGTTACTGAGAAAGGGTTCGAGCACGTATGCCATAACTTATGACACACATTAGGTTTTCAAGCAGAATTACAACGTTCTAGCTATTCTTACAGACATACTTGCTATACTGCCATTCAGAACAGAAGAGGCTCCAAAACTTGTGACTATAAAGATAATAAAGGCATTTGAAGAAATACTGCAAGACAAGACTACAGGCTTGACAGGAGAGGAGAGGAAATGATGTGAATTGTATCGCTGTATTTCTGGATGTCTAGAGAAGCTCGTGATTTACCTGGAATCAACAGTACGACTGGGTACAGCAGGGCAACAATTAGACTTGACAAAGGCAAAAGATGATGTTTTAGACTAAAGGAATGAACTGCTGAAGGCAACTTGAGAAGCTTCAAGAACGGAATGATCATTCATACACTATTTTAATCTGAAGGCTCTGCATAAAAATTATATCAAATGATTTACCAAGGCTACAACAATATACCTGCTTACTATTGAGTCTGAATCTCCTTGACATTTTATGTCCTTTAAATTTCTCCATTATTTTATTAGTCAGATTCTGGAATTCAAGCAGATCATGACACTGGGTTTACCTCAAATAGAGCCAACAATCTAAGAAAAAGAGGATGTGTATGAAATGAAAATCTCCTGTGATCACCCAGCCTAGATATAAGGAAAGAAAATAAGATGAGAGAGGTGGTAGACGCCCCATCCCTGAAAGTATTCAGGTTCAGGTTGGATGAGTCTTTGAGTGCCCTGATCTAGTAGAAGATGATGATGCCCATTGCAGAGTGTTGAAATAGAAGACCTTTTATGGTTCCTTTGAACTATTCTACAATTCTACAATACAATATTCTACAATTAAAAACCAAACCAAAATCATCATATTGGCCATATAACATGACTATAAAGAAAGATTTGGCTATAGTTTCACCTGGAATAGCCCATGGGAAGCTCTGCAGCTAGCCTGATGGTGTTTGCTAATATAGAAAAAGCAGGACATTCTCCTCCTGGGTCTCCAAATCTCCAAAGGACTGTATTAGATAAGCAGATACCACAGTCATGGAAGAACAGCTGCTGTCGTGCTTCTGTGGCTCTTCTGTAGGCTAGTATGCTCTGAACAACACTGAACAAAAATAGAGAGACTACAAAAGTCTGTGCCTGCCTTGGAAACTTTCCATAGCACAGAATTCCACAGCATACAGGGAGTATGGATGAGCACCTACTTCAATTTTGCAAGTAGCTGTGGATGAAGGTCTAATCAGTGATTGTCTCACCACCTTTTGTTGTTCAAAAAGTTGGAATCTAAAGAAATCTATGACTGATTTGCTGATGCATAACATAAAAACAAAGATGCTGCCCAGTTCCAAAAACTACTTACCCACCTTTCTTACAGTATCTGTGCTGAATGCACTAACAGAGCTGTGTAAGTTTATTTCTCACACAGTACCTGATTCTGATAAATTTGTAATATTCCACAGAGTGACACAAGAGGCATCTAGCAATGTCACAAAAAGAACACTCACACTTGTAAAACGAGTCCTTCAACGTTGAATACTAACTAGAGATGGAGTGTCCAACTGGACCCATTTCTAAACCTTTGAGTTTTTAAGGAAACTCGAATCTAAACAAAACTCATCAGTTCAGGTCCATTTCTGGTTCTTGTACATGAAAACAATGATGTAATATTTCACACCCTTGCATAGATAAAATATTCAGGTCCATTAAATATGAATCTGTTTTTTCAGCACTGGTCAAACAGCAAGAACAGCTGTCATCTCCTCTCCTCCTCCCCAAAGCAGTCTTTGTGGACTAGGACAGGGTTCTCTGATCACTACTTGTTTCTGATCCTCTTCTGTTTGACTCTCTATCTATGGCTTAAGGGTCTGCAAGCCTGATTATCAGATCAAAGTGTATCTGAGCACCAGAGCAGAACACACAGACAAAGCACCATAGTGCCCTGGCATATTAAGCAAAAGGCTCAGTACAAAAAAACCCCAAATAATGTAAAGGTGTTCCCTGTATACTGCATGCTAAACCTCTAGACTGGCAACAGTCACTGCAGTTCACTTACATTTCATGGCTGAAAGCTGTACTGTACAAGCTGTCCTGTATGAGCAAGTACATAGGAAATACCACCAGTGAACCGCATGCAAAACCACACCTCAGCTAGTGGTGCCACTGACATCTACAGGCTTTACATTTCCATTTTTGCTAGAAGAAAGAATTCAGGCAAACTTAGATTGAGTCTCCTAAATCCTCACAGTTAATAGATTAAACAGATTATTTAAAAAAAAAAAAATCCATTTTTTTTAAAAAATAGGCTTGACCAATGGAATAAAAGCTTGCACCCTTTTTTTTGTATTGCTGAAAAATCACCAATAGAATGAAAAAGATTGTACCAGGTCTCCATGAACTTTACAACAGGAAAAGATGGTCTATGGTAGCAAAACATCAAAATTAATCTCATAATTATGTATTTGCCTTCACTAATTCAAACATGTTTCTTTCAAATGGGAAAAAAAATAAATCAATGAATTGGTGAGATCTGAGCCATAACAATACAGTCCTCCATTTAAAAGACACTATAAACTATAACCCATAAAACTGTTTTATGGAATTAACATGTGATGGGTTGTTGTCGTTCCAGTAAAAGTGGAACAGAATGTTTTTCTGTCTGCAGGCGCGCTCTGCTAGTGTAGAAATTACAAACAAACTCGAGAAATTCCACCACTAGAGCTGTATGAAACATATGCTTCCACTTCACAAATAATCACTGGGGTTTCTTCTGATACAGATTGGTTTTTTTTCAAATTCTGACTTTGATCAGGGAGTACCACGCTGAATTACAGATTCAAAAGCTTCCCTTGGCAAACAAAGCCCATTGATTTTGCAGGGCCACAGTGCGTCGAAGCTTACGCAGTTCATACCGAGCAGCATTCAGATTCATCCCAAACAGTCAAGGTGAAAAACGACCAGTGATTTATGCTAAAGGCTCCATTTTTATTAAAACCCAAGGGATTCTTTTTCCAAAAGCATTGTCTCTTGGCCAATGTATTTTCTGCCTCAATTCTCCACCCCCAGGAAACCATTCTGAGATTCAAAATCAAGCGTTCAGCGACTTGAGGCATCATTTCTGAGCAGTTTCTCATTTAGTCAGTGGTATCCTGGGCCATTACATTTTGAACACGAGCCAACTTTTCAAGCTTTATATATTTTGGTTTTCAATTTTTTTAAAAATCCAGGTCATCTGAAAGATTTATGTAACTAGGTTAAATCCAGGTTTTATTTCTAATGTTCCATACAGCTCTTACTAGAATATCTGTATAGCCATCATTTTGGATTTGTTCCTTTGGAAATAGATTAGACGTATTTAACTCTGCATCCTGACTGAGACACTGTCTCACAGTAAAGCTGAACTGAGTGCATGCTTTATTCTAAACTCATTCAGTTTTCCAGGCTAGAGGCAGTGTTCATTGCTGAGGTGCCTACATACACTGATCTGCAGAGCTACAACAAGATTGTAATAATCCCACTCATTTTCTACAAGAAATTACATTTTAAAGCTCTGTCCAGCAGAAGGGAACATCTGTCTTCCTAGGGCAATGCTAAAAATACATCTCTGCTTCAATTTACCTTATTGACATCCATTCGTAACTTCTCATTGTTGGCACTAGCAGCTTTTTCTGCTGCTTTCTTTTGACGCTGAGGTCCCCTGCCAAAGAAGATGTAGTTGACCAATGCATATTCCAGCAGAGCCATGAAAACGAAGACAAAACATCCCATAAGGTACATGTCAATGGCTTTCACATATGGAATTTTGGGAAGAGTCTCTCGAAGATGGGTGTTAATTGTTGTCATTGTGAGCACAGTTGTGATTCCTGGAAAAAAGGATTGAAAAGTCTGTTGATGGAATTCATTTTCATTTGCTAGCATAGTACCTTACACAATTGAAACGTGAGAGCTGAAAATTCTAGACTTTTTTGTCTCTGTGAAAAACCCCCACCCTCAACCACTGTCCATACTCCTGATCTTTGCCTTTAATTTTTTGTACAGCAAAGAAATTGCACCTGCGATAAGTAGTGCTCAGTCAAACAAACAGCAGTTGGATGTGATGAGGATATTTTTAACCAGCTAAACGGTAACCTTCTCTAATGAGTCTCAGCTTTAAATTACCAGCCCAGAGTCACAGAATGTTAGAGGTTGGAAGGGACCCCGAAAGATCATCTAAGTCCAACCCCCGCTGCTGGAGCAGGGTCAGCCTACAGTACTGTCTCAAGATGTCCTACATGGGGCTTGGACCCACGACCCCAGTAATTCAGAGCCCCATGCTCTACCCACTGAGTCACTGCTATCTTGCTTTCTTCAAGCATCTTCAGGATGTTTGCAGTCTTGAATTCTTATGGGAAAACACTACACAGAAAGGAAGGCCTGGTAAAATGCAGACAGTGTTCTGTAAAGTTAAAATGTCACATTCTGGTCTGTGTCTTCCACGGTGATTTACTTATTTTGTCTGTCTGAGAGCTGGCAGGACTCTGCCTCATTTGCACAAAATCTAGCAATAGATACTCGTATTTATTTCTGCAACATGTTCTGACGAGGAGCACAATATAAACAAACACATGTGGGAGTGGTGACAAGATGTAAGAGGACTCTCGAGATTAATTAAGGAAATGGATTTGCTTTTAGATTGTAAGGTAACCATAAGGAAAAAATAACCCCTCACCTTAAGGAGAAGTTAGGTATAAAACCCTAGTAAAACTTTATTGAATTGATATCTGAAAGGAAAAGCAACTTATAATCCATAGCAGAGTGCTGAATGTCTATTCTGGACATGGGTAAAAGTAAAATAAGTGCATTCTCTTTGTGGAAACAAAACAAACAAGTAGTAAAACAAGAGAAGATGCTGGGGCAGTTAGGCTAATTTTGGTCACAGTGATTATACAGTTAGCTAATTTTGACAGGAAATCACTTTGGTTTTTATTTAAATAATGCAAAACTTAACAAGGCAGATGTGAAGACATCTAATAGATTTGCTTTTCAAATCATGCACTATCCAGTAAGCCAGAAGCAAGAAAAGCATTCTGCTAATGTACCCTGTGTGAGATGTGTAAAAATGCCTACCTAAAGCAACTCTTGCGGCTGAAGCGTCATAATTAATCCAGAAGGAAACCCAGGACAGGATAGTGATCAGAATAGAAGGCATGTAGGTCTGCAGAATGAAGTAACCAATGTTTCTCTTAAGTTTAAAGCTGAGAGACAGCCTTGGGTAGGCACCTAAAAGAGAATATTTGGTATGGTCTTAATTTACTCGTACAAAGCCTGAAAACATTCTTCTGTCATTTTTGGGTTTTACTCTTTCATGCAACACAGAGTACACACAGAGCTGAACGATCCAGGATAACCAGCTGCAGAATTTCTCACAAGACTTGGGATTAAACAGTCCTTCATTCTACGGGTAAAATGATGCTCTAGGTGCATATGTGGTGTCAACCATAATCATAGAATCATTATGGATTGGAAGGGACCTCGAAAGATCATCTAGTCCAATATACAACCATCAATGGCCAAAATGCATTGCAGAGCATCAAAGCACAGAGATGTTTCCTGACAAGCTGCCGTCTGTCTGCTCCAGCGTGACCCCTATTCTAACCCTCTGTCCAAGCAATTCAACACTTGCCTTTTGCCACTGGGCACCAGAAATAATTTGTTGTATGAAGCACTTGTTGAAACGGGGGCCTAGAGATCACTATTCAAATTCCATTTCTGCTTGGTTCTGAAGAACTTGGGATGTACAGTCCTTCTACAGTCTGTCCAAAGACGACTACTAACCACAGCTAGAAAGTAACTGCTGAAGATCTTATTTTATAGCACACCTAGCTGCTTTCTGAAGTAGACACACAACATCATACATTAACAGCCAACTCTTGCCTCTCTTGAGCAATTTAATATGTCATTGTTGGGTTTTGTTCACGTTTATTATTGTATGAAATCCAATCTCATTCTTTACTCCTTTTCCCAAGACACCTTTTCAGCCTCCAGAAATTCATGTGCTGGCTAGCACTGGCTACACTACAGATCTCATGGAGTTTATGGCTCTGAGACATACAAGTTGCTTAATCATTTTTTATTAAAAACCCACATAAAATCTAGTTTGTTAGAGTTTAACATGACAGACTATTATATTCTCTGTGTATGTTAATGAGTGAAGCCTTACATGCCATAAAAGCTGTAATAAAAGCAGCTCCTTTCAAAATTCTCAGTACTGCTCAAATTTATTCCTGCTCCTAATGCTTCTGCTCAGATCCTGAACTGCACATTGACGATTAACCCCTTTATACAAGTTTCCTAGTGAATTCCCCTTTTTGCTTCCCCTCCACAAACCTGTAGAGAAAACAACATTCTTGGTGATAAGTTTGTAGTCTACAATGGAGAACTGTGGCAGTTCGATCTTTGTCACTCCTGTGACTGCATTATCACCTCCACGCCAGTAAAATTCAATATCGTCTGTTGTATAGCCATCTATAAAAACAGAAGCAAACAGTGAAGACACACATCTCTTCAGACACCACGCAGAACGCTTCAAAGAATTACCCAGAACTTCAAGCATATTTTTAAAACAAACCCTTTAAGAACATAATAGATAAAAATGTAAAGGTAGACACACGTAATTCTATATATCACTTAAAATTAGATGTATTGTAATATTTTGTTTCTCTAATGATATATCAATATATTAATAAAGCAAAGACAAATTAAGACTCTGCACATCCATATACAGATAGCAACTGTGCATTCAGCTTAGGGTAACCTCTGATCCCAAGGCCAGACACAACACTGTGTGTTTGCTCTGATTTCAGCCTCTGGACTGAAACATCACTACTGGTAATAGAAAAGTGACCAGACCATCAAGAGATGCCAGGGAGCGATGCTTTCTTGTCTTGTATAACAAGACAGCGCAGGAAAGAGGAAAGTGAGAGTAATACAACTAAGAGACTTCAGTGTCTAGTTACTTCATGCTATTTGTATGTTATGTGGTTTGTAATCATACAATGGGTGAAAAGTACAAACTCTAGTTGAAACCAATTTAGATTTTACTTGTAAAAACAACAACAAAAAAATACAGTATCTTCTCAATAGTCGCCTAAATAATCTTCTAACAATTAAGGGAGAAAAAGCTCTACAATGTGGAACATGACACATGTCTTTTGACACATCCTCATGTGAGTTTAAACTCACATTCACAAACAACCATATTGATGGCACTGGCTTGTTTCTTCTCATACTTCCTTTTCTTTCACCAAGAGAAGTGGCATAATTTGGACTAAGAATTTCCCAGAATATTTAGCTTCCCTCCTGTGTTGGATAGTGCTACCAAACCATATCATAAATACCATTAACTTTGCCCTTATTCTGTGTTACTTGTTGAACAAAGTTGTCTAAAACAAGCGAGGCCCAGAAAGGAGTCAAGATGACTCCTGTGTGTAAGTAGAAGGGCTGTCCCCTGAAAACCAACCAGCATTAACTGTAACTCTTCCACCATACTACACACTTTGTTATAAATCACACCTTTGAATTGTCCAATTAAGATTAACAAGTGATTGACCTTTGCTTCCAGCTTTCTGCATCTTTGCATATGAAAACATTTAACACAGAATCACAGAATCATCAGGGATTAGAAGGGACCTCAAAACACCATCTAGTCCAACCCCCTGCCACAGCAGGATCACCTAGACCAAGTCGCACAGGAACACATCCAGGCAGGTTTTAAACGTTTCCATAGAATTCTCTCAAATGAAATTTACAGCAAAAAAATGTTGCATGCTGACCTGAAGATGCTGTACTTAGAGCTAAGAATGGCTTTAGCATAACGATTTCCAGTAGCAATGCAAGGTGTTCTTAGTTTAGCCAAGAGCTCTTAGAACTCAATTTGAATTGTTCTACAATTTTGAATTGTTCTCAGTTAAATTATTTCAAAACTGTCAAATTACAGGCTTACCCAGAAGATTGGAATTGTTTTGTTCTCAAGAGGAAATACTGTATTTTGATGCTTAAGTATGATTTTCTGAGGCTGCCTAATTACTTGAGAGCCTCCCTTCCTACCTCTTGTTCATTCAGTTGCCCTTGCTCCGTTGCCTGCGCAGTACAAAGGTACACAACAGAAGAGCGCAGGACTTTCTAAGATCATAGCCTTCCAAAATGACCTGAAATGGTGAAGCACTTCTGAGCACTGAACATTTTAAAAAATGAGAAATACTTGTACTTAGCCATGTAATTGAGCTTCTGTACTTCACAGAGTTCACAGAATTGCTCAGGTTGGAAAAGACCTTCAAGATCATAGAGTCCAACCTCGACCTAACCCTGCTGCCCTATCTCTAACAACCCACTGCTGAACCCTGTCCCCAAGCACCACATCTAAACAACTTTGAAGCACAGGGCTGTTGACTCAACCCCCTCCCCGAGGAGCCTGTTCCAGTGCTGAATAACCCTCACTGTAAAGAAATCTTTCCTGATATCCAGCCTAACGCCCCCGGTGAAACCTCAGGCCATTTCCTCTCATCCTGTCACCAGGGAGAAGAGATCAACACTGCTCTTGCTACACCCTCCCTTCAGGTAGCTGCAAAGAGCAACAAGGTCTCCCCTGAGACTAGTTTTCCCCAGACTAAACAGCCCCAGCTCCCTCAATCACTCTTCATCAAGGATGTTTTCCAAACCCTTCATCAGCCTTATTGCCCTCCCCTGGCCCCACTCCAGCACCTCAATGTCATTTCTGTATTGAGGTGCCCAAAACTCAAGGTGAGGCCTCACCAGTGTTCAGTACATGGGCAAGGTCACCTCCCTACTCCTGCTGGTCACACAATTTCTGATACAAGCCAGGATGCCATTGGCTTTCTTGGCCACCTGGGCACCTAGCTAGCTCCTGTTCTGCTGAACGTCAATCAATACGCCAAGGGCCTTTTCTGCCAGGCAGTTCTCCAGCCACCTGCCCCCAGCCTGTAGCATTGCCTGGGGCTGTTGTGACCAAAATGCAGGAGCCCATTGATCTCTTCTGTTCAGGTCCCTCTGCAGAGCCTCCGTACTGTCTACCATATCAACATTCCCTTCTAATCTGGTGCCTCTGTGAACTTACTGAGGGTGCATTTGATTCCCTCATCAAGATCATTGATAAAGATGTTGAACAGGAGTGGCCCCAGCACTGAGCCCTGGGGAAAACCACTCACGACTGATCGCCAGCCGCATTCAACTCCATTGACCACAGCTCGTTAGGCCCAGCCAATCAGCCAGCGTTTCACCCAGCAGAGTCTGGAACTAACAGACTTGAGCTACAAAACACGATGTTTCAACAGCACATTGCAACCTTTAATTTAGGTATTTCCGTCTGTTACTTCTTGTGGCAAAGTTTTACATTAAGTTCTGACTCTGTTCATGTAACACCTTGGTAATTCCCCTGCTCTCCTCTGGGGTGCAGGTGTGAATGTCTCATCCTGCCTGGCCCCATCCTCTGGTTCTGCAGCAGATACCTGTAAAAGCCATCTTCCAAAAACAGACTTGCTTTTGGCAAATTGTTACTCACCTGAATCTGCTAAGAACAAAAGGTGTTATGTTCCTACATACTGCATGGAAAGACGCCCTTTTGGTGCTCTGCTCTGGCCCATCAATCACACCTCCTGGCACCCCTTTGTCTCACTGGGAAGCCTTGTTTGGCAGGAATGGAAATTACTGTTAGAACCGGGGCACTGCCTATTGATGAATCGTTTCTGCTCTCTGCAGGGTACCGGATTTCAAGTATCACCCAATCCACCTCGTGTGCTTTCCAGGAAGATGAACGGGACAATGGAGGTCATCAAGGTCTGTGTCCACAGCAAGTCCCACTTCAGTAAGACATTGGAAAGGAACACATTTGGTTCAGTACTGGGGCGAAGCACAAATCTTTGCGTCAGCGCATTCAGTAATTTTGTCATTTTTCCAGATGTTACATGAGGCAGAGGTTACAGATGTGAAATTCCTCAGGTTGTCAAGATATCTTTTTGTTTTCTGGTCACAAGTCTATCTTCAGAAAAAAGGCAAACAGCTTATTTATGTTTCCATGGCTACCAGAACTTTGCATTTGTCAAGTCTCACTTTAGGCTTTCAGAGAGAAAACAGAATCAAATCTAAAACAAAATACAGAAAATTTAATAGCCTGCCTCATGTTGAGACATAAAAGCAAGTGTATGCTATGAAAAATAGAAAAGAATATTGTTAAAGAGTTGAAAAGGAATGGCATTACATATCTTGCTACCGGAGTTAACATTTACTTTGTCATATTGGTGAGTTTTGCTAATATTCTATCTGAAATGTATCCTGCTTTCCAACAGCAAGTTCCAGATTCTGACATTATTTACTGAACTGGGTGGGATTAACTCTGGCAATTTATTTAATTTTGAGGTAATTTGACTATTAAACTTCATAATTCATTAACCTTTTATTTTCTTTTCTGATGAAATAAATGCTAAAATAAGTTACAGCAAGGAAAAACCTGGAAAACGTTCTTGAAAAGGCTGATCACAGCAGGGCTCATGCAGGAGAACACCGGCACTTAGACTCCAGCAGACTGACAAACTCTCCAACACTTCTCTGCCAGAAAGATGTGGTTAAGCTTCTCCCTGCATCGTCGCAGACTTAATACTGAGCAACTATCAGCAACTACTTCTTCAGGAGTTCTGAGCTCCTTTGAAAATCTCACCCCAAAGTTCAAACCAAAGATTTAAAAACATGCAGCTCTGGGCTGCTTCGAGGAGATGGGGCAGGACTCCCTGCTCAACACACTGGTGCTGGTGAAACACTACATGGAGAAGTTGACTCTGAATGACTGTTAGAAGGGATCAGTAAGAAGAAATTCATAGAATCATCAGGGATTGGAAGGGACCTTGAAAGATCATCTAGTCCAATCCCCCTGCCAGAGCAGGATCACCCAGACCATCTTCAGAACTCTTTTCATGCTTTCATTAAAACACTTTCCTCTCTTTCACAGAAGGATAAATTATCTCATTAATTTCATAACACAGAGAATGAGAGAAACGAATATTAGTCATCTGCACAGGAACTGCTGAAGTACCAAGACACAAGAATCCAAAGATAATTGGATATCAGGCTAATATCTGCAAAACATCTGCCTGAAGAGAAAATGGGCCTAGTCATGCCTTTGATGGACATGTTACATATATTAAAGTCCAATTACCTGTGGCTCTAATGAACTCCATCTACAGGTATTTGGGACTGAAAATAATTCTGCTTAAAAGTTAAGACTATTTAGAGACCAACCAATTTAGAATAGTAATACACAGTCTAGAAGAACTAATCTGGCTCCTGACAAGGGCAGAATTCATGAAAGTCATCTCAGTATTTTAAAATTATCAGATCACATCAGTAATCTGCAAAATAAACCACATAAAAAAAAATGTTGCAAGGAGTTTTTGCAAGGATATGAGTTTATCACAGAACACTATTTGAGTTAGACTGTAGAAGAACTGTTGTTTTACTATATATTAAATTGTGCCTAGCACTACTCCCAGCAGTGAATCTGACTGACTGCTTTTGTAAATCATTTCTCTGTCATCAACATGATTTGCCTTACTTCCAGAAAGTTCATTTTCTCATTTCTGCCATGCATCACACACCGGTAGTCAACCGAATCAACACATTGCCTTGGTCACCAGTCTTGAGAGAGTCAAACCATTGTCGACTCCCAGTAACACAGAGTTGCCCAGTTTTTGAAAGAGTGACAGATTATTTTTATTTCTACAGTGCCACTGTAGAAATAAAACAACCAACAAGTAGAACACAAAAGACAACCTCCTCCTTACAGAAATGCCTATTGGGTTACAGTCACGTAAGAAAAGTCAAAATTTGGGAAGTCTTTACATAGGACCTAAAATTAAATCAGTGGCACTACTGGCTGAGCAGGAGAACATTCAAACAAAAGACAGTTATCGGAAACACCACACCGTGGAAAAAATAACAAAGTCCACTTCTCTAAAAAACATATGATTTCTCTGCCCCACAAGGCTTTTGTTTCTACATGGCAGCTGGGCAGTATTTTAGAGAGATCTGTAGATCCACATACCCATCTCCTGTGTAACAGTTCACACTCTCCCTCCTACTAACACTATGAGTAGCACCTGGAGACTAAAGACATTTGTTCACCTGTGGAAACAAATAACAACACAAGCACACAAAACAGGGAAAATGTGGTGAAAACAGAATTCTGAGGCCATGCCTCAACCTGGGCTTGCTCTGAGTCATCAGCAAATAGTCTGCGCTGGACCGGGCAACACAAGCTACACACCGCTAAAGAAGAACAACTTCAGCATTAACCACAAGACAAACAGATCTTGTTGGGAACCACCCTCACCCTAGCACTATCTGCTCAAACGAATCCAAAAGTGTTCCCCTAGTTACATCTTCTATCAGCAATTGTGGACATTGTTAGCATGGAGAATGTTAACATACAATTGGCCACGTGAGCATCTTTGCTGAGCAGGTCTGCAACCACAGAACAAAGATCAAAATTACTTATAAAATCATAAGTAACATGCAAAGCATTCGTAAAAATTCCCTTCAGAATACTCCAATTTGATTCACTGCATCACTATATTCTCCACTATGCCCTTATTCATTCAAAATCCTAGCAAGATGATAGAATCACAGAATCATTAGGGATTGGAAGGGACCTCGAAAGATCATCCAGTCCAATCCCCCTGCCACAGCAGGATCACCCAGACCAAGTCATACAGTCAGTCAGGGTTAGAAGGGACCACAGGATCATCCAGTTCCAACTCTCCTGCCATGGGCAGGGACACCCCACCCTAGATCAGACTGGCCAGAGCCTCATCCAGCCTGGCCTTGAACACCTCCAGGGGTGGGGCCTCCACCACCTCCCTGGACAACCCATTCCAGGCCCTCACCACTCTCACGGTGAAGAACTTCCTCCTCACATCCACTCTAAATCTACCTATCTCCAGCTCTGCTCCATTCCCCCTAGTCCTGTTGCTACCCACCATCCTAAAAAGCCCCTCCCCAGCCTTTTTGTAGCCCCCTTCAGATCCTGGAAAGCCACAATAAGGTCACCTGGGAGCCTCCTCTTCTCCAGACTGAACAGCCCCAACTCTCTCAGTCTGGCCTCACGGGAGAGCTGCTCAGGCCCTCTGATCATCCTCGTGGCCCTCCTCTGCACTTGCTGCAGCATCTCCACATCCTTCTTGTAATAAGGGCTCCAGAACTGGACGCAGTGCTCCAGGTGGGGTCTCACCAGAGCGGAGTAGCGGGGGAGAATCACCTCCCTCGACCTGCTGGCCACACTGCTCCTGATGCAGCCCAGGATCCAGTTTGCTTTCTGGGCCGCAAGTGCACTCTGCTGGCTCATGTTAGATATAGGTGTCTCACAGAGATCTTCAAAGATGAGGAGAATACAAGTCACCATACACTGAAATCAAAGAAGGGGCGAAAGCAGACTGGGCTTTGGGTACCGGTGAACACGTGAGAGAAACTGGAAAAAGCGCATTGTACCAATCTCCTCTGCTTCCCCCACCTCCCAATCAAAATGTCTTCTTTCTCATAAAACATTAAAATTCTTCTTGCATTTCACTTCAAAGACTTTTTACCTCAAGGCTCTGAGGATATGGATACAAAAGAGGATGTACCATTTTCTAACCACAGTGAAACTCAATTTTTCTTTGGATGAAACTGGTAACGTTCTTAAGAAACAACCATCCTGAATTTGGACAAATGGTTCCTTACAGGAGACAGGAGGGTGAGAAGAAGAGGCAAAGTAGGACAAGTGACTACTTACTATAGGACACTACATGGCTGTTACAGAAAAGATGTTTTGAGGGAAAAGTGAAATTAGAAGCTTGACTCCAGTGCTCAGACCAGGCACTGGAATGCCTACACATGGCACTGGCAGAACGAAGTTTAATTGTTCTGTAAGCACTGCAGATTGATGCCACGTATGACAAGCCAGGTAGAGAATGGTGGAGAGTAGGTGTCCTGGTATTGCTGGGCTTTCCTCCTAGCGTTTCCTAAAATAATTTGTATTTTAAGTTACTTGCAAAATGTTTTTGTAAGTAAACTTCCACAGTTATGATACTTCTAGGAGAAGAGACAACAGAGAGGGAAACCTGCAGCAGTGCAGAAATACTCAAAAACCTTCCAGCTCTTTGAATGTGGGCATTTCTTGCAACATTACAAAGCTCAGATACTCTGACCAGCATGGACAATCTGCAAAAGGTATTGGATTCAGCACAGGGGAGGTTCTTGAAGTCCAAGTGTTCCTTATGTAACAGAGAGGAGTTTATGCAGCATGGTGGTAGCTGGTGATACAAAGCTAATGATGAAGCTAATTAATCCAAAGTGGGTGCTGCATCACCAGAACTGAATTGTTCCTGAATCTAGCAAAACCTGGGCACCACCAGCACTGTCAGGTGCTAACGTCTGCAGTGCTATATAGTGGCACGTTGTGAGTAGCGTGGGATACTCAGATCTGTGGGAATGTACAAATCGCACGCGGAGATGCTTATGGTCTTTTATTGACCTCCATCGTTCATCTGAGTTTGGTGTTTCCTGCAGACCAAGCACTATGTTTACGTATGAAGCATCTTCTAGCACACAATAATATCTAGCACCACTGGTCCTGTTTTATTTACTTAAATGTCTCCAGTGCAGGGATTTCCTTCACTGTTTGCCGTACACCCCATGGGTGGGGACTGCTACTGTAATCATAACACAACAAAGCAGACTGGCAGACACTACAGTTCTGCTGTAAAGCTTATTAATTTGCTATTAAACATCTCACACAAAAAAGGAGTTCCTGAACACACAAATAACTATGTAAAACACGACACATCTGTCTTACATGCAAACAGGCATTTCACGTGTGGGGGAACTTCGCTTAATTTCTAACTGAAGTTGGCTATGGCACAATACTGGAAAGCTGAATATCAAGAAGCCCAGTTCCTTTTCTTGAAGCTCAGCTTGATTATCCGCAATATGAAAGAGCCATGATATTTACTTTCCTCATAGTAGTAGATCTTCATAGGGGTAGTAGATCTTCAAAGACGGAGTAGGAAATTGAAATATATAACCACAAGGATGGTATCAGCTACTGCTTTGGAAAGCAACGTTTAGGAGAATGAACAAACTGCTGTTTAAACATGAACCGCAGCCCATACAGATATGGCAACAACGAACACGCGAGTTCTAAAGTGACCTACTTCAGTACCACTAAATCACAGACTGAATAGACCTCAAGTGAAAAGAACCACTTTGAAAAGACAAACACAATCAGGTGTAAGCAGGCAATGGGCTTTTTCAGGGTAATCCAAAGCGAAAATATCAAGTATTTACCGTATTTCAAGACTAAAGCAAATGCCACTACATCAAAACCACTTTCCTCCACACGTAAGTAAATGAAATCAAGGCTGAGTTAAATAAAAATAATAAATGTCTTCAACACTGTGCTTTGGTACCAAAAACTGCTTACAGAAAAAAAATGTACCCTAACCCCAGAGGTAACCTTGGTCAGAAATGAAGCGCAGTTGGGCTTCAGTATGTACTGAAGGACTAACTTAGAATGACAAGAGACTACTCCAGGCCTACTTCAACCACACTGGAAAAACCTACAATTTAAGCAGGCTGGCAATTAAGTGCACATATTTAACACAGCGGGCTAAAATGTTTCACCTGAACAAAATTCAGTGGATGAATCACGCACGTCTTTAATATTAATGGTGTGGCTACAGGTGAATGAACAGGTGGTCAGGAGCGCTGTTCGACTGTGATACCCCCGGCGTATTTCTGCAGTGCTCCGTTAATCTGTTACCTGAGGGACTGAACAATTAAGCATGCATACAATAAAAAAACCCACTTCATCAATCTTTTACACGGTCTGCGGCATGCTTCTATGCATAAGCAGCCCATGACAACTGGATAATCCGACCAAGCTAGTGTGGGCAATATCACCCAGGAGAAATCTTGACGCTGTTCCACACAACACCCTTGTCTCTAAAATGGGAACGCATGTATTTGACAGATGGACCACTCGGTGGAATGGGAATTGGCTGGACAGTCGCACTCAGAGAGATGTGATCACTGCCCTGATGTCCAAATAATCAACTGCAAGTGGCACTTTTCAGGGGTCTGTTTTGGATCCAGCATTAAGATCTTTGTCAGTGACATGGACAGCAGCACTGAGTGCACCCTTGGGAAGTCTGCTAATGACACCAAGCTGTGTGGGGTGGTCGACAAGCTTGAGGGAAGAGAATACCCAGGAGGACTTGGACAGGCAGGAGAACTGAGCCTGTGCAAACTGCATGATGTTCAACAAGTCCCGGTGCCGGGTCCTACATCTAGGCTGGGGTAAATCCAGGCACAAATATTCACTGGGTGGTGAATGGATGGAGAGCAGCCCTGAGGAGAAGGACTTGTGGGTTTTAGTAGATAGGAAATTCAGCATGATCTGGCAAAGCCTCAGTGGAGCCCAGAAGGCCAATTGTGTCCTGGGCTGGATCACAAGAAGCATGACCAGTAGGTCAAAGGGAGGTCAATCCCCCCCTCTACTCTGCGCTTGTGAGACCCCGCCTGGAGTCCTGTGCACAGTACAAGAAGGACACGGACCTGTTGGAATGACTTGAGGTGAGTGCTACAGAGATGATCAGAGGGCTGAGGCACCTCTCCTATGAGGCTAAGCTAAGGAATCATGGCCATTCAGCCTGCAGAAGAGAAGGTTCCAGCGGGATCTTTTAGCAGCTTCCAGTACCTGAAGTGGGCTACCTGAAGGAAAGCTGGAGAGGGACTCTAGTGATAGGGCAAAGGGATGGGTTCAAGCTAAAAAAGGGTGGATTTAGACTTGATCTTAGAAAGATATTCCTCATCATGAGGGTGCTGAGGCACTGGAACATGTTGCACAGACATAATGTAGATGCCCCCTCCTCTCTTGCAGTGTTCAAGGTCAGGTTGGATAGGGCTCTGGGCAACTGGTTTGGTGAGAGGTGTCCGTGCCCATGGCAAGGAGGGTGGAACTGGGTGATCTCTGAGGTCCTTTCCAACCTAAGCAATTCTATGATTCTAAAAAAATAATGTCAGTCAAAGCTGTTTTGAATGAATGGAAAGAAGCCACAAGTACCTGGAAGAGTATCCTGGTGGTTTTGTTCTGCTGACAGAACACTCCTTCAACTGCAGGAATTCTGAGGACATGCTTAAACCAAATGAGCCTCTTTCAGCCTCTGCTTAGTCTTCACTTGGCAAGGTTCTTGTGCTCTACCCTCGTGTACTTGAGGAATTCAGTTTGGTAGTGTCTAACTTGCAGATTTGAAGAAATAACTCTATTAATAAGGGCATTCTTGCAAAATACCTACAAATGGGAGTAGAGTTTGCATGGGTAGTCTCATCACTTAAGAATCAAACAAGCAACCTCTGACACAATTTTGAATGAAGCATATGACTCATTTTGGAAACACTGCTGTCTTTTTGCCAGTATTCAAGATCCAACACGGGTGCAGAGGGAACAAGATATTTGCATTAAGGTGTAACATATACTGAGCTCCTCAACTGTATTCCAAAAAGATTAATTAAAATGCCCTAAAACCTGAAGTCTGTTTCTGATGTTTGAAAGAAAATTCTTAGGCTTCTAGTCTTGAACAGGCCGTGTTTCTAGGAACAGAACTTTTATAGTAAAAGATACTTCCAGATGGAATGGGTGTAAATTACAAATTGTTTTCCCTTTCCCACTTTTATTCAGGATAAAGACCACGTGGAAAAAACAAATACATTTGCAGCCAACCATTAATTTCAGCACTGCAACCTGTACTCATCCTCATGTTTTCAGCTGATCCCTATGATTTTATCTCATTTGCCAACATTCAGTTCAAATTTATGCAGAGAATTGGTGCCAAGAACAACTATTTTGGCTTTGGAAAAGGTGAAGGGGCTCAGACATTGAATATTGTTTTCTAATTCTGCCAATTTTGTTACCTAAGAAAAAACTTTATTCAAAGACTATTTTTTTTTTTAAACAGGAATTGTGGGGTCTATCTGAAGAAATTAATCTGTAAAGCATCATCTAGATAAGCTCAATTTTTAATACCTTACAGCATTTGGTCCTCCACGTCTAAGTTCTCCACAACCCGTTAGCAGCCCGCATCGGGAGCACTGATGCACATTTTACAAAAGGAGAGGAAAAATGAACAACATCTGGCAACCTTAGCATTATTTATAAAACTTCACTAATGCTCCACTCTGCTTAATTATTCCATAGCTGTATTAAAAATCCAAGGCCACAAGGAGAAAAATGTGATTTGTAGAAGAAAGCCTTGTGGTCTGGTGCCTCTGCCATTTGTTCAATGTAGAAAAAAACATTTATTCATTCCAAAACTTTCGCTTGCAGCACAGTGTGAGCTGGTGGTCTGGAATATTGATCTGTCTTTACCTGTAGTATTCAGGATGTGATGGTATCTAAAACACTTCTGCTTTTAAATAAAGATCTTGCTATAGGGACATTTATTGACTATCCAACAACATGCTAAAACTAGCTTTTACTGCTAAGAGCCAGACATTCTTACAACATAAAAACCCACAGAACCCAAACCACATGTTTTACAGACGCAGAATTTGGGTTGGTTTTGAACACTTAACAAAGCCTGTAAACACTAATTTGCTCTTAGCAGTGAGTAAGTCACAAAGAGTACTCCTAAAGTCATCCATACATGGAGATTTGGGACTTCTTTCTTAATACAGTTTCCTATCTGGCAAAGCCTGTAGTCTAAAAGCTTTCTCAAGGATAACTGCATGCACCTTTGCTGTGGAGAACCATTTCTACACGATCATGTGAACAAAGTTTATAGGAATGTTAATTATAGACCCTAACATTCTCCTAACTACATCAGTGCTGCCTAAAAATTGCAGTAGAGCTGTGACATTCTTAGGTGTCTTTCACATACAGCCTGGCTGGTACCAGAGACCATGCTGCAGCCTTCTCAAAATATTTCAGTGGGAGCCATGCACTTCAAGGCTCAGAGGACTTTTCTGTAGGAAACTCTGCTGTGACACCTATATCAGAAAAGACAGCACAGGTTTGTTGGCAGTATCCCAGCTACATTCCTGGGATGCTGGAAGCGGTGAGACTAAATTCTTTCGACACAAAGCCCTCCAGGTTGTAGAAACAGTATACAGAGGGAAGTTATTTGTTGGGTAACAAGATGCTAATAGTTGTGGATAGGTATGCACAAGGTAGCTGGAAGTGGAAGTGTTTTAACAGGACACAGGACAAGGCCAAAGAGGAGAATGAAATCTCCTTCAGCTCTCTGTATTTAATTGGCACAGAAGACTGTAACCCTGAAGAGCCCTATTCAATTAAGCAGCTGCCTTCTGTGAAATCTAAGGCAGAAGCAACCTCCTTTCACATTTTCCTCACCTGAAGAGCTCACTTAACTCTAGTCCAGTTTAAAATTCTGGCTTTTATGTCTCACAAAGCCGTGTTAAATCCTGATCTCTGAGCAACATCCTGTTTTACCTGTTATTCTGTATTCCTCACTAGTTTGCAATGACACTCCCAGGTACCATATCGAGAAAACATCATCATTTCAGAAGTTATTAAGTACAACAAAATTATCTGTAACTTTCCTAGCAGTTCACTTTTCTTCTGAATAGAAACTCCAGGCATTGCTTGAGGCTATGAAAATTTCTTCAAGCAGATGTGGCTTAGGCAAGATTGTCTTAAAGGAACTCATCCCTGCAAGTAGATTTTAACAGAGTCTGTTGACTTTTGTTCTGTTTTTTTTTCTTTAGCTCTAGTACCTTAACTGTGTCAATATGCAAATATGCATTACATAAGGTTGCCTCTTGGGCTGGAAAAGCAGGATATCTGCACGTAAAAGTTCATTAAGCAGAACCCAGGACAATATTTTAACATACATAGAAGTGAATCAGCCTCAAACACAAAAGTTACAGCGCTACGTCTTTAGGCTGAGAGCCCCATGTGGACTGCACCTCTCTCAGGCCTTTGAAATAAACACCCTTCTGCAAAAAACCTAAGCAGAAAACACACGAATAATACAGCAGCGAATAACACACAAGGCAGAAACGGAAAACTCTATCATCACAACGGCTACTTGTTTTGACACAACTGCAACCCCTCATTCTGGAAGGAGTTATGACTCAAATCCTGTTCCAAACTACCAAACATAAAGTAAAAAATGTTAAATCTATTTGGATAAGCCAAAAATATTGCATACCTGTGCTGGTCTGTTTCCTATTTGAAGGGCCTTTGTCCTCATACAGTGACATTGCTATGACTCCCTTACAGCCCGAGGCTCACCTGCACCACGGGTGCTAGTATATACCCTCATATCCCGTTTTCTACATTTACCAGTTGTTTGCAAACTGTTCTTCTGTATGGCTCTGTGGGATTCCTGAAGCAGATTCTGTGTGCAGGGAGACATTGCTTCTGCACAGAAAGTGCAGTGAGCTGAGTTACCATCAACATTAAAATCTGATTCCTCCCCTGCTCTGTCACATCCTCCGTCTCCAGGATGCTGTCACAGATGCACTGAACAGCCACCCTGGCAACATGTTTATGAAGCCAGTAACAACCACGTTGTGGTGCTCCCAACCTTGTGTAAGATCTGAATGACCGTGGCAGTCTGCTTTTGTTACCAGCACACGAGCACCACAGCAGTCCTCAGGAAAGACTTCATTGCTGCTGTTGTGCAAGCTAACCATTTTCCAAATACAAGGTGGAACGGTCTCCTTCATGGCAGAGGATAAATCGCAGCACACAGCAAACATCTTTGGAAGGTACAAATCTCTCTTTTGGAGCTTCATTATGTCATTTTGTCACGTTAGAAGTGTGAATGCTGAAGAGCTGACCAGACACAAGTGGCTTTTAACAGCCACGTTGACTTGGAACATCCCACAGAGCTCTTAGGCAACCAGGAAGGCTGCAAATCCAAAGTCTTCCTGGGCACAAGGTCTGTAATGACATCAAACTTTTGTACACGGTGGGGCAATGGCTCACAAATTACCTTCCTAGTCCCAAATACTGACACAGACATACAGAATGAGACTGGTTCAGTCCTGGTAAGACTGGTAAAGTCCTAAGAGTTACTGAAGAAAAAGACGTTGCTGAGTTAAAGGGAAAGAAATAGGACTTTTCTGTCTTCAAGGAAATCAAAACACATCCTAACAATGTGTTTTCTTAATAACACAGCTTTGTTTGAACCTTTGTAGTGCAGATGCACACAAACCTAAACCTAAGCGGGCTGCAGTGAAACAGCCCTTACTGGAGGACCACACAGGTCAGACTCTTCATTCTGATGGAACTGTCCAGCCTTTAACAACAGTAAACTCTGTGCTACCATTAATTGCCAGCCCCGGGGGAAAAAAAAGAGAAGGGCACCCACATCCCTGTTCTCACAAACACAGGAAATACCAGACGGGCAGCAGCAGGATGGCAAGGAGCAGGTCTCTCTGCAGATGCACCAGTGACCTTTAAGGTATGGGCTCAAGCTCTGCACCTCCTTGGGCACACCCCAAACTTTCCCTGCAGCCTAACTGCACAGATAGTTGGAGACCACTAAGATAAAAATCCTTCCAACATCAGAAGGATCACTTGGGAGAACTATAGGGAAGTAGTCAGGGCTTGTAGGAAAGCAACAAGGAAGGCCAAAGCCCTCTTGGAACTGAAGCTGGCAAAGGAAGTAGAACAGAACAAGAAAGGCTTCTTCAAATACATCAGCAGAAAAAGGAAGAACAAGGAAGGTGCAGGGGCACTACTGAGCGAGGAGGCAGCCTTGATAACTGAGGATGCAGAGAAGGCAGAGCTGCTGATGCCTTCTTTGCTTCAGTCTTTACATCTAAGGCCGAACTCTCCTATGATCCCCAGAACTTGGATGAAGGAGAGGAAGCCTGGAGGAGGGAGTGCTCCCCACTGGTCAGCGTGGACTGGGTTAGGGATCAGCTACACAAATTGAACATTAACAAGTCCATGGGCCCTGATGAGATACACCCAAGGGTGCTGAGAGAGCTGGCTGATATTATTGCCCTACCGCTATCTATCATCTTTGCCAAAT
>VXBP01007624.1:165818-193333 GCA_013400115.1 Rhinopomastus cyanomelas
GGTCCAGCGGAGGGCTACGAGGATGATTAGGGGACAGGAGGGCATGGCTTCTGAGGAGAGGCTGAGGGACTTGGGGCTTTCTAGTCTGGAGAAGACTTAGGGGAGATTTGATCAATGTTTATAAGTATCTGAAGGCTGGCCAGGAGGGGGGGGACAGGCTCTTTTCACTTGCTCCCTGTGACAGGACAAGGAGCAATGGGTGTAAGTTGCAGCAGAGGAGGTTCCGCCTCAACACAAGGGGGAACTTCTTTACTGTGAGGGTCACGGAGCACTGGAACAGACTCCCCAGGGAGGTCGTGGAGTCTCCTTCTCTGGGGACTTTCAAGGCCCACCTGGATGCGTTCCTCTGTGATCTGTGTTAGATAGTTTTGTCCTGCTCTGGCAGGGGGGTTGGACTCGATGATCGCTTGGGTACCTTCCAACCCCTAACATCCTATGATCCTACTATAAAATAGATCAGTGTCTGTAGAACACTTACTAGGACAAAGTGGGGAAAGGGGCTGAATAAGATGAAGTTGCTTGGTGGAGAGTAATTTAACCACTATTTTTTTTCCTCAGGTTTTTTCTGTTTGGCTGATTTAATTTTGGATGAAATTATCTACACGGGGGCAGCCCGCCAGCTCAGTTAGAATAAATAATACAAAAAAATCTATGGTGCACTGACCAAACTGTTGTCCTCTTCACTGACCTAAACGCGTTCATGACCCTGATCATTATAACTATTTGATGCATCACTAGATAAGGAAGATGGCATAATGGTAACATGTTCTGTGGGATCATCAGTGCACTTGGAATAAGGTCAGTGGTGTAAGACATGGAATTCACACAGCAGCAACTTTGAAACGGCTGACAGCCAAACTAGGAAGCAATTCATTAAAAACTAGCAGAATACAGAAAAAGGGGTTTTTTTTCTGAAAACATACATAAAAATATGCTAGATATTTTGTTTATATTTTTCTATTTTATAGCTAGCCAGATTTTGAAATGCTTAACTACTCCAAACAGTGGAGTATGAGTACATAGTCCAGTGCACAAGACCATGCACAGAAACATACATCTTGTAACAGACATTCGCCGCGTAACTTGAATCTCGAGGATATCAGGAGAATTCACATATGAACAATGAAGATTAGGAGGAAGAGGAACAGGAACTCAGAGAACCCTCCTATTTGTTGTACATCACAACAGAAAAATTGCTAATTTGGCATACACCCGAACTGCATCGTCAGGTATAATACTTTGAAAAAGTGTTTTGACTTTCTCGGGAAGAAACAAGAGTCTTCTTGGTTTACTGTGAGCAGGTATCAGAAGTTGTCCTTCATCTATGCTCTGTAGTGTTTCCAGGCATCAATATTTCAGCCACTGGTAACTCAGAAACCACATCAAGTAACTTTCTTCCAAGAAAATAGAGCAACACAGTGGCAGCTGCCAAGTCAATAGAATTAGAAGGGTTTATACTTATTGAGAATCTGACAGTAACACTGTGCATCCTAGAAAAGTGACCAGACAGAATGTCAGGCTAACTTGTCTGCAGTTGCTTGTATCATCATGGCAACAGCAGACAGAATTAGAAACTTAAATCGTATGAAAAATGGTAATATCAAGAGAAAATACCATTTAGAAAGATGAGTATTTTAGCACTTAAACTGCAGGAAGGCAAAAATCTAACAGAATTTGGAAAAGAAAAAGGCAAGTAGTGCAACAAAGCAAGGCCCTTCTTAGAAAGGAAAATGTATGTGATGCATGTTAGGAATAAAACAAGAGAAACAGTATTGTTTTCAAGCTGTCTACCTTAACTTCAGTATTGGTAGGTGATGTTCATCAAGTGTTTAAGGCTCCAGCATGACCTAAAACCAGTTCAAGGATATAGCCCAGGTATGTGCGAGTTAACCCATGAATGGCCTAAAGCATAGAGAAGAACATTGGTTGGCAGCATACTTCCAAGATCTGTCTGCCTCAGGAGAACTATGTTTCAGTGTAGTTCCTTTTACAATATGGCTTTATAATTGATTTAAATTCAGTTCTCAGCATTGATAAAGTTGTAGTTTGCTTGGGTTTTGTTTATCTTTTAAGGAAGGAAACACTTTGCAGTACTACCTGTACTTTCCCTTCAGATCAGTCTCTAACACACATTTTAGCCAAGTAAAACCACTTGAGAAAAGTGAGGAAAACATGGAATTAATCTCCCCTAATGAAGACCTCATTGATTGTAGCTACCAGCATTAATAAATTTTAAATCACTTGACAAGTGATAAGACACTATTCAGGGACAGGGAGTATGTCACCTACCAATTAATGTAGCCATTTAGTAGCACAAAGCAGCCTCGTGCAACAATTTATGGCATACAGTGAGAAATACAAAATCCAATTAAAATTTCAGGGGGAATTTAGCAGAACAGAATTTAATTAGAAAAGATACAGTTTTGTCAGGAGACTATGGCTAACACCTGTTCTGAGGTGTAAAGTGACAAGGAATAGGCAGGAACAAACATTTGGGTCATAATTCATACTGCATTTCCTAGACAGCTCCTCTAGTTGGGTTTAGATCCTCATTTCCTCCAGACTGGGAGAAGCATGGCTTTCTGTGATACCAGTACTGCTTACACGTGTCTCTGACTCATTCTATAATCCAAAGCCTGCCCAAGCAATACCACTGGAACACCAAAACACTCTCATTTTTATATTCCTGCATAGAGTTGAAATCCCAGTTATTAGCTTCTTTCACCTACTCTCTATGAACAGCGACAATGCCTTCCACAAGTTGTTCTGAGTGCCCACAGGGATACAACATTTGTGCCTATACCATATGGCAAGTGGGCAAGGAGGTGGTGTGAACCACCCTGAGGGACGTGCTCCCTTTGGCAGAAAACAAGGTCGACAGGAAGGGAGGATGATCAGGGAACAAGACTGGCTTTCATATCTGAATACAACTGGAATGTCCCATCTGAAAGCAGAGAGCACCTTACCTGCAAGGTGTGCAGGACCAAGAAGCTCGGCTCCATCATATTCACTTCATCTGAGAGTTTTTAAATTCCACTAGTTCCCTTTCACATGTCCAAGGCAGGAGTGAGAACACTGATTTATTTAAAGACATTAGAACCCCTCCCGAGAGAGACACTGCGAACCTTAAACTGTGTTCCCAAGAGCAGAAACCATCACAATGCAAGGAAATCCTCTGTTACAGTCTTTTGCTGCTTTTCCTGGCTTAGGAGGACGTTGGCATCTGCTTTGATATATATGCAAAACATCCAGGGAATCACACCCTTCTGTCTCAGTTCTACAAGTGGCATCTTGAAAAGTCTAATAAAAGCGTTTTTTTACTTATGTCAAGTTGTTAGAGTTACTGATACTGCGAATGAAAACCCAAACTCAATTCTACTACCTTAAATGATTGCAGTCAAGAGTTTCTGTCCAGGCTCAGGGGCAATGTCAACAGCATTAACATCCAGTCAGTGCACTACCTCACTGATGGAAAGATTAAGTCATTCATTACATCTATCAGCATTACACTTATGAGTTAAAATCCTGTCCTATTAGTGATGAAAGATACCAGAAAACCAGCATCAATGAAGCCTACTGTTAACAGATCCGCACGTCGGTGCGGTGAAGAACACATAAAACAGCGAGATTACAGCTTTGAGCTTTGATCAGTACAGAAATTATGAGAAAGAAAATAATTCTGAGAACCTCACTTAGAAATTTTGGCAAAGCCCCTCGCAGTGGAAGTGCAGAGTGTTTTAAAAACATCTCTTTGACTCAAGGCTGTCCTTTGAATAATAGGAATATGGACCATCGTTACTTTAATTCTTATTTATACTTTAAATTCATATTTATGCTTTAAATTTATACTTTAAATTCAATATTGAAAACAGAGCTTTTCATCACAAAACAAATCTGTATTTCTTACCATTACTGAAAGGAAAAGAAAGGTTTTTTTATTTAGGAAATTATCAGTTAAGCTTAAATGTCACTGGTGCCACAAATCAGCTATTGGGACTTAATATATTTGCATTTTAAATCAAGAAGTACAAAATTATATATTGGATGATTTAAAAAAATAGTAATACTGAAGGAGAATAACTTGCCACTGCCAGAAGATTAAGCTGTCTTTTTCAGAAAAATGGAAGGGGAAAAATAACTGGTACTAGATAAACTCCTGTTTTAACTAAAACATTTTCAAAGCTTGGAATAGAGCTTTTGAAGAGGACGATCATACTGTGTACAATGAGAAAGGGTAGAAGCACTTAATCCCTCAACTAAAATGGACGAAGTCCCACATTTTAATGATGACAGTGACAATTCCGTGAACATCTGCAGAGAAATTCATTGCTTTTCAGTGCACTGAGAAAACATGAGGTGCTTTATAATCGAGCAAACAAAAGGACAGTGAAGAGATCAAACTCCCTCTCTTTGTTTCATATCAATTTATGCAAAATGTATCATGGTCTGACATTTTAATTAGACAAGGTGGATGTGGTGTCTAAGTGGAGTAGGAATGACAACAGACAAGCCTGTCTCTGGCAAATCTTTGCTCTGCTGCCTACAATATGAAACTATTAACAATTTTCTTAACTGCTTTTCCTAGTAGCATAAATAGAGAGAAATAAATCCATAGGTCATTGCAGAGGGAAGACAGAACATTAACAACCAGGCAATAACTGAGGAAAACGTTTCGTGTGGAACACAAGTGATGGCTGGTATAGATTAGCTTCACTGAACTCAAGATTGCTTTGGAAGTCCATCTCACAATGCCATCAGAGAAACAGAAATGGGTATGTTTTCTCTGACCAGCTCTAACCAATCCGATTTCTTTCATAAACAAGCTTGCTTTTACGAAGTTGCTTTAACTCGGGCGAGAAAATCTCCAGGGCAAAATGTGATGCACCCTGAGGATTTTCCTTCCAACTCACTTCTCACACAGAGCACTTGGTTATCCTGTCTCAGCCCTCAGTCAGCAAGTGACATTAATCATCCTCCAAAAGTGGCTGTGAGCTGTTGATTAAAGAAATTACTCCATTCCTATGTGTGCACCTAGCATCAATTATAACCTGCATCTACAAAATGGGGTATTTAAATTCTTCCACCAGCAGTACTACCTTTAAATCTCTGCAACATGTAGTGACTCATGTTTTTGAGAGACCAAAGGATCTCGAAACTTAGGATAGCTTAAAGGGGGTGTCAGTTCTAGTAGCTTGATTATTAAGGAACTTCTGAAAAGCAGGTGCTGTGTGAAATGGCATCTCAAAAGCTCTACAGCATACGATCTGTGAAGCACAGCCCTTAGATGATGCTTCCATTCTGAAAGCTTTGCACCATCCATCAGCTACAGTAAAAGAGTATCTTCCATCTACATTATCTAAGTACTGAAGGAAGAACGCGTGAAACGCTGTCAGGTTTTGAGTAAAGACAATTATCTAGCAATTATCTTATTCTGAAAAGCTTCTCCCCAGACTTATTTTCCATTTGTCTACTACAGACCTGTTGCCTCTTCTGCAAGTTGCAATTTGGAGTCCAGGCTTGCTCCAAATCTATCTGACAAAAGACACAATGATGAAAAATTACAGCAGAAGATTTGAGTCAATGTTATGCTCTTCTCTGTTGTTATCCTCAGCACTGTGTACCTGCTCTATAGCCACCTGGGTCACGCATGCTGTCATAGTAAAACAAAACTAAGATCGCTGTTGGTAACAGGTATGAGCAATTCTAGTACATGGAACTCACAACTCTGTTCTGGAAGTCAAGTTAATGCAACAGGTGGGTGCCACAAAGGAAACATGCCTTTGGTACTCAGGCAGGGACTCAGTCACATAAAATCATTTATGCATTTTGCTGTGCAGTGACTGAAGCTGATCTACAGATTTATACAGGCACAACCAGCAAGAAATATACAACACACATATATAGCGAAAAAAATTCAGAGGGAATGGTGAGAATTTTCCTTTCCTCTCAGTTCAATGAAGAGAAAATACTCTTCATTCTGTCAATGAAGGGAAAATACTCTTACATGGAGTTAACCTTTCTTATTTCAAGATATTGAGTGTTTCTTACATGCTTTCTGTCTTTGAGGAAGATGCCCTGTGTGGTAGCTGTCAGAGAACTCTTAATGCATTTACTTGCATGTAGCAACAATAGCAAAATGAGAAAACCATCCGTCAGCAGATTGGCGTCTTGGCTGTTCAGTATTTTAAACAGCAAATAAATGTTCCAGTGGGAACACAAGATACCCTTCTGTGTCACTTAAACATTGAGATCACCCTCGACTTGATTTAGGTGCAAGGCAGTATTTTATAATTCAGCCTTTAACGGTAATTATTCCACCTTTTTCATTGATTTCCTGTAGATTAGCTTTCCTTACTAGAAAGTACATTTCTGTATTAGTACATGAATCATTTGCTCAGTACTATACAGAGGGAGCAGGTGCCCTAGAAGAAACAAAATGCTGCTTCATGTTAATTTATATACTCAGATGTAAATACATATTCTATGCATCTTAAACATAGACCAATTGTTGCAGTTTGAAATTTACTAGAATTTTCAGATGCGCAGAAGTTGTGCTTTCATGAAGAACAAAAGAAAAGTTGTTGTGTTGAAGAATCTGTCCTGGGGGTGGGTGTCACTGTCTCGGGGTGGGGCGGGGGAGGAGGGCTTGGCTGCAGCTTCCAGTGCTGCCACCCTGGGAAGGACATGCACCAGTTTTGCGCAGCTCTCTCCCGCCCCAGACCTGACACCGTGCAATTCTGGCCACGGACTGGAGAAGCAAGATTTTAGTTCAACCACCCCCCCCACGGAGCAGCATTGTGGTGAGCTGGGGTACCCTTCTTTCTCCTGGAGCCAAGACAGAAGGAGAGAAGAGAGGTGGTCTTGGAAACCTTCTCGGTCAAGTGCAGAGTGTTGGGGGTGGCCCTGTTGATACAGCCATGAAATAGGTCTCCATCTTGGATCCCGCACGTGACCGGGGTTATGCAACTGCTTGCTGCCATTTTGGAGCTCAAACAATACCTCCCATTGTATTTTTCTCAGATAGTGTGATGGCATTTATGACACAGTTTCTAGTTAGTGTGCACTAACTTGCTTGGTTTTTCCTTTCTTTTTTCTTTTCTTCGGTATACAGCTGTTGAGTTAATAAACTTCTTTCCAGTATCCCCAAGCTATCCATTGTCTGGCAAATCTATCTGAGATGCCATCGAGACCTTACTGCAAAGCAGTTACTTAGTTCTAACCCACTACATCAACGTAAAGGATCTAAACTTTATATATATACACATTTTCCCCACTATTTACAAACTCTTGGTGAAGTGCTAGATGACTGAATCATAAAACATTATGTGGAAGAAGAGGAAAAGCTTTAAGAAAACAGCTTTATATAAGAGGCAACTTGATGTAAAGGGCATAATGCTGATAACAATTATTGGAGATAGCCCAAAAAGACAACAAACTTCAGCAGCCACTCCACAGGAGTACTAGTCTCTGTTAGAAGCTATGCTATATTGCTGTTACGCTGTTTTTGTTATGAGCAGTGTAGTCCTGAGATTCTGTACAATAACAAAATTATTCTAAATTACAACAGCTAAAATTCTTACAGAATGGTTATTACCCAGAGAGACACTAACATAGAAGAAACTGCAGCACAGAAACGTGTCACCATAGGTCACACAAGTGGCCACATCAGTAGTAAATGTCCACCGCAAATCTGTTTCCCAGTCTAGTGCCATTCCAGACCAGATGCTCACCCTGACTGAGACACAACACTCATAATTTTTTTTTAAGAGGCACAAGATTTTGGGAACTTAGTAATAAGAATGAGTGACCTAATCCATGTAAAGAAATGCCTCTTCTCTTACACCATAGAGTAGGAAACTTTGATCAGATACGGTCTCTCCAGGGACCAGTGCCAGCGTGCATTACTATGGAGAGGGTTACATATCTGAGGTAGTTGACATTTCCTGCTCCATTTCCTTGTGACAATTGTACTCACATATTAGTTAGCATTTAGTTGCTAATTCTGTCTACAAGGTATGAATTTTATACAAAGCAATACCATTCATAGTAGTATGGCATGACATCACTAGGTTGGCTTTTAGTCCATGAACCACACAAAAGTGAGCTGCAAGTGCTCTGCTCAAGAGAAATAAGAAATGGTGTTGAGCAATGGGCTGTGTCCAGATGCCCTGGAAATAAAAAAGCCCTCAAGGAGGAAGTATAGAGACACTAAGCCCTACTTCCAATATTATTGTATTAGGTCTTCCAGCCCAGATGACCCATCATTCTAAAGATGAGACTGAATCACTCAGATTCTAAAGATGAGTTTTGGTTACTCCGAACATAGACAGCAAGGCAGCTAGCCACTGGACTCATTGGAATGGTGCCCACGGGGACACAGGGGGGCACACGAGAAAAAAGCAGCCCAGAGGGCTCCTGCACACTGAGTAAACAAGCAATGAGTGGGTGATGACAAAAGCATCAGCAGTAGCCCACAACCTTCAGCAGGCAAGACACCGAAGTGCAGTCAAAGAACAACGTCTGCTCTCTTGTCCCCACGTTTGAGTCATCAGTGTAAGTACAGGCATCGGCATAAACTCACAGTATCACAGTATTATCAAGGTTGGAAGAGACCTCATAGATCATCAAGTCCAACCTGTCACCACAAACTCTACCAGAAAGTATTTTAGCTGCATCATGTGTGGGATTTTATAGACATTAGATACATTTTTATGGGCAGTAGTGATACACATCACAAATCACATTCACCAAAAAGTAAATTCACCCTTTACGTTTCAGAACAGAAAACTAAATGTTTAAAAACTTGGGACCAACACAAACACCAGAAGCTCTCTGTGATTCAAACATTTTTTCCAGGTAAGAGCATTTCTGCAGAACCAGGCAGCACCAGTAATCATGTCCCTAGTTTATAAATTGCAACATACTGAAATAATTTAGGATTTTTCTTCAGTTCTAGGCAAAGCTTCCACTGGAAAAGGCCTTCATTTGAATAGTCCTATAGGAAATTCTCTCCCCCAGAGCTTCCTCTACTTCAGCCAGTCAGTTCCAAGGTGGATGTTGTATTTTCACTGTGTCTCTTTGCTGGGCTACACAGGCTAATGCCTGGAGGACCAATCTGCAGTATCAGAAGAGCACGCCACCACAAATTTCCATACAGCAGACTAGCAGCCTTCAGAATCCTTCAAATGCTTTCTATAGATGTGTATGGAAGAAAATGAAAGATTTGTTTCCAGCACTGACTGCTTTGGAGTGAAACTTTTTCTTGGCATTATTTGAAAAATGCTGCAGCTTTCATTATCAAATAAATTAGTAAGAAAAGACATCTCTTCTGCAACCACGTTACATAAGCATCTCACTGATAGTTATATCATTAGATGTTAAACTCCCATATGTCACTAGAACTCGCACTGAAACCACCTTTCAGCGCAATCTTTATGACAGATTTTTGTGGATTAACCAGTTCCCAGTTTTCTCCGACATTCTGTTAAAACTTTAATGCTCTAAGTACCACCACTTTACATGCGTTTGGCTGTGACTTTTGCCAAGCATTAGCATATGTCTCCCAACAGTGACTGCTGCTCTTTGTTTTACACCTTTCAGCAATTCCTTTGCACTCACATGGCCTCCTGTCTTACTGTTCAGAAAACGGCACTAACACACGGTGTGTGTGTCTGACTGCTTCCACCCGCCCTGCCTCTGCCATTACACTCTGTTTAGCCCGAACATGCTAATGACATAAAACTCCTCGACTGTTTAAATACACCATCACTAATCTCCCTGTCACAATAGAGACTGTCTGAGGTTAATCACAGGAAACACAACTCCTTACAACTAAGGAAGACGTCAGAGTACAACAGAGAGCAGAGAGGAACACATGATGATGCTTGCAGACACAAGGGGCAGCCGTGTTCTGCTTTCTGGCCACAGACTACAGATCACACATTACACAGGTGCCCTAGCAGGGGAGCTCCATGGCACATCTACACTTGAACAGACGGCACTATTCTGCCTTGCTGAAGGTTGAAATGTTTTCACGAAAAAAATCTTGTGTTAAAAAAGATGCCTTCAAGATTATAAACAACGGAGAAGGAGAAACCATAGATTATGAGGAATCTAAAATGAGATTTTGTTTCATTCCCACATGATGTTCTAAAACCATAGAAATACTTGTTGCACTATGCCATCTTTAAATGATGCTGCATGACATCACCTCCCTTGTCGAGTCTGTTCTAGAAAAGAAGTGAAACCACATCACCATTTCCTTTTTGCATGGGTGGCCTCCTTTGGGATATTAGGACCAGCTATAACTAACAGCTGATTTCTGAAATAATGAAATCCATTAAGCAGTAATAACAGAAGAAACTAAAATCATCTATAAGGAAAACCCCTAATTTCCAGATCAAAACACTGGAAGCAGAAAAAGATCAGCAGAAATACATGAGTTGCTAAACAGAAACCTACTGCCATTCCATGAACACCCAAAAGCCTGGAGTCCTGGCAAACTAGAATTGCTCCAAATCAGAATGACCAGTTAGGTCCAGAAGACATTAAACAACAGCCTTCTGACAAGTCTGCCTTCCCTGGATTATCACTGTCCATGTTTCTAAGGGCTTTCTCTTTCACTGTTGTAAATAATAACAGAAACAATAAATGAAACACACACAGTACTAAGGTCAGATGATGGCTGCAGGGGTTATTTTCTCCTTCAGGAAAAAACTCAACCAACCAACCCAGCTCACCAGTACCCATTCTCCTTGAAGCTGTTTTCATAGCACAAGAATTGCACACACAAGGTAAGCTGAGACACAATACCACCTTCCCAGGTCTATTCTGGAGGGAGACCCAATACAAACTCAGACAGTCAGAGCCTGCAAAGCTCAACCTCTTCTGAGGCTGCAAATACTGAAAGGTGTCTTCTCTACACGTGCTGGAACATCAACAGCAGGACACGTGGTACTGATCCCTGAATGAATCTCAAGAGGAAGCACACACCATCGCATGTAGAAAATATAGACAACCTTCTACTGCAGAATAAATCAGAACAACCCTTATTGTCTTGCTATGTGGAAAGGGAGAGGAGGGGGAGCAGTGCTATGGGTTACACCCAAAGATACTTCCTATCTGTACAGAGAGCCTGTATCTCAGTTCTGAGATGCCACCCCTAGGTGTAAAATTTGTAATTTCAGTTTTTCAGACCTCTCTAGCACAATGAAAACCTTTAATCTAACTTCATCCTTTCAAGATACTGAAATATGTAGGGAAATGTCATAGTTTTCCGATCATTAAATGAAAATACTTAAGACAGATTTGATTTGAAGTTGTTTTCTTCCAGTGAACTCAGTAATCATATTCTTCCTGCTATTTTCCAAATGTGTTCTTTTTCCTAATCTATGTCTCGCCACCTTGTTTATATGAATGCCATTCAGTACAATGTCAGGAAACTTGTTAATGTCAAAATATAGGACATCTACTGCCTCCAGCAGCCTACTCTACTGCTTAGAATTGGTCCAGGCAGCACCACATGGGATCCACTGTGAATGAAAAGGAGTGTTAGGTTCAAAATGAACAGACAGCCACACGAAGAGGAAATATTGGCGCTGAGGTGTGTGGAAATACGCACAGCTGACTAGCTTTGCAGATTGGAATTTTAAAAATAATAATTGGGTAAATTATTCGGTTGCTCACTTAAAATCATTAACATTTCCAGCTCTTACTGTGATTGCCTAGAGATGATTTTTCCCTGGAGACTGCCTCTAATGGAGCCACTATGCTGGCAGCAGCCTCGAGGGCTCTGCAGTTGGCAGCAGAAGGTGCAAGGTCTCAGCACACTGCCAGCTTTGCAAACATGGTTTAATAATGAACATTTGGAATAAGGGTAGCAATCTCTTGATGATTCCAACACAGGAATTTAGGAAACAGATCATCATAGGTTCAGCAGGAAGCCATCAGTAGTGAGAGAGATTACACTTGCCATCCCATGGCAGGGTAGGCACACAGACTGCATGAGCTCTGCGCGTTTGCACCAGCATCACTGAGCAGGACCAACCCGCAAATGCAGTAGGGAAAAACCCAGAAATGCCTGTTCTGAGTGAAGCAGGCCTTACTGATCCACTTAAGAGGTGCAGGCATGTATGTGTTTACTCCTGCAAAAGGAAAAAGGTGGTAGAAAACAAGAAAAGGACAAACAACACAGGAATTAGTGAGTAATCAACTCTGTTGACCATATGGGTTGTTACCCCTATTGTTGTTATTGCTAAGCTGGTGCTGGACTTCCATCCTGACACGGTGGGGTTTATTATCACGCATCAGGCTGTGAGTTTGCAGGAACACGAACTTGAAAAAACTCATAACGAAAGTGAAAGCTGAACTTAAAAGGTAGACTTGGTGCTAGAGGTAAAACCCAACATCTACAGTGGAAAAACAAAAACATACAGGTCACAGAAGCAGGAAAAGTCCATCCTCTGCAGAAAGATCCTAAAAAGCACATTCAGTGTGAAAAGAGCACAACAACAAAGCACTAAGTATGACAGCAACTGATGGAGTGACATTTCTCCTCGTTGCAAACAAATTCTGACAGGCGGATGCTGAGACAAGGCTGTCCTCTTGTCTGCACAACCCGCCTCATAATCCTATTTTCCCCCAAATATTCCAGAAGGGAAACAGAAAACTTGTATTTGAATTATAGGTTGAAGAAAATCCCAATTGTAAACTTTTAACATTTATATGACAATCATTCTCTTCTATTTGATTCTAAGACCCTGAAAATGCACATCAAGCACACAGACAATTTGAACTGGCTGTGCTCGCCTTCAGCAAGCCGCTAACTTCAGGTGTCAAGCAGTGTGTAAAGCAGCCTTTGGCACACTCTGTAAAGCCACCTTTCCTCTTAAAATACCCTCAGAGTTACAGGACGTTTCCCCACCATTTTTTACTGTCATCAATTTTCACAGAAATCATAGGGAACATAAAATAGGTAAAAAATAGATGAGGAATGAACAATAACCCTGTCCTATAAATGAAATATTTGACCATTAGCAAGATTTATGGAAGCAGAAACACACTTTCATAAACCAGCTTATCTACCCTTGCAAAACAGACATTCTGGAGATGTCTGTCACACACATCCCAAGGACTTCAGGCTCTGGCTTGAACAACTTAAATTCAACACGTAATTGAGCTGCCGTCACCCAAAAAGCCATACCCAATAATTTCCTTATCCAAACTAAAGCTACAGTGAAAAGTTAATTTACATGTCATTCCGTCTAACTCAGACTTGTGTTTATTCTGATACAACCTAGAGACAGCAGGTTTACCAATCAGTGCTTACGTTTGTCTCTCCCTTTTTGCTTTCATACATAATGTTGCAACACCAGCTACGGCTCTGCAGATCAGTTCAGAAACATCACTCGTGGAGGTTCTCATGCTGTGGCCTTTGAGATACAGATGCTGCAGTTCCCAGACTACTCAGGCAGCCACAGGAGACAGGTGCCCTTGAGGATAGCACAGAACACCAGAAGTTGCCTTGTTCAGATGATAATTTGATGCAGACCAGCTACACAGATTGGACATCTACCATTACCAATCAAAAAAAAGCAGTGACAGGTGTGTGGGTAAGCGTACGCTCATGGTATCTTCCCACTCTCACATAATGATTTGTAAAGCAAATTCTCTTTCACCAGACGTTACCCGTACCAGGTGTTAGGAGCCACCAGCAAGGTTCAGCTCAACAGACATGCATACACAGATCACGTGCTCCAGTTGCAGCAACGATGTCTTTAAATAAGAACATCTCTCCTTGTATGAACACCTTCAAATGGTGAGAGCTTTTATTTAACAGCATTTCAGATACTATTTAGGATAAATAACTGCATCTCTTTTCCCCCATGAACCCCTCTTGATCAGAAATCTACACTGGCACCAGCTGTTTCCATCAAAAGCAAAATCAAAAGTTTGACATTACAGAGTTTCCTTGGTTCAAAGAAACCTTTAAGATCATCAAGTCCAACCTTCAAACCCAGCACTCTAAGCACCCGATCCAGGGATGGCGACTGCTCCACCACACTGGGCAGCCTGTTCCAAGGTTTGAAAACATTTTTGGTGAAGAAATTCTTCCTAACATCCAGGCTAACCCTCCCCTGTGCAACCTGCAGCCATTTCCTCTGGTCCTATCATTTGGCACTAGTGAGAAGAGGCTGTTCTCTTCCTCTGTCCAACCTCCTTTTGGTTAGTTGTAGAGGGCAAGAAGGAGGCTGAGGAGAGACAGTTAGGCTCAGCCCACCAATCCAGCCTTCCAGATCCCTCTATAGAGCCCTCCTGTCATTCAGCATATTAACACACCCAGCCAGCTTAGCGTCACCTGCAAACTCACTGAGGGTCCACTCAATCCTCTCATCCAGATCATTAATAAAGACTTTAAAGAGCACAGGCTCATTAGTATTGAGTACTGAGCCCTGGGCACACAACTGGTGACCGGACACCAGCCAGATTTAACTCCATTCACCACCACTTTTTGGACCCAGCCATCCAGCCAGTTTATTACCCAGTGCAGCCTGTACTTATCCCAGCTTTGGGCCAGAAGTTTCTGGAAGAGGACACTGTGGGAAAAAGTGTCCAAGGCTTTATCAGTGTCCAAAGAGACAGTGTCCTCTGCCCTTCCCTCATCCACTAGACAGGTCACCTTGCTGTCAAGGGAGGTCAGGCTAGACAGGCAGGACCTGCCTTTCATAAACTGTCCTGGTTTAGGATTTTTTTTTGCGGCTTTGGATTTCTCAGGGTCACTGAAACACACAGAAACCAGGGATAGTAAAGAGAGAAAAGAAGTTGATTAAGAGCAAGTAAAGAAAAGGTTTAAAAGCTGAGGGCCTTCAGCTGCTTCTTTACCTTCCTCTTTTTTCCATCCCAGTGCAGATGTCCTGCTGACTAACACCACTAAAATGCCACAAAGACAGTGATCTTCTAAAAGATACACAGAGGGACAACAGGAGAGAATGCATGGTTTTTCACCAGCAGATTTTGCCAGAACAGCTGATCCTCAACACAGATTGAGAGGAGCCAAGAATGGAGTCTGGACACCTGAGAAAGGAGTATCTCCTACAAACCATAAACCCTTTCGAGTAAATAGGATTATGGGAAGCGGTAACCACTGTAGTGTGTCCACGGCACATGCGTCCTGCAAAATTAAGATAATCTAATGAAGTTGGTCTAGGTGTTCACCCTGCAAAATAAACCCGTGCTGGCACATACAGCGTGGGAAACAAGACCACAGCACTGTCAGATACTCATTCGTGCAAACAGCTGCAAAGCAGTGGCCAGATACTGAGATAACCAAGGGGCTGAAAATAGTCCAAGTTAAAGACACAGAGCTCCACATAAGCTCATATGCCCTTCTCTGAGTCTGTAAGAACAGATGTGTGCTATCTGCTAATTATCTTCCTCTCTGCCACTGATTCTGAGATTTTGCTCAGATATTTTTACTTTGATATTTTTATCGTCATTGGAAAAAACGATTTAGATAAGGAAAGTTCTAACTGAAAGGCTTGCCTACTCATCATCCTCATAATTATTTAAGGCTTACATTTATCCTTCCTTTGGAAGCAGTTTGTAATCTATTCTGAGTAACTCACCAGGGATGTTAGTGCTCGAGCTGATAGCTGAGCTCACTTCTTCAAAGGTCAGACATTCACGCAATAGACAATATTCGTAAGCAAATGAGGAAACTTGGAGATAATTTTATCATAACAGAATAACAGGCCATTAATAATAGCACTTAAGGCATTGTACAATCTCTTTTTTAAGAGACTGAGTGAATTTTTGGGTGGGCAAGTAGCCTCATGCATTAGCTCACATACTTGTGCAACAACAATGCTGTATTTTCAGTCCCAGCTGGAGTCTCCCTAGTGAGCTTTGTTCTACCTTCTGGCTAAAATACTTCCCCTTCAGGGATTTGGATCATTGTGGGAAAAAGATTTGAAAATAACAAAGTCAAACCCAAAAGCATGTAAAAGAAGCAACTGCTCTCGGTTGCCTAAATGACTGTGTTTAAGGAAAGCATACTGCATTCAAGACCACGTTCTTTTCTCAATAAGAGCAGGTGATACCACAAAATTATGTTGTTTCTGCATAACCTGAGATCCTGCTTATATCCAGAGCAGTCATAAGAGTGTCACAGTATTCATTCAAGACAATGCTTCTCTATTGCAACAAACAGAAGTGGTCACAGGAGCTTGACTCAGCACTAGATACTGGCTTCTGCCCAAGCAGGAAAGACAAGTGCATCAGCCCTTTCAAGAAAGTTTATCTTCAACAGCTGGTTCCATACCCAGAAAAGAAAGTGGAGATGGAAAATTTGCTTACAATACAGCACTGTTCTGTTGCCTAGTATCTCAGAGGAACAGCAATAGAAGAGAGCAATAGACTAGCAAGAAATAAGTTTTCACTCAATCTAGTTGCCTGCTTTTCAGCTTCACCTCCATATGCTATCTGTATAGCACCAAGCTTCTGCTCTGAGAGTGAGAACTGTGGTTATGGTTGGTTCTATCTGACCACTAACAGCACAGAAAGCCAGACAGCAGAGCTTTTCCCTTAAATAAACTAGCATCACCTGCAGGCTACTGAAAGCAGCACTATGCCTCAAGAAGAAGCATGATGATAAATTCCAGCTTGTCACTCCTTGTCAAGAGCAACATTTACTACTGCAGTCAGCAAAGGTTACCTGAACGCAAGACTGAGATCTCTTTATGCTAAAGGTAGTAAAGCAGATACTAACTCTGCTCTGCATTCACAACCAGAGTTGAAGAAGTTACTGCATTGGAGTTACTGAAGGCAAAACCAGTAACTGAACCTCAGTGCAAGTACTGCTGTACGGTGAGAGGAGCTGTGCTCTCCTAATTTCATAAGCACGCGCTCAAGTCCATTGACAACATACAGATCATTGTTTTTACCGTTCTAGAGGCCATGAAAGAACACATATCTGTATCACATGGTCAGCTCTTCTCTAGTTTGTCTCAAGAAGTAAGTTCTTTCTAGACATTTAATACCAAGTTGCCTTGTTTTCCATTGAGGACCCTGATCCAGAGAGATACTGCAGTTTATTTCCAAGATAAAAGGTCACATGAGTTTTATGTTCCCCAGGCTGTGTCTGATACTTACTTTGAGTCTGTGGTTCACCCTGGAAACCAGTAACTCTCTAACCACGTATCTCTTACCCTCATCTCCAGTACATCCCCTTCCCAAATAGTCTCTGACTCAAACCTGGTTTTGCTGAGTGCCAGCAGTAAAAAGGACAGAATGAATGCTGCTGTTGCTACACATGCTTCTGCAGGGAATGGAGAAGTTCAATAACTGCTCCTATCCATCTGCACTATTGAAACTACAACACATTTCATGACTCTTCATAGAGAATGCTTCCTCTACAGGACAATGCTATGACCCTGATTCAAAGGACTGACTAAGAGCTTCAACAGTACAGATACATTTGTTAATCTTTCTTATTAAGCTGTTAAAATACTGTTTAGGTGTAGCTAAAAAATCTTGGTTTTGTTGCCATGCACAGATTTTCTTCTGCAAGATCTCTTTGTGCATCACAGAACAGAGTTCAACACAGAACCAGTGCTGCAGTATTTCTTAAAAACTCCCTAACTCTTGAGGGAATACTTGCTATGGATTGGTTGGACCTTCTGGAGAACATAAGTAGCTCTCTAATCTTGATCACAAAGAAATCAGCAGGTGAACTCATTTATTTACTTATCATGTCAGCTTATCCAAAAGTACTTTTGGACATTGCATCTGTAGATCTTCTCCTGCACTCTTTTGCTGGATGCTTTTTGTCTTACTGTTCAATACCCATAGACATCAAGTTTTCCAAGCGCTTCTCCAATGTCTCCTAAAAAGCTAGAATCCTGACTAGAACCTTTAGTTTTTAAAACTCATCTGTTAGAAGCATCTGCAAAAGCTCACCATGAGCACATTCTTGGCCCACAGGTACACACACATGGAGTTGATGTACTCTGAACAGTTCAAATACAGTTGGAACTCCTTACGTTTGTAAGCTGTTTACACCTACAAGGAGAGTATTTTTCAAAGGCTGAACTGAGGCTTGATCCCTGAGCGAAGGATCAACCATCATAAAACTTGTTTGACCAACATGGAATACAGAAACTGTTCAAAAGATCCTTCAGTGTCGAGTCTAAATCTTTTCTTGCCTTCTATATCCACAGTAAATTGGTGCCAAGCTGTTTAAAAGGTTTGTCTTTTAAAAGTAGACAAGATCATATATAGACATATATGATATAGACATACATAGACAAGAAATATTTTCTAACAGCAAGCCTTTCATCTGAGTTGGCAACACTCCTGCGAGCAATGGTTGGCTGCACAGGAGCCATGTAAAGCCGTGCACTCGCAATGCTGTCACTCAGGGCTATACCGTGTCCAAACTGTGACGTAAATGGTGATCAAATACACAGAAAACTGCTTACAAACACTTTAAATCTAGAATAAAAACCTAAATGGCAGCAAAGATTGGCTGTGACTTTCTCTGGTTATAAGACAGTCAAAAGACACCCTTGATCAGGAACAGCTGAACCAGAGGTGGAGATGAAGTGCCCTGACTCCGCTTTTGAACTCTGATTCAGTATTCTTTGAAGGCAAAAGCTCAAGTTTTAATCAAGTCAAATAGCTCCTTGTAAAAGCAAGTAACTTAAGATATACTTTAAATATGAGAACATGTTAAACTGCCTGTTCATTTGTGGCCATGAACACTATGAAAATTGGTCTTCAACACTGAATCATGGGTAGGAAGGGACCTCAAAAGATCGTCTAGTCCAACCACCCTGCCAGAGCAGGATCACCTTGATCAGGTCACACAGTGCTGTGTCCAGATGGGTTTTGAATACCTCCAGAGATGGAGACCCCAAAACCTCTCTGGGCAGCCTGTTTCAGGGCTCTGTTATCCTCACTGGGAAGAAGGTTTTCCTTATGTTTAGATGGAAATTTGTCTGCTCGAGCTTGTACCCATTGCTTCTTGTCCTATCGTTTGCGATAACCGAGCAGAGCCTGCCTCCATCCCCTGACACCCACACTTTTGATACTTATAAATGTTAATGAGGTCACCCTTCAATCTTCTGCAAGCTTAAGAGACCCAGCTCCCTCAGCCTTTCCTCATCAGGGAGGGAAAAAACCTCCATCATCTTTGTGGCTCTGTGCTGGGCTCTTTCCAGCAGTTCCCTGTCATCCTTGAACTGAGAGGCACAGAACTGGACATGATATTCCAGATGTGGTTTTACCAGGGCAAAGTAAAGAGGGAGCAGAAGCTCTCTCAATCTACTAACCAGGCCAGTTCTAATTCACTCCAGGATGGCATTTGCCTTGTTAGCCACAAAGGCACATTTCTGGCTCAGGGCCATCTTGATGGCCACCAGGACCCCCCAGGTCCCTTCCTCCTACACTGCTCTTCAACAGGTCAGTCCCCAACCTATACTGGTACCTGGGGTTGTTAATACATTGATAGTAACATCAATGTATTTACAACTTGCTGTTTGGTAGAAGTAAAGCCACACCGTTTGTAACAGGCAGAATGACCTCATTTATCTTTTGTGTTTTTCTTTTAATTCCTTAAAATCCAAGCTCACATCCAGACGCAGGACATAGCGTCCCTGAGCATAGTTTTGAGGTCAAACAGAAGCTAGGACAAGTAAATACATGCAAATAGCAGACCACTGCTCACTTGCAAAACCACACATCTTAAAAAATACAAAGAGTAGAACTGTACAGGTATCACTCAGCAGCACAAATGGACAGGAATATTTATGGTACAAATGCCATTTATAATTGCATCACTTTCAAGACCTCCTACCCAAAATAAAAGTCTTTTTATAATGATATAATATTTCTACATGTAAGAAATTGTAATATATTTCTTTAAATACTAATGCACATAAAACAAGAAAATCGGTTGCTGTGGATTCCAATCTGATAGTCATCTTCTCTCTGTGGACGTAAAAATTTTCCCCTGCTTTACTGTAGTCAGAATTCCTTTATGTTCCCAATGAAACACACAAACAAACTGCTCAAAAGTGGTTTATTGATTTAAAGAAGGTAACGCATGTGCCAATGACCTTATCTTATGCCAATGGTAATCTTATAATGAAAGAAGTCTCCCATAGAAGAAGCAACTCCATAGCATTATCAGCAGCACGTGAAGAGTCATCGTAAAGCAGAAGGTTGTGCTGTACCCAGCACATTTAATGGGAAATGCAGATTTGGGACCCAGTGGGGTGTAGGTTGCTTTGCCCTCATCGCAAAGTGAAAAAACTCATCTCTTTTGTCCCATCTTTCTAGAAGTGAATAAAAACAGAGATAAGCAAAAGCTAGTTCTTGGTCAGCAAAAGAACAAACTTTGATAGGAACTTTGGAAAGTCTTTGCAGGAGAAAAGTGTCATGAATTCACCTACTAACACTCTGGAACTTTCTGGATTTGCACAAAGTTGTTCTTGAAACCTGAAAGGGAAATACTCTAGTTAGCAGCTGCGTAAGGCACCACCAACACCACCCCTGTGACAGCAACGTAACCAACTCACTGTAGCAAGGCAATGTACTGGCAGCACTACGATCCTCATCTGCTCCCTTGCGCATCCATGTTAGCTCTGCAGTGAAGAGCTTCTTGGCACAGACACTATCCCTGGGACAAGAATTCTGACAGAACAGGAGTCAAAGTTACTGTTTATATTACACATGTGAGCTCTGCAAAGAAAGAAAGAGAAAAACCATAAACAGAAAGAAAATGAAGAACCTACTGTTGTGTTCTTTGCACCTTTCCAGAATTTCCCCAAAGCACTGACAGGTCAGGTTCCAGGTTACAAAGGTGCACACACAAAAACCCCAAAGGAATAAAAGCAAAATTAATTAGCAAAAACTTAACTTACCAGCATCTCTGTATCCCTCGGGTTGTCTGAGCAACTGTTTGGTACATATCAATCTTTCTGAAGCAAGGAGTTGAAAAGACTTGACTGTTCCATGCTGTGGTCAGGTCAGGAGACAGAACTTCCCATTTTCTTGAAAAGCCCCTGATGGGCACAGAGGAGCCACCACACAGTCAGGTTACAGCAGCTTCCTGATTTACTTTTGTGAAACTAGTCCTCATGGCAGCTCACCACAGACTCCGGCCTTGAACACAGCTGTGTCTGACAACAAGCATGTCCTTCTAGGACACGCTGATTCTCAGTTAACACGTTCAGCAAGCAGGACCAAAGTGGTGATTTTGCCAGGAAATGGTTACATGAGGTCAGGCGAAAACAATCAAGCAACCACACATCCTTATGGTATGTGGATCCAGCTCAGCTCTTGATGCCATCCATGAGCTATTCCTGTTATTTCCCATATTGCAGTCCTCTCCAGACTACAGTATCTGTGCACACAACACCACAGTGGAAAGCTGTTGCCATGGGATAATTTCTGACCCCTGATATGAGAGCTTAGAGAAACGATTCCATCACATGACCAACATGAGAACCCTTCCATAGTCATAAAATGGATCACTCTTCTGTTCTCTTTCTCACCCACTTTTGCTGGCAGCTTGACTCTGGTGAAGGAGGCTCCTCTGTCGGCTCTGCCAGGAAGAGACGTGGCCGCAGCTCAGGAACTGGGTGAAAAAACGTGTCTCCTTTCCCCTATAAATTGTAACTCCTGTTCTTACAAAAAGAAAATACAGCAAAGATACAATATCTTCCCTCTCCATGCACACATGGTTGGCGTGTGCCACTTGCAAAGACCGTGGGGCAAAACCCTTTGTTAGATTTCTCTCAATGTCAGGCAGCAGCTGGCACATTGTGGACTGCTGGGGAAAGGATGGATCCGTTTGCCAGCTGTTTACAGGGTTTCTCTTTTCCTTTCCCCCCCAAAATTGTTGGTTTTTAACAAAACTTGTCATTTTTCTTTACTATAAATGTGCCCTTGGGTTGTGTTTGTGGTTGAAGACCCTGGGGTATCAAAGCCAGGAGAGTTGTGTTCTCAGATGTACGACTGAACACTGACTTCCATCAATCCCTTGTTTTCTCTGTTATGTCATCCTTTTGTTATGTAAGAAGTTTGCCTGGGTTGAGACATCTCAAATTCTGGCTGCAGTAACATGTCAATCACAAGAAGAGATAAGCTTGTATGATAGCAAATGTAAGTCGTGCATTGCTTTGCAGCTCAAGAGCAAAAATATGACACACCATGAGTTCCAAAGCGGGAGCCTAAGCAGACACATTTCCAACATACTCTTGTCAAGCTATTTGTGTAAAGCTCCATACAACACAGTCACAGGAAAGATGGGCACTAAAAGACTAAAAATAACTGTCTTTTAGATCTCAGTACCAAGAAGAATGTTGTGATGAAAATGTATCATCATCCAGCAAAAAAGAATCCTTAGTTGGAGAGTTTTTCAATCTTAATGAGGCTGGAAATGATGAGATACACAGAGACGTCAAGGTATATACGGCAGGAACAATGGAGCTGAATCCAGAGACCATCATGGTTCCACCACATCAGGAGATCATAAATGGAAGGAAAACTCTATCGTTTAACTCGTTAACTCAGAGGTGACTTTGTCAGACTTCGGGGCTGCTTCTATGTTGTATTAATTTATTGCAAGCCCTCTCCTGATATTGTCACTCAGTTACATCACCTAAGCTTACTTCTTGAATGCAGGCTGCACAGCACTGGCTGTTACTAATTCAAAACAGAACGTCAGCAAAACTACTCCTGAGGCAGACACAACCAGCAAGGACAGAACACATCAGAGACGCAACACGGTCCCTTCCCACAACTGTAGTTCAACTGGTTCAGTGTTAGGAGGGTCATGTAGTAGAAGAGGTTGCACAGAGAGGTTTTGCACTCTCCATCCTTGAAGGTTTTCAAGACCAGACTGGACAAAGCAACTGAGGAACTTGGTCTGACCCCCAGTTTTGAACAGGTTAGACTAAAGACCTCCTGAGGTCCATTGCATCCTGAATTGTTCTTGAAATAGTATATACTATTTCTCTACTTGGTGACTGCTCTTTCCCCACATAAAAAGCAACACTCAAAACAATACACCCCAATAATTATAGCAGAAAAAACCCCTCAATGCTTTTATATACACAACAGAGATGATTGAGACTATGATCTTTACAATTTTTCTCATACACTTAGATAACTACTTCCTTCACAGATGTCATTTCACAAAACATATTGCTAAGGATACTTATCAGTGTCATTTGCATTTAATCACAACTAACAGTAACTGCACGTCATGAGAAAGTTGATTTAAGAGTTAAACTCGTTCACACAAAAAAGATACAACTCTTTTTAACTTCCATCCAAATAATTTTGGACAGTGTGTCCAACACATGCCGAATACTATGAGTTCCCTATGCATCAGGAGTTTCCTCAAGCAGCATTCCTTGCCTGGCTTGCACACCAATGCAGTGCCTCAGCAAATCTGCAACCGCACTTCCTCACACCCACTACAACAGCATCAGACTAATACAAAGTGACAACTCGTTCCTCTATCATTGGCAAAAGTTGGCTAGTACTACAAATTCTAAACTTATTTACTGCTATTGTAAGCAATGCTAACTCTGAACTCAATGTATACAGTGAAGACATGGGAAATTAAGACTGCATCCAGTAACAGCAAGTAGCTTCTATTTTCTAGACCAGGTACAATCTGAACAGCACCGAGTAACAAGCACGACTGAACCACATGAACTTTACTTCACAGAGCTCTCACCATTAGAAAGGTGCAAGACTCTGAGCAGAGGAATGGAAACATGTTTATGCTTTTCCTTTGCCGGTGCTTCTGTCAACTCAATTTCTTCTCTATCATTTAACCAATGTAAGATAATGTTTCCCCAGGCTTGTCTACCTGAAAAGTCGATGCTTCTTCCACTAATATCTGATGCCATCATGTAACAAAAAAGATGATCTTATTCCCTCTGGCTTCTATTTTGGGGAATGTTTTCCCATTAGGTGCCAAAACTGAAATATTTTGTATTTGAGCAACAAGAAAATAAAAAGAAAATGCAGGGTTTGGGAAAAACAAGTGCATCCAAACAAAACAGTAACTCCCAACCCTGTTGGGAGAGAATACAGATGTTTGCTTGTTTTAGCGGGAGCTGCTGAGGCTCACAGCTGAGAGGGGCAGCTGCAATTCCTAGACTAGAAATTTAGGCCAAATGGAATAGTATCAGTGGAAAGTGATCCAACACAGAGACCACTAAGTGTGATCATTTGGCTCGTCCGTCCCTCCAGCAGCAAATTCAATCCCCTTGAAACAGAAGATGAGCACTGCCACATCTAATCGAAGTCTCTGATGGCTGCCAGTGGGGAAGGCGGCTGTGCTTTCCACTGCAGGGTTTGACTTGATCCTGTTCTGTTGGCTGTTATTTTGTAAACTGGCCAAAATGGCTCTCAAATTTCTTTTTATGATGACTCAAATGTGCTTTTTCTAGTCCTTCTCTCGCTGAAGTAATTCAGCATTAGCATAACTGTGTGAATTGCTGTCATCAAGCGGCCAAGTACAAACACAGATCAGGCTGATGACAGACTCCTCTTCCTAGCTGTTTTACACGCTCCTCTAAATACACATCGGAAATTAATCCTGTCAGTGCACATCAGCTCATCTGATGGGCGAAGGACAATCCGTTACCACAGAAAAGTGCTTCTCATTTCTAAAACATCCAGTTCTAAAAACAAAGGTATTCAGACACATGGTTCTCTTGACTCATAAAATCCGGGATACATCATTTGGGGGGTTTTGGGGGGTTTTTCTCCTGAGGTGAAAACTCAGCACTTTGAAACTACTTCCTTGGGGAATAACCAACAGGCAGAAGGGATTTGGCTGCCAGCAGCACCTTCGCGGAGTTCTCAGTTGACTGCACTTTTGGGTAAAATGAGTATAGTCTGATTATTTATGAGTATAGCCTGATTTATTAATCAATACTTATTTCCTGTAAAACACTAAAAGACATGTTTGGGGAAAAAAAATCTCATGAAATAAAATTACTATGGAAGCATTCTTCCGTTCGTCTCCCAGGTATGTGATCACTGTGAGATCATCACAGTCTCTACCACCTTCTAAAGTCTAAGAACTGAGGTCCAATGGTTCCAGCATCTGAAAAAAATAACTATTTCAAAACGGTGTATGATATTGCAGGAACTATCCTATTTTGAGGAAGATATTTGACTTCCTCCGTGCAATGACACTATGTAGAATAAGCCATTATTAGCTTTCACCACTGCTTCTGTCACTTCAAATGAGTAGGAAAAAAATGTGAATTAACGTTTAGAACTGTTTATTTCGTTTTAAATCCCTCCTCTCACTCTGACTTATGGTTTGAAAGGAACACCCCTGGAAAGGTGCTTCTCCACTGAGAGCACACATTTCTCCCGCATGCCCTCCTCGTGCTCCCGACGGAGGCACAGCCCGGGGTGAGGAGCAGCGGCTTCCGGGGAGACAGAAAGAAGGGATTTGGGAGAAGCAGCCGCGGGACCCGCGGCTGTGGGGGCTGGGAGCGGGGTTCCATTCTCTCCCACGCCCCCCACCTCCACAGATGCGGTGGCTTCTCCCTCTCCCCGGGCCCGCCCGTCTGCCCCCTTTGCGGGCAGTTGCGGGGCGGCTGTCCGCGCCCATCCTGCCGCCGCTCGCAGGCGAAGAGGGCGACCGCGCTGCAGGGGCTGCAAGCCAGCGGAGTGGCGGAGACGAGACCCCTAAACCTTTGGCTGAAAGATCAAGGAAAAACTGAGGTTTGAAGTGTTCCTAAGGGGTGGCTCCTCTTTGTGCTGACAGGTGTCTCTTTACTCCAGGAGATCTCAGAGCATCAAGAAAAGGTGGGGTTTGAAGTGTTCCAGGGGTGGGTTCGCTCTTGCTGCAGCGTGCGTGTGTCTGTTTCCCCCAGGAGACCTCGTATAAAGCCAAAGACCGCTACAACAGCTTGTTTTCCATCTTGTTGTCAGAGGGTGTGACAGTACTGTGACAAAGTCTCTACTTTGTTGGTTCTACCTATTTGGGGTTTCTTCGTTTCTGATTCTGAGATGTAGATTTAATAAACCCGTTTATTTCTTGAATAACAACTTCTTAGTTGGATCAAGTCTACCTGAGACCCCCCTCAAGACTTAGCTGCCTTTCTGTTTCAGTTTGGTTCTAACCTGGGACACTTCCCTTCAAAATAAAACTTGAAACATAACATGTAGGCACAGCAATTTCACTCTGTAATTCTGCCTTCCTTGAAAGAAGAAAGGATGTTCCTGTCTTCTCAAAGGAAAAACAATGTTAGTTTCTCCTCTGAACTCAGCAGAGTGCAGGAACTGCAAAGTGACAGAACATTTTTCTAAATCTGCAAATGAAGACAAGTGACAATTTACATGAGAATGGGAAAGTAAGCCACCACGGGTTATTTATGTATTTAGATAAAAAATTCCACATTCAAAGTCTCTTGGTACAAAACACAACTTGCAGACTGTCATTATTCTGAGTGAGTTTGCCACAGTGTTTTAGTTTTGTAAGGAGATACAGATTTAATTGAGTAAAACTCCTTTGGATGTAGCTGTAGATTGTTTGGGGTCTTTTGAAACAAACCCAGACAGAAACAGATTTGAAGTTTCCTCCTCATAGAAGGCCTGACAGAAATCTGCAATTCATTATGAACTGGACTTATCCAAAAAGTTTGAGAGCTGGAAGTGGTCTTAGCTGGAACATCTTAGTCTCCCACAAAGAGCCACTGCAGTGTGCATTCCCAGTCCCAGTTCCATTCCCACCCTTGAGGGAGATACAACTTGACAAAGGCTGCATTATTTACAGAGAGCACTTGGTTGTTTAGGCCATTCACTATGGCCCAAATAAACCTGTGTTTAGCAATAAACTCTTCAGTCTAAACAAGTCACAGAGCACAGGGAAGCAAAACACCTTGTCAGTTGAGGGGGTCGTTGCTTAAACAAGAAAAAGGAGGAGGGAAAGGATTACTCTCACATGCCACTAGGAAGGCAGGTATGTTAGCTCTTAGGAACACAATGCAAATAACCCTCACAGAGACCATAAAAGCAACCTGCACTTGTCACAAAAAAGCATGACAAATTAATGTGTCATTAGGCCAAACTCCAATAGTGTTGCCACTTAACCCGGCAATCAGAAAATTGTTGGCATTACCACTTCAAAACACGGGGTTACCTATCACCAGGAACAACGGCCGCTGACATAGGAGGTTGGCAGGAAGACAATGCCAGCACTGAGCATGTTTTTCTACCCCTTTGGGAGATCTGTGTAGTTTCAACCACGGGTCCACAGTTAACAATGATGGGTTTGAGCCCTTAGAAGCAGCAGGTAGTAAGTAAGAAGCACAGGTAAGCAAGCTACTACACAACTAAAAGCAATAGCTTTTGGACCTAAACAAAAACAGGAGAACTGAGCAGAGCAATGACTGCTCATGATAGACCCAAGGTACGCCAGTGATTCTGCCCGAACCAGCAACGGAATCAAGGCTTCAATCCACTTCAAGTAC
>VXBP01007627.1:599-29807 GCA_013400115.1 Rhinopomastus cyanomelas
AAAAGAGCCCCCCCCCCCCCAACACTCAGAACCAGCCCCTGGTCTGCCCAGCCCTCTGCGGCAGGGGCTGTGTGGTGGCCCAGGATGTGGTTGTGAGCCAACAGGCAGCTCTCCCAGATCAAGGCCAGGTCTTGCATCACCCCTTAGGGTGGTTCAGTGGTTTCTAACTGACGCGTGATGAACCCTCAGAGCTGCCCCTTCCCCTCACCTGCACCCCCCAGGGCAGCTCCCGTACCGGCGCTGCAGGGTGGGGATGTCCTTCTGTACTGGCAGGCGGCACAGAGACCCCCCAAACCCTCTGAGGGGAGTGAAAACAGCAGCTGCTGCCCCCGGGGTTCAGGGAGCTGCAGGGAAACCCCCCATCTGCCCCATTTTTCCAGGTGCCCCTCGACAAGCGGAACCAGAGAACGTTAGGGGTCGGAAGGGACCTCGGAAGACTCAGTCCAACAGAAGGGTTCTGCTCCAGCCCAGCAGCTCCTCACATCCCCTTTGCCCCATTTACTCACCCACTCGAGGCCACCGACGGGGCCGATCCAGCAGTGGGACCCGGCCCTGAGTTCCACCTTCTGGCCCTGTTTTCATCCCAGAACCAAACAGCAGCAGGAACAAACACAAACAGGATGTTCTGGAGGCAAAACTCCTGTCAGACTAAGACTTCCCAGCTGGTGCCTTTGCCAAAGGGAGCCTCATCCCCACGGTGTGGTGGCGCTCTGTGTCCCCACTGCTGGGGTGCAGGGTGGCTGAATAGAGGGGGACAGTGTCTGCTGCTGGGGGTCACTCCTGCAGCACCAGTGGGATCCTGTCCCTCACACTGGCCTGAGCTGTGAGGGCTGAGAAGAGCGATGCTGGGGGAAAAGCATCTGAGGGCTGCGAGTGCTGCTCAGAGGATGCTCAAAGATGAGCGGCAGCGGGGAGGAATCACAGAGTGATTGGGGCTGGAGAAGCCCTCTGAGCTCAGCCAGCCCAGACCAGCACCTAACAGCACCCCAGTAGCCCAGACCAGGGCACTAAGAGCCACAGCCAGGCTGCCCTTCAGCACCTCCAGGGATGGGGACTCCCCCACTGCCCTGGGCAGCCCACTCCAGCCTCTGATCCCCCTTTCCCTCAGGAAGGGCTTCCTGACATCCAACCTGACCCTCCCCTGGCAGCTTCAACCCCTGACCCCCAGCTGACTGCAACCTCCCTTCAGGGAGCTGGAGAGAGGGAGCAGGTCCCCCCCGAGTCTCCCCTTCTCCAGACCAAACACCTGGTCAGGCCCTGGGCTGGGCTGCCCAGGGTGGGGGTTGTGTCCCCATCCCTGGATGAGTTTAAGAGTCACTTAGATGTGGTGCTGGGGGATCTGCTTTAGGGGTGCCCTTGTAGAGCAGGGTTGATGCTTGGACTCAGTGATCCCAGGGGTCTTTTCCAAGCTTCATGACTCTACCCTCAGCTCCCTCCAGCCCTGAAGAAGAGCAGCTCTTGAGTAACAGACCTCACAGACCCAGGTGTTGCCCCAGCAGGGCTTGTTTGCTCCTGGGGACAGGAGCAGCACCCCCCTTTCTAACTAACCCCAAAATCGAGGCCAAGCAGCAGCACCGGCAGGTAACAGCAGCTGCTCCAGACACAGGACCCCCGGCAAGGCTGCAAATACCTGCCAGGGTTAACTGGCTGCTCTGTTGGAAGAGGGAGGAATCCCGTGAGCTGCATTACTAAAGCCTCTGTTCCAGCAGCCTGGAGCATCCACCACCCAACACTCCTGCCTCCCGTAACCTCCTCCCGCCGCACCGCGCAGTCAAATAACCCCACAGGGAGCTGCTCCAGCTACTCCTCGTAGCACCCCAGGCTGGGCTGGGTTGGGAGGGAGCTCAGAGCTCCCCCACTGCCAGGGGCAGCGACACTCTCCCCAGAGCAGGGTGCCCACAGCCCCAGCCAGCCTGCCCTTGGGCACTGCCAGGGATGATGGAGCAGCCACAGCCTCCCCAGGCAGCCTGTTCCAGGGCCTCAGCCCCCTCCCAGGGAGGGATTTCTGCCTCAGATCTCATCTCCATCTCCCCTCTTGGAGCTGGAACCCAGCCCCCTTGTCCCAGCACCAGAGTCCCTTGTAGAAAGTCCTCCCAGCAGGGAGGGCTGCAGCAGGTCGGTGGCCCAATGCAGAAGCCCGCCTGTGGCTCCAGCCTGTCCAGAGTCTGCCAGCAGTTCCATGCTCCCAGGCAACTCGGTGTCATCTGCAAGCAGAAGGTGCCTCAACCCCATCACCCAGAGAAGCTTCACCCTGATCCCAGTTGGCGATGGGGGTGAGGGGGAATGGCAGGATCCCACTGGTGGGGGTGGAAGGGACCTCTGGAGATCATCCAGCACAAACCCCCTGCCAGGGCAGGTGCCACAGGCAGGTCTGGGATGTCTCCGGAGCAGGAGACTGCAGCGCTTCTCTCGCCTCCGGGCACCCCCAGCCCAGTTCCCCCCCCAGCGCAGCCCCTCCTGCCTCCCGCGGGCGCCCCCTGGCGGCCGCGCCCAGCCCCGTCCCGGGAGCAGCGGGGGAGCTGGGCTACGGGGCCAAAGCGGGGTGGCCCGAGGCGCAGAGCGGCTGCTACAGGGGCTAACAGGGCCGGCTCTGCTGTGTGCAAAGGGCGGGAGGGGAACGGCGACTGGAGGAGGCTCCTCAAGGGCTCCAGCGCTCCTCTCAAACGATACCACAGGTTCGTGGCTCTAGGGCAAGATGGAAAGGGAGGGGATGTGGTTAGTAGATGGAGAGAGGTTCTCCTCCCTCTGCTCTAGGCTAGTGAGACCACAGCTGGAATCTTGTGTCCAGCTCTGGGCCCCTCAGCTCCAGAAGGACTCAGAGCTGCTGGAGAGAGCAGAGCCACAGGGGTGATGGAGGAAGGGGAGCATCTCCCTGCTGAGGAGAGGCTGAGGGAGCTGGGGCTGGAGAAGANCCTCCATCACCCCTGTGGCTCTGCCCTGGGCTCTCTCCAGCAGCTCTGAGTCCTTCTGGAGCTGAGGGGCCCAGAACTGGACACAACATAGAATCAGAATCACCAGGGATTGGAAGGGACCTCCAAAGATCATCCAGTCCAATCCCCCTGCCACAGCAGGACCACTTAGACCAAGTCCCACAGGAACACATCCAGCTGTGGTCTCAGCAGGGCAGAGTAGAGGGGCAGGAGAACCTCTCTTGATCTGCTAACCACCTCCCTTCTGATCCATCCCAGAATCCCAGAACATTGGGGATGGGAAGGGACCTCCCAAGATCACCCAGTGCCATCCCTCTGCCACAGCAGGATCCCCTAGATCCAGTCGCACAGGAACAGCCCAGGTGGGGTTGAAATGTCTCCAGAGAAGGTGCCGAACCAGGAGCACTTTCCATCTCGCAGCCACCAAACAACAAACCCGCCACCTCTGAGGGGCAGAGAAACGACAGCAGGCCGGGGGGTCTGGGTTATAAAAGCCCTTTTATAAAGCCATTTTTAAACAAAACCAAAAAGTTTACAAAAGAAAATAAAAGATACAGAAGAACCGAGTTGCTGAATATATTCCAAAAAGGAGGAAGAAAAAAGAGAAACCAAAATCGAAGGGGATTGGAGGGGGGGGACACAATTCCAACATGCTGAACGATAAAGGGGGGGTCTTTTGCTTCCTTGGGGAGGGGGGTTTGTTTGGTGGGGGGGTTGTTTTTGAATACAAAATACAAGCGAAGGATAACACAGACTGAAAACAGAGCTGAGGAGCAGGGACGCCGCGGGCCTGGGTACCCACAGTCCTGGGAAGCCGCGGGCCTGGGCCCCCTTTTCTTCAAGAAAAGCAAAAGCAGAGTTTCTGTTATTTTCATTATTTACCATTATCATCTTTTTTTTTGTTTGTTTTTCTTCTTTCTTTGCAGGTAACATACAAGAGAGACCGGAACAGGTCAACTTAAGTAGCCACGAAAAAGACCATCACGACGACTCTACCAATGAAATGTCGCAGCTATTCACCTCACGGACGCGGTCGACAGGCAAGGTTTTTGCTTCAACCCCTCTTTGGAGAAAGAAACCAAAAAGGATAAAAAACCAAGAGGATATAAAAGAATAAAGAGCGTTGATTTTGTGTTTTAAATAAAGCATTAACGTTACATTCAGGCTGCGACTCCTAGTACCGGGCGGCACAGTGTTGGCAACGGCACCGGGTGCTGCACCCACCTCCCTCGAGCGCGGGCCAGCAGACCCCCCCACCTCCCCTCTGCCTGCTCGAGTTAACAGGGGTGGGAGGGGAGCTGCAGGGAGCCCACGGGCCAGCAGACCCCCCCACCTCCCCTCTGCCTGCTCGAGTTAACAGGGGTGGGAGGGGAGCTGCAGGGAGCCCACGGGCCAGCAGACCCCCCCACCTCCCCTCTGCCTGCTCGAGTTAACAGGGGTGGGAGGGGAGCTGCAGGGAGCCCAGTTTCTAGAGGAGCTCAGAGGGGGGTTCCGGCTACTCCTCGTCCTCCACAGGGCGACGCCTCGCTCGCAGCCCAGCGCCCTGCTGCTCCCTGGAGCCTGCTCTCCCCTCCCGGCTGCGACAGCACGCCGGCGGCTCCACAGAAAGGACCCGGCTCTTCTTTACAACGGCTTCTGCGAGGGGGAAGCGGGGAGAGACGGAGCCCAAAACGCTCAGTGAAGCCTCACGAGCGCGGAGGGTGCCCGGCAGCCCCGCGCACACGCTCACACCCGCACGCCGAGGGGCCTTAACACTCGTCACCACGGCCGTGGCTGCTCGGGTTGTTTCCCCATCCCACCTGTGAGACCCCCCTGTCCCCCAATAGATATAGAAAACCCCCTCGCCCCCCACTATACAAAGCTTATGCACAAGGGTGACTGGCGGTCGCTTCCCACGGCTCGAGGGGCAGCGGCTAGAGAGTCGCTTCTGATAGTGGTTGGTGACACGAGAGCCAGCACAAGGCCAGGACTGGACTTAGGACTTTGAAACAGTCATGGTTTGGGGGGGATAGAGAGTTCCAGGAGAAGACATTCGACTGCCAGTCACCTACCCAAGCGGGGAAGTCGGAACCCGGGGGTACAGCGTGACGTGGGGAGGTCTCGAAAGGACACTGCCGGCTGTCAGAGTTGGAGATGCCTCAGAGAGCTTTAAAACCCCCCCTTGCTATGGGGCAGCAAGAACAGAAGAGTTCAGTTTGGCTTCCTACGAGCAGCACCTGCTGTTGAAACCTCCCACAACTGTAGGGATCTTCTCCCTACTCCAAGCTCAGCTCCACACAGCCGAGCGGGGCCTATATCCGCCAGCGACTACCGAGCAACAGCGGCCCCTGAAGCACCCGCTCGCTCACCCGTCACCTCCTGCCTCCCCCAGCAGCTGAACATCCACTGCTCCCCCCAGGCCGGGCCCGCCGTCTCTTACGGACCCGTGAGTTCGACAATAGGATCTGTTATAAAAATAAAAGCTTCACAAACAAATCACGTAAAGCAAAGCACCAGTTTCTACAGCTCGAACAGCTTCCAGCATGTTACTGTTTACTTCCCTCCCTCCCCTAAACCTGGGTGCCTCAGTGTCTTACTGGACCTTTGGGACCATCACCAGAGCGGAGGGGGAACGAGATCAAGAAGAAAACCCAATGAATCCAAGAAAAAAAAGGAACCCAAGAGCCTCCTGTGCGCTGGGAGCCCCGGCCAGGCGGCGGCACAGGCACCGAGAACCGTTACCTGGTGCTGGGGAGGCTCCCCAGCAAGAGTCACCCCAGGTTTTAGCTCCTCCTCTCCCCACTCTCTTCTGCTCTACCACAACAAGCTGCTCAGCTGCCCCGTTTCTGCTGTCACCCAGCAGGAGCTTGGCCTCCTCGTGCTCCTCCAACAGAAAGTGAAGGAAGCGATGAAGTTCTACTGGCGAGAGCCTCGTGGCCGGCTACAGGCAGCCCCTCCGACACGCGAACGCGGCGGCGCAGGCTCAGAGCGAGTCGAGAGCGACCACCTGAAGAGTTCAGAGCAGCACAGGGGTGCCCGATGAGCTGAAGTGCTTGGGATGGAGCCGTTCACCTCTCTGCACGGGCGCCGACACTACGCGGGAACAGCCCCTCACAGCTTCCTTCCGGGCACGAGGCTTTCTGCTGCGGGAAGGACTGTCCGGGCTCTGAGAGAGGCTCTTTCCTTCAAGAGATCAGAACACTTGGCACAGAGTTGTTAAACAGGAGGAGAGTCAAGAGCATCAAGTGGCTGCTCTGCTGCTGGAAGAGGCTGAGCAGTGCAGGAGGACTGACCTGCGGGACTCCCCGTCTGCTGACCGCCAGGGCTCAGTATCTGCACAGAGCAGCGGGACAGGGCGATACGGAGAAAGGTCCAAAATCCCAGCAGTACAGGACTCACAGAGGGTTTGGGACTGGGCAACCTCGAGCATCGCTGTAAGAGCCACGAGAGACGAACGTGGGAGACAGCGGGACAGCTCCCCAAGGGCTGGAATTGCCAGGGGTAAGAAATAGTTGAGTCCAGAACCTGGACCGAGAACAAGGGAGATGGTTTCCAGAGCCTTCACTTCAGTTCATTGAGTTAAAGGGGGGAACAAAAATCATCCAAAAATCGATTTTAAGGGGAATTTACAAAATGCTGCTCAGGTCTAGTGGGTAAAGAAGAGCTGTGTGAGCAGCTCAGGTGGAGGTATCCTGTTTCCGAAGTCATCCCTGCACATCTCAACACCAAACCCCACGGACAAGAACAGCTTGGAACAGTCTGGGCTGGAGGGGAACAACCGTGTGAAGCAGACACCCAAATTTAGTCCTAATGCTTCTTAACCCCAGCGTTACCCAAGCAGCAGTGGACTGGGAGTGGAGGGGATGCAAGAGACTCCGCTCTCCCAGTTACCTGGAAGGTGGGAAGAGCTGTGGGGAGAGCAGAGGGGATTACTTTCACTTCAAGACTGCTACTTCCCTCGGGCCTCAGGCTGTTCTGCAACAACCAAATGACTTCTCTCAAAGAAAGGATCTACAATGGAAACACCGATCATCTTTATTGTAACGGCAACAGTAGTTTCATTAGAGTCAAGAACGTTAAGAGAACTTATAAGCCAAGGTAAAGTCATTTACCAGCCTCGATTAACCCCCCGGCTGCAAATCCCACCAGACCAACCATTTGGCTGCCAGATTCACCTCTCCCTTCACACTTTAGGCTCCACGCTGCGCTCAGCGTCTTCGGGGCATCCTACGCCGCTCAGCCCAGGGTCCTTCTAGTGTGAACACAGCTAAACAGCTCGCTCAGACCCAAACAGAATGAAAAAGGAACAGGAAGAGAACAAATCTGGTGGCGCCGAGCCCCAGAAAGCCAACTAGTTAGCTGCCTTGTGTCACCTTCGAGAGGCTGGTTACAGACGGTGTAGTCCTGTGGCAAATAAAATAGATGCAAAGCTTGAGGGCTCTAAGGTAACTGTGAGCGACGGACACGGCGCACAGAGGGTGCAGAAGGAAGGAGGGAAGGAGAAGGGCAGCTCCAGTTTCCAGTATTTCCACCAACAAACACGGCAGCGACCTCTGCGCTAGGGGCTGCAAAGCCAAGGCGTGGGGATTTAATGGAGAAGCGAGGAAGGATACGGCTGCGTTGATAAAAACCTGGTAAAAGGCCAGCACACACGTCCCTCGTGTGCCTCGTCCTCAGGGGGCCAGCTGCTTCGAGCACAGAGCCACAGCCCAGCTCCCCACGGCCACCTCCTCCCCGGAACCCTGCTCCCCAGCACCTGGCAGGCTCCGGCCAACAGCGAGAGCAAACCCTCCCAGCACTGCAGGATGGAAGGGTGAAGGGCTGGAAGCAGCACCGTGGTGATGCTTCACCACTGATGGAAGTTTGCTGTCCCAACACTGCAGAGCTGGAGGGGCAGAGAGGTCTGACCACGGGGCCCTTCCGAGGGCCGATGGAGGGAGAGAAGAGAAGCACTCGAGCGTGACTCATGGGATCCGACGCTGACCAGAGCACTACAGGAATCCTGTGTCTCAGACTGCTGGAAGGACAGCCCTTGTCCCAAAAGCCACAGGGTTTCGGTTCACACTGCCCACTGATTTATTATTTTCCTCCTTGGAAAAACACTAAAGACATTGGAGTGGAAACCAAGAGTTTGAAGAACTGGTTTCAGTTTCTCTTCCCTGTTCTGCCCATCTACAGCCAGCCCTGGAAGAAGGAAGAGCTGGTGGATGTGAGACAAGCACCAGGGCTGTACCCCTCTTCCCTGTTCTGCCCATCTACAGCCAGCCCTGGAAGAAGGAAGAGCTGGTGGATGTGAGACAAGCACCAGGGCTGTACCCCTCTTCCCTGTTCTGCCCATCTACAGCCAGCCCTGGAAGAAGGAAGAGCTGGTGGATGTGAGACAAGCACCAGGGCTGTACCCCTCTTCCCTGTTCTGCCCATCTACAGCCAAGCCTGGAAGAAGGAAGAGCTGGTGGATGTGAGACGAGTGCCAGGCTGCACCTCGGGACTTGCACAGAGCAAAGTGCCCCCTGGCCAAGGCTCCGGAATAGTGTTCTACCCAGCACAGACAACACCTCTTGCATCCTGCCTGGAGGCTCCTTCCTACATAAAGAGACCATTTACAAGTCTCCTGATTGCTTTTCCATGAAAAATAAATGTGCCTGAATCCAAGAAACACAGGTTTCCTCCCTGTGCCTCCTCCTCCTCACTCGGGATTCCTATCAACTACTTTTTAATCGGAGGGTGAGCGCATCATCAACAAGAAGGTCTGCTAAAGAGAACTCTTCCTGCTGTGGCTGGGGGTTGGACTAGATGATCCCTCGAGGTCCCTTCCAACCCCTACTGGTTCCAAGCCCTCAGCCAGAGAACAACCGTTTCCAAAGACCTCTCACCAGCGCTGGGACATCTACTCTACTCAGCGGGTCGTAAGGAAGGTTCCCACGTCAGCAGCCTGGAACCTTATTGCTTCACAACTGCAGGATCCCTTGAGAAACACAGATCTTTGACGTGGTCGGTTCCGTTTGTCTCCAATGGCTTTCGGATCTGGTGGGGGACAGGGGGAGAGGGAGAAACGGAATGGCCAACAGAGAACATTGACTTCCAAATACGACTGGGTAAGGGTTTCCTCTTGTTAAAAAAAGGAGGAGACACTGTATTCAACAGCTGAAAGGAAAGACAGCATTCAAAGCCCATGAGTCAAGCCACAGCCAAACCCGTGTTCTACCCCTAAAGTAGGTTTTTCTTTTCCTTTTTTTTCTTTTTTTCTCTTTTTTTTTTTTAAAACAAAAGATTTTTCCTCAACTGCCATTTAATCTTCACCAGAGGGGGCTTCATCTTCGGATCCCTCATCCCCTGACTTCTCTGGTGGAGGGCTGGCTGATTTTTTCTTTTCCGGGGGACTTTCGGGCTCTTCATCCTCTTCTTTGGGGGATGGGGTCTTTTCTTTTGTTGCCTTGGAAGCTGTGGGGCGACCTGCCTTCCCTTTGCCTTTCACTGGACTGGGGGTCACTGGAAAAAACAAGAGGAAAAGGGATATGAAATGATAACCAGCAAAGAGGATCAAAACGTGAAAGAACCCAGCTTCCTTGGGTTCAGAGCTCTCCTCCTTCCTCCACCCTAACAACAAGACACAGCCTGTGAGCCCTCAGCAAAGCCTGTGAAGCCCCAAGTCTGAGCATTTAACATCTTTATTGACAGTCTGGATGTGGGGATTGGGAGCCCCCTCGGGTGGTCTGCAGATGACACCGAGCTGCGTGGGAGTGTCGATCTGCTCGAGGGCAGGAAGGCTCTAGAGAGACACTTGGGCAGGTACGAGACACAACAAGGCCAAGGGCTGGGTCCTGCATTTGGGTCACATCCACCCCAGCAGTGCTGCAGGCTGGGGGATGAGGGGCTCGAAAGCTGCCCAGCAGAAAAGGATGTGGGGGTGCTTAATATGAGCCAGCAGTGTGCCTGGGGGGCCAAGAAGGCCAGCAAGGTCCTGGCTTGTACAAGGAATAGCAGGGCCAGCAGGAGAAGGGAAATTATCCTGCCCTTGTACTCAGCCTCACCTTGAGTACCGGGGTCAGTTGTGGGCCCCTAATTCTAGGAAAGGCATTGAGATGCTGCAAAGTGTCCAGAGCAGAGCTACCCAGCTCCTGAGGGGTTTGGAGAACAAGTCATACGATGAGAGGCTGACGGACCTGGGCAGCTTTAGTTCAGAGGAGGCTGAGGGGGGACCCCACTGCCCTCTACAACTACCTGAAAGGAGGTTGTAGAGAGGTGGCTCTTGGTCTCTTCTCCTTAGTAACTCCTGATGAATCCAGGGGAAATGGTCTGAAGTTGAGGCAGGGGAGGTCTGGGTTGGATATTAGGAAGAAATTCCTTACAGAAAGAGTGGCTGGGCACTGGAAGGGCCTTCCCAGGGAGGTGGAGGAGTCACCATCCCTGGAGATGTTTAAGAAATGCTTAACATTATTCTCTGGCTCTGTCTCCAGAGGGAAGGTTTTATGCAAGACAGACACCATGTATTTATCCATAGTGCTGCTTTAAATCATGGCCAGTTCTGTGGATTAGCCCTTCCACACTGTGTGTGAACAGCTACCGACCCCAAGATTTCTCCTGAGTCGAGAGTAAAGGAAACAGAGGAACTTACTTTGCACAGACTCACCTGTAGCCTTTAGCCTGGGCTTCGGCATCTTCTTTTCTTTCCTCTCTGGCTTGGACTTCTTGGAGACCTTTTTGTTTTTCTTTTTTGAACTGCCATAGTCACTATCATCATCATCTTCCACAAGGAAGTCCTCATCACTTCCTGAATCTGCTGAAATCACAAAGCCATGCCAAGGTTGTGGGACAAAATAAAGGGAGCAGACGGCACAGCTGAGAGATGGGCCAGGGCAGGGGCAGAGAGGGAAAGCAGGGCTCTGCTACCTTATGAGCCCTCACCTACCCACTCCTCCTCGCAGCAGGAGTAGGGAGGGGACTGTCCCCCTGCACTCTGCACTGGGGAGACTGCACCTTGAGGACTGGGGCCAGTTTGGGGCACCTCAGGACAAGGGAGACATCGAGGGGCTGGAGTGAGTGCAGAGGAGGGCAATGAAACTGGAGAAGGGCCTGGAGAACCAATGTGATGGGACTGGGAGATGGAGAGAGTTGGGGCTGGTTGGTTTGAGAGGATGAGGGGAGACTTGATCCCTCTCTACAACTATCTGAAAGGACCCTGCAGGATGCTGGTGCTGGGCTCTGCTCACAGGTCATCAGTGACAGGAGCAGAGGGAAGGGCTTCCAGCTCCAACAGGGGAGGGTCAGACTGGCCATCAGGAAGAGATTCTTCCTGGAGAGACTGGTCAGGGACTGGGATGGGCTGCCCGGGGTGCTGGTTGAGCCCCTATCCCTGGGTGAGTTTAAAAGTCACTTAGATGTGGTGCTGGGGGATGTGGTTTAGGGGTGACCTTGTACAGTGGGGTCAGTGGTTGGACTCAATGATCCCAGGGGTCTTTTCCAACCCAAATGGTTCTGTGGTTCTACCTGCTGTGCTACAGAAACCTGACGGAGCAGGAGAGTTTACACTGGTGGGGATAAAACACCAGTATGAGGGAACAGCAAGTGTTCCAAGATGCCCAAAACATGCTCCATCTCTTCAATAAGCAGCTCAAAACACAGAGGGCAGGTCAGCAGACAGAAGTGCAGTGATCCTTGCACTGCTCCTCAGACTCCACTCAGAAATCCTGTCTGCACTGTCTCAGGAACTCGCAGTGGTTCACTGCCAGCTGAACCCATCTCTTCTTATCAGACAAACTGCCCTACTTTGCTCAGTCAAGGGTAAAGAATTCAATTCATCTGAAAGCAGCACAGTGTCTCAAAACCAAGGGCACAGCCAGCAGCAGCAAGAAGCAGGAACAACTTTACACTAGCTCTAGAGGTAAAACTGTGCCCTGTGACTGTTGGACACATGCACAGCACAAATTCGTTACTGAGGAGGACAAGTGATGTCTACTGTCACAGTCCCAAAGCAAATCCTGCTCCTTCTGCTGCCTAGCCAGGCAGAATCACAGAACATTAGGGATTGGAAGGGACCTCCAAATCCCCCTGCAGTCCAATCCCCCCCAACACAGGAGAATCATCTACATCTGGCTGCACAGGGACACGGCCAGGAGGGTTTGAAATGTCTCCAGAGAAGGAGACTCCACAACCCCCCTGGGCAGCCCCTGCCAGGGCTCTGCCACCCTCCCTGGGAACAAGGTCCTTCTCACACTGATGGGGAACCTCCTCTGCTCCAGCTCACACCCACTGCCCCTTGTCCTGTCACTGGGTGCCCCTGAGCAAAGCCTGGCTCCATCCCTCATATGTTTATAAACATTAATGAGGTCACACCTCAGCCTCTTTTTCTCTGAGATCAAGAGCCCCAGCTCCCTCAGCCTCTCCTCAGCAGGGAGATGCTCCCCTCCTCCCTCCATCATCACCCCTGTGTCTCTGCACTGGGCTCTCTCCAGCAGCTCTGTGTCCTTCTGGAACTGAGGGGCCCACAACTGGACACAACACTCCAGATGTGATCTCACCAGGGCAGAGCAGAGATGGAGGAGAACCTCTCAATCAGCTCATCACCCCCGTTCTGATCCACCCCGGGATCCCACTGCCCTTCTTGGCCACCAGGGCCCACTGCTGCCTTCTGGCCATCCTGCTGGCCACCAGGTCCCTTTATCCCACAGTGCTCTCCACCAAGTCAGACATCCTACACCCACACCAACGCCGCGTTGACTCTTGACTTGCTACAATCCCATGTACTCACTTTCTTGGAATTGTGCCTCATCATCCTCTTGCTCTTCCTCCTCACTCCCCACATCATCCATGAGCATCTCTCGTTGTTTAGAAGCTGCTTTGGACGCTGCCTGCCGTTGCTGACGCACGTTTTTGTGGTCCTCTTTCTCGTCCTCGCTGTCCTCTGTTACAATGAAGGCAGAGAACACAGATCACCTCGCTGCCTGGGGGCACATGTGAGCAACACACACGGGCCAAGCTGGCCATGAGAGAGTTAATCGAGGTGTCTGTGAGGAGAACACGGTCACGCTGAACCTAACGACGATCCTGTGTCGATCTCACAGCCCCTCTGGGGTTTGGTGTTACCTGCAGGCCTTTTCCTGGATTTGGAGGCTGCTCTCTTGTTTTTCTCTGGTTTAGCCTTCTTTCCTTTTTTGCTTTTTTGAGAGCTCTCATAATCACTGTCAGCTTTGCCATCATCTGCTCCTAAGTCGTCATCTTCACTACCAAAGTCTTCATCTGGAACACAAAGGTCTAAGCGTGAGGTTTCTCTCCACAAAGTCCAGCGTAAGAGAAGCTGTTTAGAAGAGCAGCTGCTTCCCTCAGCAGAGGAAACTCTTCCCCAAGCCAAACCCCACTCCCCTGACAGACTGCTCTTGGTTTAAGATACACTATGGGTACCGTGTAGTTAGTTACCTGCCGAGTGGGAATCATCTTTCTTAGTCTTCACATCTTTTTCTTCCGAATCCTCACTGAGAATGAGAGACAGACAGGGTTTGATTGCTCTTTGAACTTGGGTTCTGGCTCCAAACAGCCCCAGTCCTAGCTATCCCGACTCATCTTCCAGACACACATGGAAAATGAAAGGCCCCCTGCCACCAGCTGAGCTGGGAGACTGCGTAAGCTGCCAACCACAGGACATTAGGGATTGGAAGGGACCTCCAAAGATCACCCAATCCCATCTGCCACCACTTCACCACCGATTTCTCTGTCTGCTCAGCTAAGAGCCGCCTCAGTGTCTAAGCTGGTTACTCCAGCTCTCTCTGCTACACTGCAGGCCTGGAATTCCACTTAGTCCTCACAGAGGACACCTCTCCCCACACACAGGAGAAGGTTCAGTGACATTTTTAACAGAAGATGTGTTTCTTTTACCTGTCCTCCTGAGAATTCTTCCCAGATCGCCTCTTATTTTTAGCCTCCCGGGGAGAGGACCGGATTTTCTTGGATGGGGGACCTGAATCTCTTCCATAATCTTCATCTGGACGGGACAGTACAAAATGGTTTTGAATCAAACCTCCTAGTTCCCAGCAAAATGACTTCCTCAGCTCTAACTTAAACTGACCATTTCATGCACTTTCAGCAAAAAGAAGCCCTTCAAAAAGAAAAATAAAATCACAAAGCTTCAAACAAAACTTCATGGAGGCCAAGTCCTGCCTTAAGCTAACAATTTACTCCATCTTCTGCCAACAGCACAATCAAAATCACAGAATCCCAGAACATGAGGGGTTGGAAGAGACCTCGAGAGATCACCCAGTCCCATCCCCCTGACACAGCAGGATCCCCCAGATCCAGTCTCACAGGAACAGCCCAGGAGGGTTGGAAATGTCTCCAGAGAAGGAGACTCCACAACCCCCCTGGGCAGCCCCTGCCAGGGCTCTGCCACCCTCCCTGGGAACAAGGTCCTTCTCACACTGATGGGGAACCTCCTCTGTTCCAGCTCACACCCGCTGCCCCTTGTCCTGTCACTGGGTGCCCCTGAGCAGAGCCTGGCTCCATCCTCCTCACACCCACCCTTCACATCTTGATCAACATCCATGGGGTCACCCCTCAGGCTCCTCTTTCCCAGCTCCCTCAGCCTTTCCTCAGCAGGGAGATGCTCCCCTCCCTCCATCACCCCTGTGGCTCTGCCCTGGGCTCTCTCCAGCAGCTCTGCATCCTTCTGGAGCTGAGGGGCCCACAGCTGGACACAAGATTCCAGCTGTGGTCCCCCCAGGGCAGAGCAGAGGGTGAAGAGAAGCTCTCTAGCTCTGCTAACCAGCCTCCTTCTGATCCACCCCAGGATGCCATTGGCCCTCTTGGTCACAGGGGCCCACTGTTGTCTCCTGGTCACAGACTCACAGGCCATTAAGGATTGGAAGGGACCTTGAAAGATCATCCAGGCCAATCTTCCTGCAACAGCAGGATCCCCTGGACCCAGCTGGTCATCCTGCTCTCCACCAGAAAATCCTAAGTACAATCCTATCTGATACAGGAGCATCAGGGAACACAGAAATCCTCTCAAGAGGTCCGTGCCTCACCTCACAGCCAGTTAGGAACAGAGTTACCACCTAACAACATAAATTTGATGTCCATACCCAATCCTACTGGATTTTTACAGCACACCACTTCTTTACTCTGCTACTATGGGAAAAGTCTGTCACTGTGTAGTAGTTTAGAGCAGAACCTCTTACAACTGTTACACAACCCATTATACAACCAGTAACTCCGGTGCAATTAAACGCGACGCAGACTTGTTGCCAGCGATTAGCAGGGCAACCTCGCTCAGCAAACAGTAGCAGCAGGTCCATCAGCTCAGAACCCCAAACACATTCCATATGGCTTCCAGAAATCTCTGCTTAATTCGTGAGAGACACAAAGAGGTTGTCTTTTTCCTTCTTGTTGTAAAGACTCAGCTCACAGAGCTGGTGGGATCAACTAGAGCCCACTACAATCAATTGAAACCATATTTTAGGGTAAGAAAAAAAGAGGGGCATCGGGGAGTTTGGGACACAAACTCTAAGACAGAGCAAGGAAAAGGCTGCTGCTGCCAACAGCCTCGAGGCACAACAACAACACAGGCATTAAATAATAAGATTTCTATCACCATTGTTTGCTCAACACAAAACATTCGAGAATCATTCAGCTTTCAAATGCTTCTTAACAGTTGGGAGGCTGCAAAGAGCAGAAACTCCACAGAATTTAAGTTAAAGATGAGACTAGAAGAAAACAATTAATATGCACTGCTCTAACCCCAGTGTTAAAGGGGGAAAAAAAAAAAAGAGTCATTTACCAGCATCATCTGATTCCTGAAACTGGGAGTAATCGACCACCTTCCTGTTCCTGTTAGAAAGCAGGGAGAAAAATCATTACCAATTTATAATCTCAGAGATGTCTGAAAACAGAGCTTTTGGAACAACAAAGTGCCATGTGCTTGCTTCCACACAGGATCAGCAGCCCCAAAACCATCCCACTCAAAGCCAGTGCTCCTCCCAACACCCCGTTTGCAAGCTAAAGCTGCAACTCCAGGTATGAAACAAACACATAAATATCACCTAGACCAGGAACAGCCCAGGAGGGTTTGAAACGTCTCCAGAGAAGGAGGCTCCACAAGCCCCCAGGCAGCTCCTGCCAGGGCTCTGCCACCCTCCCTGGGAACAAGGTCCTTCTCACACTGATGGGGAACCTCCTCTGCTCCAGCTCACACCCGCTGCCCCTTGTCCTGTCACTGGGTGCCCCTGAGCAGAGCCTGGCTCCATCCTCCTCACACCCACCCTTCCCATACTGATCAACATCCATGGGGTCACCCCTCAGGCTCCTCTTTCCCAGCTCCAGAGCCCCAGCTCCCTCAGCCTCTCCTCATAAGGGAAGTGCTCCACTTGCTTCATCATCCTCATTGCTCTATGCTGGACACCCTCCAGCAGCACCACGTCCCTCTGGAACTGAGGGGCCCAGAACTGGACATAGTACTCCAGATGTGGTCTCACCAGTGCAGAGTGGAGGGGGAGAACATCATCTCTCAATCTGCTAACTACCCCCATTCTGATCCACCCCAGGGGGGATTGGACTAGACGATCTTTTCAGGTCCCTTCCAATCCCTAATGATTCTATGATTATCATTAATTAAACTAACTACTATTTTTAAACTTAAGTGACTCTTTAATTCCTAATTACTCTTGTTAGAACTTGCTGCTGCTCAGAGCTCAATATAAACCTGTTTGCTCTTACACCTCCTCCTCAAGACCTTGGTGTTCCCACACCAGCCCTTTTCCTGAAGCATTTTCACCAGGGCCTCCTAGGTGCTTTCCTCAGCCCCTTACTCTGATGCTCCAAAGAGCTGTAGAAGCTGGTCCCCCAGGTAACTGCATCACTAGGCACCACAGCAGAAGCAGCTTGAATCCAACCTGTGGCTTTGGGCAGCAGATGAACAGTAGCTGGATCTCCTCTACCTCAGCAGCACTTTCTCTGCTCCCAAACCAAAGGTACTAGGGACACTGCAGTGGCTAAGTCCAGGCTAAATGAGTTTACACCAGCAGCTGCTTGTTACTGAACCCAAAGCTTCACTCCCCAACCAACCAACAGCTGTTTCTCTAACCTCCCAAACCCTAAATGAAACATCACTACCTGCTGGCTATTTTCTGAGTACCTGTCCTGGCTGCTCCACTGAGAACTGTCACCCAACACAGCTACTCCAGGGTGCCCTGACAGCTACGTTAGGGATTGGAAGGGACCTGGAAAGAATTACAATCCAATTCTAACGAAACTGACTCCATGCACCCACCTCTGTGGCCGATTACCACAGGAGAAGGGGCACATCCCAAGCAGGCAGCAGACAGTCACACACCCCAAAAGCCCGGGATGAACCCGGTTTTGCAGTAATCGCCTTAGGAGCTCACTTCCACAGCGAGAGAAGTCGGACAAGCGACAGATCAAGTGACCTCCCCAGCACCACAGACTCGAGGGCTGCGGCAAGGAGCAGCCAACAGCACCTCTATCCAGCACGCAAGCCACAGAGCCTGCCCTTCCCCTCTCCCACACAGCAGAGCATGACTGCTGGATCTCGCAGTCCGTTCCCTTCATGGAGCTGCACTGGGTGATTAACAGCACTGCTGGCTGAAAGATACCCCCACAGTCACTGCTGCCTGCTGGCTATTGATCCATTTGAGATCAATTCTCAGTCATCCTCCCACACCTCTGCTCGTGGCTCACAGCAGCAGCCTTCAAAACACGAGGAGCGTAAGTATTGTACTTCAATCCTGCACTAAGCCTTGTAAAAGAACTTCCCCCAGAGCAGCCAAACCCAACCCTCAGCGAGAAGAAACCCGCAGACGAGTAAACAAAAGGAAGGCAGGCGAGAGCAGCCGTTAGATTTGCACAAGTTGAATCCCATCCAAGCTTCAGAGTACACCTGAGCGGAACAAAGTACACCAGCGACGTGCTGCACGCTCACTGCCGCTCCGAGCAAGGCTGAACCCCAGCTCAGGAACACAAACAGCGGCGACGTTTGTTCTGGTGTGCTGCTCGGGGCCTCCTGCTCCAACTGGCTGCCTTCTTCAACAGTATTTCCTAAGTGAAAGCACTCTAGTAGAGCATCTGAAGAATCAATGAAGTTACTAAATAAGCTGTTTGGTTTGGTGTAAGTATCAGGTATTTAGGTTTTTCCTTTAAAAACATAAACAAGGGGAAAAGAAAAAGCTGAACTGCCACACGTTGTGTTCTAGCAGCCATCAGCCAGCTACCAGGCAAGATGGAAACTGCAGTATTGCCACCTTGCAGTGAACAGGCCATGCATGGCCTCATCTGGCTCCTTTCAGTCACAGAACAGTTTAGGTTGGACAAGACCTAAAAGGTCATCTAGTTCCAAATGCCCCTGCCATGGGCAGGTCAGAGACCCCTGTGCTGGAAATGCAACAGATAAAATATTAATAAAAAAAATACTGTCTACAGAAAACAGCTCTCCTCATTCTGTATCACAGAATCATTCAGGTTGGAAAAGACCCCTGAGATCACTCAGTCCAACCATCAATCCTACTCTACAAGCTCACCCCTAAACCAAATCCCCCAACACTACATCTGAGTGGGTTTTAAATTCATCCAGGGATGGGAACTCAACCCCTACCCTGTTCAGTGCCTGACCACTCTCTCTGGGAAGAATTTCTTCCTGACGGCCAGTCTAACCCTCCCCTGTTGGAGCTTGAAGGCCTTCCCTCTGCTTCTATTGCTAGTGACCTGTGAGAAGAGCCCAGCAAATCCTGATGGTTCTCTTTCCTGGGGAACAGCAGCAGTGCTGTGAAGAAGAAATCACTATGGCAGAAGAAAAAGAGGTTTGTGCAGGGCAAGGGGGTGGGTGGAGGGAAGGAGGAGTATCTTACGCTGGTATTACTGCAGAGAAAACCTTGCAAGCCTTCCCAAGAGAACAGGAGAAGCTCACGAGGGCAGAAACATCCAACAAACTCCTCTTGCATCTGCTGTTCTCCTTGCTCATCATTCACCCCATTTAGATCAACTCGTGTTTTCCTTTAGAACTGTCAGCAGCACTGATGTGCGACACCTAATAACCGAGTCTGCAGAGAGACACCATCTCTTTCATTACAGCAGGGTGATAAAAACAGGGCAGACAAGTTCACTGGAGTCAAGAGGCAGGAAAATAACCCCAATAATATCGTTGCTTTTGTCACTGAATAGAATCTCTGCCACTGGCAAAATGGAGATGTTAAGGCAAGCAAGCAGACAAAAATAAACTGCTTTAGACAGAGCACGAAGAGACGGCCTAGCAGACATCTGGGATGGATATTGTTCAAGCTGGTTTAAAATATGCACTGAAACGTTTAGGATAAATCACTTTGCTAATTCAGCTGAATGTTTCAAGTGTGCACGTGAGAAGGAACCAGGGGAGGAAGAGCAGAGAGAGGGAGGGGGCTGGGGAACGCAAGTTGGCAGTAACAGCTGTCAGTCCAGCGGTTCTGAAAGGAAGAGTCGTGGTGGGAAGACTTGGTACAACAACACTGGAGGCATTTACTCGGAGCTCACAATGCAGAGCGGTTCTTACAGCCCCTACCTGATACCTAACAGACAGACAGGTTGAAGCCTGAAAAGCAGCATTAACATTTGAAAGGATGACGAAATGCCTGCACTGCTGATCAAGGGCCCTTCAGCTAGTGAGGTCCCTAAACCCTCAGTCTCTAAGCCAACTGTCAGAGCACAAACTAACCACCAGAAGGCATCAGGGGTTGGTTCTTCTGCTCCTGTGTTTTTTGAAGGGAATCCTTAGAGCCCCAGCCATTTACACAAGCACCAAACCCCACCCAAACCATGTAAATACCCCTAGAAAAGCAACGCTGGCTTCACAGAGCTGGTAACTGATCTCATCAGGCAGCAAAGAGGAATCCCAGAACATTAGGGATTGGAAGGGACCTCAAGAGATCACCCAGTCCAATCCCCCTGCCACAGCAGGATCCCCTAGATCCAGTCGCACAGAAACATGGCCGGGAGGGTTTGAAACGTCTCCAGAGGAGACTCCACAGCCCGCCATGGGCAGCCCCTGCCAGGGCTCTGCCACCCTCCCTGGGAACAAGGTCCTTCTCACACTGATGGGGAACCTCCTCTGCTCCAGCTCACACCTGCTGCCCCTTGTCCTGTCACTGAGTGCCCCTGAGCAGAGCCTGGCTCCATCCTCCTGACACCCACCCCTCACACATTTATAAACATCAGTGAGGTCACCCCTGTTCAGGTCAAATGATTATCAGCAGAAGTAGCCGCTTACCTACCCACTCCCACAACAGAGTAAGAAAAACAAACGATGGATTAAACAGCTCCTGAGATCAGTGTGGTTTTAGCTGCAGCATTTAACCACCAAACTGAGCACTTGTGAAGCCAGTTACAGACCTTTCTCCCTGAGCTCTAGCACAGAGTGGCTTCACATCGAGGTCAACACTCTCTCAATAAAAATTGTCACTTTGGTGCCTTTTTTACATAGAGATGGGGGGGAAGGACAGGAAATAATTCCTGGAGGTATCTTCAAAGATGTGCAAAACAAAAATGCAGTGCTAGCTTTAGGCCTTCAATCATAGAATCGTTCAGGTCGGAAAAGACCTTTGGGATCATCGAGTCCAACCATCAACCCTACTCTACAAGTTCACCCACTTACAGCTATGCAAGCAAGCAGACAAAAATAAACTGCTTTAGACAGAGCACGAAGAGACGGCCTAGCTTACAAGCTACCCACTTACAGCTATGCACCAGAAGTTGAAGCAGAAAAGCTGAGGGACAGTTACTGACCTAAACCACATTGCTACGGTGTTAGTCTGCTTACAAATGGGCACAGCTGTACTTGGACTGGACTCATCTGGGACTAAAGGTTCCAGTTACAGAGCTCACTGCTTGGGTGTGACTCCAAATGTCTGTGAGACTAGACGTTGCTCACGGTATCTGCAGAATCCTTAGGGACATAGAATCACAGAACATTAGTGATTGGAAGGGACCTCGGAAAAAATCATCCAGTCCACTCCCCCAGACAGAGCAGGGTCACCCAGACCAAGTCACACAGGAACATATCCTGGTGGGTGTGAAACGTCTCGAGAGAAGGAGACTCCACAATCCCCCCTGGGCAGCCCCTGCCAGGGCTCTGCCACCCTCATTGGGAACAAGGTCCTTCTCCCATTGATGTGGAACCTCCTCTGTTCCAGCTCACATCCACTGCCCCTTGTCCTATCATTAGGTGACAGTGAGAAAAGTCTGGCTCCATCCTCCTGACACACACACACACAAGACCTGAAGCAGCATAAAGGAACTAAGGGATTTATGCAGCAACAGCTTAAGCAGTCTTGGGCCCGTCCTCCATCTGAACCTAATTACAGTGGGGGAACAAACCCCAAACCACACACACACACCCCAATCAATATGCTGTTTGTTCTTGGTACATTTGTTTTCATGGTACCTCTGCCTTGCTCTCTCTCTCAGACTGAAAGAGCAAGGATCACATCTTTTTACTGATCTGGAGAGCTCCTGCAGCTTATCTCTGGACACGGCCACACAACATTACTCAGGTTAAAAGTCGAGCGCCAAGGAAGCGCTGCTCTCCCTGGGAAGCTTTCCAGAACCACAATATTTACACTTCACACTGTCCAGGTACAACTCTGGCAACAGGTTCTACTTTACAGTTAAACAGATTTTCCCTGCAAGTCACATTTCAAAGGATCACCCTTCCGTGCCAGTGTCAGTGCAAGAGAGTTGAGTTATTAATAAAGCGAAATTAAAGCCTTGAAGCCCTGAGATAAATCAACTCCTAATTGGCTTTAATCTTAGCATGAACAAACAAAAACCCCCCGTGATTTCCGCTTGCCCACAGCATTTCGTTTAGTCATGCCTGCAGGACACAAGTACCAGCAGCAGAAGTGACCAGCGAGGGAAGGCAGAGGGAAGCTCTGAAGTGAAACTACTAATTCTTACTTGTGACCATTGGCTGATGCTGCACAGTGACTCAAAAGGGTTTGTTTCATTTGCATGACTAGGTAGGGATACAATAACATAGCCTCCAGCTCTAACTGCTCCTTGCAGCCACAACCTGTTGAGGTGCAGTAACTGTCGTTCCTTTACGTTTTAATTTCTTGCAGACGCCATCGCTGCCCAGCCAGGAGAAGCAGAAAGTACTTGGCTCTAGCTGCCTGGCCTGGAAATACTGAGATTCCATTACTGCCTCTGAGCAAGATGAAGAACCTGACTTTGACAACCCATCTCTCAGACTTGGTTTACCAACAAGTAGAGCACAAACTGCTGGGTTCTGCTGGATATTAAGTTCACAATGTCATATTCACACACAATCACTAGAAACCACCAGGCAATAAATTCATTCAAGCACCACACACATGAAAACTTTCAGAATCAATCTGGTTGGAAGAGACCCCTGGGATCAAGTCCAACCATCTACTCTACCCTACAAGTTCACTCCTACACCATATTCATCAACACCTCATTCAAACGAACTTTAAACTCCACATGTAACCTTATTCTGGTGAGGAACCTTTCACCAGACTTCCATATTATCTGCAACGAGCCAAGACACCCCGGAAAAAGACTACCACACGTAAAGATTTGTACCTAACTAGCAGAGTTCTCCAGTCACTCCCCTAAATTAACCAGCAGAGTTCTCCAGCTACTCCCTAGTAAAGCACTAACACACTAACCACTGAGCATTGACATTTTTCCCCTAAAAGAGCTGTTAAAGCGTAGAATCACAGAATGATTCAGCTAGAGAGCTGGCTGCTGGATTATGTCTGACACGTTTCTACCACCACCAGCCTTCTGGACTTTGGCACGTAACTTTCCTGGAGATCAGGGCCTGTCAAGCAGGGATAACACCAGGCAGATCTCTCACAACGCTGCAGGATTCCACAGATTCATGGGTTTTAGTCATTCATCAAGAACATTTGCTTACAAAGTTCCTTAACACCCGGAGCATTACAAGTGATGCTTGTAAAGACAGAGCACTTCCTTTACCTGCAGCAAAACTCCAAGCGAATCACCAGCAAAACCTACAGCCAAGTGTCACCCTGAGCAGCAAAGCTCCATCACCTTGGTATTTCCTAACCCACGCACTGTCACTCAAGACCAGACCACTAGTCCCCCAGGCCCTGATGCTTCAGAGCAGGGTATAACCCAGTCCGATGAACCCACCCCTTCTGGACCCGAGACAATTCCCTATGGCTGCAGCTGGAAGTTTTCTTTACCCTTTGCAGGCACTAACACACTACGGGCCATAAAAACCACCTACAATAAACAACCTTCACTAATCACCGCACCAGAGCTCTCCAGTTAACATCGTCCTGGCTCCCATTTATTATTTAAATGATTGTGTTTTTATTATTTAATTAAGAGCTACTACTTATATAGGACAGCTCTCAGCTGTAAGCATGCGCTGTAAATGTGTGGTGTAGAGCTGCAATTAAGTTCTTATTTATTACAGAATCTCTTCACTTGGAAGAGATCTTTAGGATCATCAAGTCCAACCTCTGACCCAGTGCTGCCAGGTCACCCTTAAACCCTGTCCCTCAGCACCACATCTATCATTCCATGAGATCCTAAGTACGTGGGATCCACACCCCAGATCAGGTCTCCTGGGAATCAAAGTACAACCAGTTACCTAAAGTATCTGGAGAATGAAAAACTTCCAGAGCATTCAAAGACGACCTTATGAAACCAAGTACCTCTGCTGTAAAGGCAATTTAAACGACAAGTTTGCTCTCACAGGAATTTCCAGTGAAAAGTAAAAACAAGAACAGATGCCTCCCCCAGTAGGCTTTCACATACATGACAAACCCTCTACAAGGGCGATCTGCAAAGTTACCACGATCTGACTACGTAGCTCAGATTCCCCTGCAACTCCAAGCTCCAGTCCAAGGCTGTTTAACTCAAGACACAAGCACAACCCACCTCCTTTGCTGCTGAGGAGAACACAGCCCGCTTCGCTTAACGGCCCACGGTTTCCTCCTCCCCACGACCTAAAACCAGCCCTCTCGGGCAGGCTGAGGGGGGACAACAGCAGAAAAGCAACCCGGAGAGCGCAGACAGCTCGCAGGCAGAGGCAAAGGGCGTGTGTTCAGCGCTGTTCCCAGCAGAGGGGGCGGCTCCTCCGAACTCCTCCCCTAAACGTGGTTTAACTCGCATGCACAGCCCCTCTCCTCCAGACCCTCGCTGGTCACGGCGGGTTGCCTGCGTGTCCCCTCCCCCAAGCAGCGTGGCCTGCTCTGCTCAACCCCCCCACTCCAGGAAAGGGGTGCGGAGCGGGGGCTGCGACAGAGCCCTGGCTGGCCAACACCGCCCCTGGCCTGCCCGTTCTGCACCAAGTGGGTCACGGTGGATCTCCCGCATGCGCTGCGTTCTCCCCCTTAAGGAAATGCGGGGAGCAGCCTCTCGGGGACTCCTCTGCCTACCCCGAAACGCGCTGAGGCCTCCCTGTGCCCCCGTCACCCACAGCACATCCCCCTACAGCAGGCCTGCAGCGGGCACGATGCAGAGAGAGACAAAAAAATGAAGCTATTTTTAAAAATGCTAAATTAAGGAGGTGGAAGACAGGAGAAGAGACCCCGGGCTGCAGCCCCGACCCGCAGCCGCTCTCCTCCCCACGACCACGCAGCCGCCCCTCTGCCCCTTCCCCAGGCGAGGCCTGCGGCGAGGCCTGCACGGCCAAGGAGGAGGGAGGGAGGGAGGGAGGGAGGAGGCGGGCAGCAGCGCTGGCGCGGCGGGTGGGAGGAGAGGCGGGAGCGGGGCCTCTCTCTGCGCTCCGCCAAGGACTCACCTGACAGGCCTCGACATTTTCCCCGGCGGCTCAGGCCTGGACCTGGGGGGGTTCTTCGCCCAGCGCTGAGGAGGGGGGTGGAACTAAAACCACCCAAACCAACCGGCGGCCTGGTGCGGACTCGGCGCTGCCGCGGCCCGTCCCCTCCCCGCAGCAAGCGGGAGCGCTGGGCCCAGCGCCTCGGGCCGCGCCTCCGGAGCCGCCTCTTCCTCCCCCTCGCTCAGGAGCTTCTGCTGCCGCTGGCCCCCACGGCGGGATTCGGCCCCCGCTGCTCTGCGCGGGCCTGCGCAGCAGCCCCCCCAGTCACCGGCTCCGGCGCGGTCACCGCCGCCACCGCTCGCCGCTTCCCCCCCGCAAAATGGTCGCGTTCGCACCACCGAGAGGATGCGAGCGGGGGGGAGGTGGGGCGCAGCCTACCCCGCTGGCACCACCTCCTCCGCCGCTCATTGGTCGGGGAGAGCGGACGGCCGCGTCCCATTGGCTCGTTCGAACCATCACTGCGCGCAGGTCCCGCCCACTGGCGGCGCGGGGAGGGGAAGGAGCCGAGGGCGCCTCACACGCTCAGGCTGCGTTGAGCAGCAGAGCGGGGCCGCGGCGTTAACGGCAGATTCGCTACCGGCCGCTGCTGCACCCCCCTCGCCGCTCCCCGCCACGTCCCGCACAACCGACTGCCCCTACCACCGCCAGCACCCAGTCTGGATTTTTCCTGACGCTCCTGGGTGCCCGTGTGCTCCCGGGGCCCGACCTGCAGATTCGCCGTGCAGGCCCCGGCGCGGTTTTGGAGGGAAAACGCGGGGAGGCGTCGCGGCCGCCCCGGGGGCGTCGAGGGTCCCGCAGCGCCGGCCCGTGCGGAGCCTCCCCGCGGCTGCCTGCTCCTGTGGCCAGGCTCACAGAGCCTCGGAGCCTCCCGACCCCTTTTAGAGGGGGGGTTCGAGATGGGCAGAGCTGCCCCCGGCCCCGCCTCGCCTCTCCAGAGCCGCCCCCGGCCGCCATTTCCCGGGAGGGCTGCGCTGAGGGCCCGCCAGTGCCCTCGGGGGCGGCGGTTCTCGGGCTTAGGCAGCGAGGTTAGGGCCCGGAGGGTGATCCCAGGGCCCTTAATCCTTTGTCATGTAAACGCCCCACCATTCAGGGGCTGACTTCAGAGGGGGAAATACACAAACGGGCCCGCGGCCCTGCGGGGTTCCAGGGGATTGACCGGCTCCTCCATCCCTCCGCGCCGGACGGCACCTCTGGGCTCGGCAGACGGCCCCTGGCAGAGCAGGAGGTTTCAACGAAACACAAGGAAAGGTTTTTCCCAGTGAGGATCCCAGAGCCCTGGCCCAGGCTGCCCAGAGGGGCTGTGGAGCCTCTGCCCTGGAGTGATCCCAAACCCCCCTGGGCTCTTCCTGTGGGATCCGCTCTGGCACAGTGGGGTTGGACTGGATGATCTCCAGAGGTCCCTTCCACACTCCCACCAGCGTGGGATTCTGTAAGAAACCCCCACCTCTCATACAGCACATCCCTTTCTTCGGTCGTGCTGATCAGCCCTAAATCCAGCAGGGAATATTCTCCTATCACTGAATTAACTGAGGCTGGACTGCAGGATCATCAAGTCCTCCCAGTGAAGACCAGTAGAAAATGCCTTTCAGCAGGAGCAGGTGTTACTTTGGATGCGGATCCCTCCGCTGCTCCCTCACTACTCGAAAGGTAGAACTTGCATAACTTACATGAAGACCAGGGAAAGGTTTTGGGTTCTTTGAATTCCCTAGAAACCCCAAATGACTCATTTTGTTTAGAAAAGGAGCTGCGTCCGCCCTGGGAAAATAAAACATTCCACAGCCCATTAAAACAGCAGCCTCTGCCACTTCTGCTTTGCTCTTGAATCTTCAGAGGCTCATTCCTCAGATTTATTAAAAACACTACTTAAACCCCATCTTTTAAACACATCAGGTGCAGAAGACTTGTTTGACAAAACAAATACGGGTTTTGCCTCATTACAGGAGTAATTTTAGTTCATTACTTGATGCCCTGTCAGAGGTTAATTTGTCTCCTTTGGAGTTTGGACGTTCCCAGTCCTTCATGCAAGTTACTACGTAGGAAAAACAAACTGATCAGGAGAAAAAAAAGGGCCTTCAGAACAACTTCCCAACCTCAAACCACACTGGGAATCCTGAATCACAGGGAGGAAGGTCCTTTAATAACCACCACAGAATCACACAACTTTAGGGATGGGAAGGGAGCTCGAAAGATCACCCAGTCCAGTCCCCCTGACACAGCAGGATCCAGTCGCACACGAGAAGGAGACTCCACAACACCCCTGGGCAGCCCCTGCCAGGGCTCTGCCACCCTCCCTGGGAACAAGGTCCTTCTCACACTGATGGGGAACCTCCTCTGCTCCAGCTCACACCCGCTGCCCCTTGTCCTGTCACTGGGTGCCCCTGAGCAGAGCCTGGCTCCATCCTCCTCACACCCACCCTTCCCATCTTGATCAACATCCATGGGGTCACCCCTCAGGCTCCTTTTTCCCAGCTCCAGAGCCCCAGCTCCCTCAGCCTCTCCTCAGCAGGGAGATGCTCCCCTCCCTCCATCACCCCTGTGGCTCTGCCCTGGGCTCTCTCCAGCAGCTCTGGGTCCTCCTGGAGCTGAGGGGCCCACAGCTGGACACAAGATTCCAGATGGGGTCTCACCAGGGCAGAGTAGAGGGGGAGGAGAACCTCTCTCCATCTCCTAACCACCTCCCTTCTGATCCACCCCAGGATGTTGTTGGCTTTCTTGGCTCCTGGCCACCCTGCTGGCCGCCAGGACCCCCAGCTCCCTCTCTCCTCCGCTGCTCTCCAACAGGTCAGTCCCCCCATATCCTGGTCCCCGGGGTTGCCCAGCTGCCCTGGCCGTGGTCCATCAAACAACACCAGGAGTTGTCTCCCTTCCCCTCTGAGCTGGATCCAATGGATTAAAGGCTGCTGTGGTGACTCACAGATGGGCAAAGTTTTCCTTCTGCTCTTACCTGATGAACCCATTTGTCAGGGCTGTAGAGAGACAGAAAACAGCCACCACCAACCACCCAGGCAGCGCGGGACGTTTATTTGGGCCTGCAGACAGCAGGCAGGGAGGAAAGCTCCCAGCAGCTTCTCCTCTTTATAATCAAGGTAACACTGCGACCCTCCAGGAGCCAGCTTCTCCAAACACTTCTGCAAGCAGGTCAAACAAGAAGCAGGCTAATTTTGATCTCCTTCTTTCTGAGTGCTTCTGCCTTCTTGCAGCAAACACTGTGTTCTTGGGGCTCTTCTCCCTCTGACCGCGGAGCAGACCTGACGCTGGACGCCAGCAGCCCTGCGTGTGGCTGCGAAGCTGCCCTTGCTCCTTGTGGTGCCAGCCCTGAGAGCTTCCAGCCCTGAGAGCTTCCAGCCCTGAGAACATCCAGCCCTGTGGCCCCGCAGTGTCCTGTCAGTGCCAGACCCACTCGAGGTGGTTTTGAGAGCCGTGACCACGAGTTAAAGGCACCGGCCTGAGAGACCACAGGTGGAGCCGGGGAACGGAGCCGGCCCAGAGCCACAGTCACGGAGCAGAGGGACAAACAGCTGAAGACACACAGCACAGACCAGGCTCTTCTGGCCCTCACTCCAAGTTCTGAAGGGGCTGCGTGAACGAGGCTGCGACTGAGTTTGAGACACCCCCTGCCAAGTGCCTCCCTCTGGGAGGTGACAGTCACGGGCTGAGCACAACCCATCCAACCGCCCCTTCCTCACCACTGACCCCAGCCACGGGGCTCGTGAATCACTCTGGGCTACAGGACTGCATCAGACCCCACACCAGGTCCCAGGTGAAGAGCTGGGAGCCCCCAGAGCCAGCTCTGCAGAGAACCCCAAAGCGACCCCCCACATCTGCACAGGGCACTCGTTTCCCCCTTCTTGTGGCCTTTTGGGACCGACCTGAAGCAACGACTGTCCCTGCTGTGCAGACGCGGGGTCTGCTGGCTGCTCAGAGGGTAACGAGCAGCCACAAGGGTGGCAGGAGGATGAAAACCCCAACCAGCCGCCCCGCCAGGCCCACGCTGCCACCGGAAACCACCGGGCAGAGGAGGAGGAAACCCCTTCACAGGCCTTCCTGTGGCTGTTTGGGGTTGTTTTCAGAGGCACCTAGGGGGGAAAAGGGTTGAGAGGAGGAGGAGGGGGTCTGAAACCCTGTGAGGTCAGTAAATAAAACCGACATCTCCTTGGGTTTGGGAGGAATCCTTCAAAAAAGGGGCACTCCTGTCCCCAGGGAGACAAGTAGAGCCACAAGGAGCTAGAGAGTTGGAGGATTTAGGAAGTAAAACAGAAGGAGACATTTTACTGGCACCCAGCTCCCCAGTTCTGCAGGAATCCAGCAGAAAAGGGTCTCCTTCAGCGCCAGCAAAGCCCACTCTGGCAAACACTTGCCCGATGGAACCCCAGTGAAATACAACCAGGGTGGTGTGGGGTCTGGCAGCTGGGCAAGAACGACCCCAGGGACCTGGACAGGGTGGGGACTGAGCTGGTGGAGAGCAGCCGAGGAGAAAGGGACCTGGGGGTGCTG
>VXBP01007629.1:0-142165 GCA_013400115.1 Rhinopomastus cyanomelas
CCTCACCAGGGCAGAGTAGAGTGGGAGAAGAACCTGTAACGCTTCCATACTGTGGAATACTTTAATGGGTGATTAAAGATACCTTTCATAGATGAGGATTTTCCTAAATGCTAAGGGGAAGGCCAGGAGAAGACCTTCTAAGCAGGTTAACTCTAAAATACAGTCCTGAGAAATCAATGACTGTGTGTGTTTACCGAACTCATTAGACAACAGACAGCCAAGAGGCTGTGCCACAAGTAGGTCTGCCAACCATAACAACAACTCATCCTCACCAGGTAAGATGTGTATGCACAACATAAACTGTCCTGGGGCACTAGAGGTGCTGCTGTAGAGGGAGAATGAATGACAGGAACGCAGAGTGCTGCGAAGACTTCCTTAGGAACCTCCTGAGCAATTTCACTACTGAACTCTGGTGCAAGAAAAAAACAGAATAGAGGAAGGTTCCAAATATAATTGAAAGTCTAAATAGCACCAACTGAAAAACAAGCTGCTTAGCTTGTTCTCTCTTAACACAAGTGAGTGGAAAACTGCAGTTATGGTCTATAAACGTTACTGGGGAAAAAAAAAAGATGGAGAAAAGCATCGGGGGGGAAAAGGGGCAGATTGAACTGCCTTGTGTTTTTAATACCCAGGTGTCTGGGCCATGGACATTAGCACAGCAGCAGAGTTAACGCGGAGAAGTTTTCAGCGCCCAGAGATTTTATCTTTTTTGATTAGGGAAAAGGAAGTAAACGCGCAGACCTGCTCTTGCAGCACACTCTGCTTGGTAGTGTTTGGGTCCTTTCCCTCCTCTTTGCAAACCTAAAGGAATAGCACTTGTAAACAAAGGCACTGACCAGCCAACACTTACCACCATGGCTGCAACCAAAGACATCTGTAAACAAAAGTTCCACAAGCAATACAACTGAAAGACAATAAAATATAGCAACACAGATTTTTGGCAAACATTTTATAATTTTGTATAAAAATTTCAGTAAGAAACCAAGCAGAATATCTGATGGAAACATCTGCCTTACAGCAAGTTCAAAAAAAAACCTCACAAAAGAAAAAGAGGAAAAAAAAAGTAAAATCCCCCCCCCCAAAAATCCATTTTAATTATAAACCAGAATATCAACAAAATACTTAAAATAATCTCAGATTGTTTGGCAACTCATCACATCATAACAAGAGACACATTTGATCATAAGAAAAGTTTAGCTTTATATACAACTTCACTCGAACATTTGTTCTTACCAGAGTTAATATACATTAAAAAAAGATTCTGGCAGTAATACCAGGTTCTATTTTTAACACCCCTGTGTATAAAATGTAACATAAAACACTGAAGCTCTATAGTCAGGAGAAGTGACATTCAGTTTCAATGGGTCCCTCTGTTGTAAAAGACATACTGAAAGAATAGGTGTGCAGTTGCAAAACAAAACACTTTCATTTCAGGGTACTGTTGACTGACAGTGAACAGATCTAGCCTAAATGCTGTTTGTTTCTTGAGGTTGGCAATAAGTGAAAATTAATCTAGTAAGACTGCTTTTAAATTGTATGCTGTGTCACAAAGATGAACCAAGAGGAGCCCAGTCCCTCTCACTCTGCTAAACTACTCAAATGCATGCGAGAAAAGCACCGACTGGCTGAGCAGGTTTTAGAGAACTTCAGGCTCGTGGGTTTGTTTTCCTTAAACAGTCCTGGGGGAGTGGAGGGGAAGTTTCCTACTGACATCTGCATAGAATGTAAAATATATAATTAAAAAAACCTAAGGTATATACTAAAGTTTACAGACCAATGCTTTCCATATAATAAATAAAATGTCCATCATGGATTAGATTCATACACAGAGTAAAATACAACCTATTTTTACAAGTTTATATACAAAATGTATTAGTAGGTCCTGGGGTGCCTCATGGGTTGGAAGCATCTGCATTAGCATATCACATTGGGAAACCCCAACTTTCCAAGTTGGTGATAAAATATATAACTACTTTGTTTTTTCATTCAGATACAAAGTAAACTTATTTTTCATCTGAAATAAATGTACATAATATTCTGTATAAACAATAGTTTATAAAGCTGTTTAAAATGTAACTTAAAAGTACTGCATTGATAAACTCAGAGCTCTGAAAGAAGCACGTGCAAATCCCTTTGCTTTAAAAAAAATAGAAGCACAGATGTTTGTGGTTTTTTTCCTTTTCTGAACAGTACTAGCTGGCAAAGATTATCGTTTTGCTTTCTTTACTGGTGCCTCCTCGACTCTCTGCTGTCCTTTTCGCCGTACCACTGTCGGGCTGTCTTCCCTTCTGCGCTTGGCAGACTGTGCCTTTAACCTGAAATGCAATATGAATCATTACTTTACCTAAAATGATCTGTACAACAAAAATAATTTTTGAAGAACAAGACTCCCACTCGGAGGATGGAACTTAGTACTGCTGAAACATCACAGGCCAGCACAGACCATAGGGAGACCTCGCACGCTCCACCACATCTTAGCAGGATACTTGTTTACTCACTCTGTGCTGGAGCGTGCCCCAGACGCAGAAACGGGGGCTGCAGTTTTACAACTTCTTCCTCTCTCCTTTGGAAGGGCTTGTGGATTATAACATAATGAACGACATTATCTTCTACCTTTTCTCATGAAGAGAGAACAGCACTAGAGCCTTAAGCCTCCTATACCCAAGAGGGACTAAAGGGCAGACACTGGGTACCTTTGTCTCCACTCAAGCATCTCTACAGAAGCTCACTACACCTCGGCTGCAACCAACTACAAGCACGGGCATTCAGAACTACACAAAGCTATTAACGTGAGGTGAACCTCTGACAGCTGAGGACACGTGTTCCTGAGGTTGTCTGACTACGTTGCCACATTTCAGAGTGGATGACAACCAAAAGGATTTGGCGTACAACCCATTTCACAGGTAAATGAAAAGATGAATACCAATTGTATGTCACCCTTACTAATCCCTTGGGAGGTTACACCGACCTCAACCTTAGCAATTAAGAAGTGTACCAGGGAAGGAGGGAAAGGAAAATACTTTTAGAACTTGACACAAGGATGTTCAGTTTCTTCTCTCATCAGCTGATCTTAGATAGAACCGTGAAGCATTAGAATCATGTCATCATGTTGCTCTAACCTGAACTACAGCTGCTCTTCCCCCATTCAGGGAAGAATCACAGCTCAAGTTAAAATTCTGCATTAGCAGTGATTGGAGATACTCCCCAAGAGGCTGCTGATGACAACAAGAAAAAAAATTCTCGTCTTTCAAACGTTAAAGGGAAAAAAACCCCCCCATAAATAGAAGGCATCCTTTAAAAGCTTTTATGCATCACAAGGGAAGAGAACAGAGTGCAGCTAGACTGCTATTCAGATTTTGAAGCACAGCATTACATATAAGGGAAGGATCACTGAACCAGCTTCCAAAGCCAGTAACAGAAGTGGATTCAACTGCAATACTCACTGTGTCAATGGAGGAGATTTATTAAGTTTTGTATCACCTGGAGATCTCTTTTTCCCTGCTAGGTTCTGTCGTTTTCTCGGAGAAACTGAACTTGGACTGCTGCTTTTAGAAGTTGCCCGTGTGGTTGGCTTGCTGGGCTGCTTTCTGTAACACAAAAGAATGACGAATGTATACATAAAACACTTCCACCAAGACACTTTCTTCTTGCATTCCAAGTGCAGAAAACTAAGACTGCATGGCATTTGCAACAAGCAAATCAAAGTTGCCAGAAGAAACAGTGGGAAAAATGAGTATTTGCAGACTTTGAGACACAAAGTGCAATGCCAAGGCGCATAACTTCACATCAAACGTACGGTCAAAAGGCTACCTTGTTGATAAAGTTTATCATTTCACTAAAGAAAAGTCCTAGTTCCAAATCTGTAAAAATTCTGATATATGAGCATCCATGTTTAAAGACCAGCTTGTAGTAGCAGCAGAAAACCAAATGCAGCATAAGGGAACAGGCTGCAGAGAATTTGCTTACTCAGTGTAAACAAAACTCGTACTACCTTCAGTATCTCCCAGCTCAGAAAGATGAAAAACTGGTTAATGGTGATCAATTTTGTTTTGGAAAGCAGGTCACTTAGGGCAGAAAAATCTAACAATACTGATGAAGAAGCAGTCCCTTCCAAAGAATTATTCTCAAATGCTGCTACTTACAAAATGCTGACTATTTGCAGCACCTTAAGACACAGATGCTTTGTTACAGTTCAAGCTAGAAAGAGACGATTGGAAAGGTGTGACAAAAATCACACACATCTATGAATAAAAAAGGTGGTTCCACAAACAGTAGTATCTAAACTGTTATTAGAATAACATGAGACTAAAGGAAGCCCTTTTGCCTTTACCAAAACAAGGCTATTGTCTGCAAAGTGGTAGAAATAAACTTCAGTTTTTATTTAAATAAAGACTACGGGTTGCCCAGGGAGGTGGTTGGGGCCCCATCCTTGGAGGTGTTTAAGGCCAGGCTGGATGGGGCTCTGGCCAGCCTGATCTAGGGTGGGGTGTCCCTGCCCATGGCAGGGGAGTTGGAACTGGATGATCCTGTGGTCCCTTCTAACCCTGACTGACTCTATGACTCGGTCTGGGTGATCCTGCTGTAGCAGGGCGATTGGACTAGATGATCTTTCGAGGTCCCTTCCAATCCCTAGTGATTCTATGAACTATTTTTCTGACTCAGTTCTGAAATGATGGATTCCAGAGAATACTGTGAGCAGTGCTTCAAACAAGTCCCAAAAGTTAGTGTGACATCCTTTGGAACAAAGTAAATCCAGTGAATTTAAAGAAATCTCCCCACGAACACAAAAACAATTCTGTTTGGGAAAACAGCAACACAAACAAAAACTTTCAGAAACAAGTATCTATCTTTGTTTCCACAACAAAGTCAAGAGATGGAGCTCTGCCATAATTCAGTTTGCCCAGAAAAAGGCAGACCTGTGCTAGGGAAGATGAAGAATGGCTTTATGAAGACAACTCTTGCTATCACACTAGACATTTGCAGTAAGACTGTGTTCTGAGCTTGCACATCATTGTACTAGACATGAAATCCTCTGGTGCTGCAGATTAATGTGTTTAATTAGAAGAATATCTGGACAAAAACCCCACACATGGAAAATTACACTTTCACCTTGTTCCAGCTCCAAACACAACATGGCATAGTCAAGTCAGAGACCTATTTATATATCAGAATTAAAGTACCATTAGGCCCAGCTTCTCAGGTATCATTAGGATGAAGTCTGGCAATAAATTCTTTGTTTCTAGCATATCCACAGAATTACAGAACATTAGGGATTGGAACGGACTTTGATCCAATCCCCCTGCCACAGCAGGATCACCTAGACCAATTCAAGTATGTTTTTTTATAATCTAAGCTTTCCTGCTTCCCTACCTCCTCCTCTGTCTTTCATCCCTAGAAGAGTTGTAATAGAATTAGAACCAAAAATATTCAGGAAGCTCTTATAAATTAAAAAAAAAAAATCCTCAAACAACCCTCTCTGCCCCCAAAATCCACAAGCAACAAAAAACCAAAACCAGACCCCACAGCTGATAACAAGGCAGAAAACCCTTGCCATTGGTGTCCTTAGTTACCTTTGAGCTTCTAATCTTGTGGCTGATCTAGTTGTTGCCCCGGAATGTGCTTCACCGTCTTCCTCACCGTCTTCTTCGTCACCTTCCTCCTGATCTTCCTCACCTCCTCCATCTTCAGAAGATGCTACTTTCTGACGTTTTCTTTCTGACTCCAGTGTTTCTGTCCATGTAAGATTTTACACATGTACTATAAATATCCCAAAGCCCTCCGAAAGGCTACAGACACTTAGTTTAGAAAAGGTGTTCTATTCACAAATCCCATTTGAAGTAAGTCATTTTCCATCTCCTAGATGCTTAAACATTTTTAATTCACGCTTGTTTGACTTAATCTTGCTAACACATTCACCACAGTTTACTTACGCAGCTCGTAGCCAGAATTCATAGAAAATTCATGAGGCTTTATGGCAGCATCTGGGATGTAGCAATTCTGACACCAGATTACAGCAATTCATGCATATTTACATAATATTTATGCTAGCTGTAACTCAATGATTTTTCCCCAAGAAAGGAAAATTGAATAAAGCTTATCTTGTTGCTATTAGTAAACAGAAAGGCACAGTAATATCTTCACATTCTGTCAGGAGTAGCACATTTTCATGTTTTTACCAGTTTCCTCTGACTGAGGCAGAGAACGCCTGGGCTTTCTTCCCCTTTTGCGCACAATCATTTCTGCTCTCTCAGCTTCATCTTCCTGAAAAAACGAAATGGAAGCAAGTAAAACATTTTTAAAGAGAAGACAGATGTTTTTCATTACATACTGCTTATACGCTTACAAATTAAAATGGTTGCACTTACATTTGCTGTTTCTTTATTAGATATGTCTGCACCTAAAAGAAAGAACAAAACCCTGAACTCCAAATCTTTTGCCAATCAGTTTAAAACGGTGTTCCTTCAGACTCTTGTCAACTCTGCATAAACACCATGGAAGCTCAGAAAACATTTAAAGCCTCTATCTATTTAGGATACAGCTTTGTTGTGTTTTGTTGTATACAGACACTGAGACAATGATCGATTTTTATTTTTAATAAAAGTCTTCCTATGGCTCACATTATTAATTGCTTTGCTGCATATGCTGTTTTGTTTTAATGGAAAAGCAGAAATACTTGCCCCTTTTAACTACTGTCATCCAGTTACAGTATCACAGAAAAATTCAGCTCAGAAAGGACCTGTGGAGGTCACCAAGACCCACCTTTGACCCGTGTCCCGTGTTCAAAGCATGGCGAAATTAATTGATTTCATCATAATACTCAAGGCCTTGTTCAACCCAATTGTGACAGTCCCTTCCGCTCAGCGTGTTCTAGCACTTCGCTCTGCCCTCGGTGAAGTAACAGGATGGTTCAAAGCAGCAGTATTTCAAATTTGTCTAACACCTAGTACACAAATCTGGTGACTATCCCTGTGAAAGCAGTACAAAAGACCACACAAATGCTAAACCCCTCACCATTAGACAGAGAAGAAACAGGGCAACTGATAAAAAGGCCTGAAGAGCAGAAACATTCTAAAATTCACATACAAGTTTTTTGCAGCTCCTTTGTTAAGGGAAAAACTTGTACAGAAAAGCAAGCAAAATGAAACACAAAAGATGTTTAACGATTCTTTAGAAATGCAGACGACCACAGGACTGTCCACTCCAAGGGCACCCAGCTAAGTCTGACATAGTGAACAGGTTTTATGTTGTGTTCAAGAGACAGATACTTAACAATTCTCATATGGTTTGGCAAGCGTGCAGCACGACAAGTTTTGATTGAAGAACACTTGACCTAAGCGCTAAACACATTCTTAACAAACACCAGCCTCTCAGGATGTAAAAACTTAGTACTTTTCCTTCAAGGTAAGTAGAAAACCAGAAAGTTACAGTATCTAAAAACCTTACTAACTTTACAGTAGCAGTGCTTGTAAGTGCAAAATCATTTTTGTTCCAAGTTCAGTGTCAAGTGTCACAGCAGGATTCTACCTTCAGAAACCAGATGTCTCTCAGTTGTATGCACTGCATGAACTGAAGAGAAACGCTCTGCTTCCTGCTCTACACGCGAGTCTGTCCCTAGCGCAAACCCTTGTGCAGAACATCCAAGAATTACCAGAACAAGTGAACTGCCTAGGGGGATTCCATTTAGTTTTCTATGTATTGCCAGTGATTTTTACACCCCTTTTCTCACATGAATGGTAACACATAATGAAAATTTTGACAGGATATTCCATCTGCTTTATGAACCCTTCTTAATATCACTGTGACATCAACAGCCTTTTACCTGGAAAAGGTAATGTTACTTAACACAGTAAATGAAGCTTTAATCACACAGCCAAACGTCTGTCCTTTTGGATAAAAAGGAAATGCTCTTTGACACCTCTTTTGCATTAATTGCTCTCTTTGGAGATTACACGAAACAAGTACCACAGAATCAGCTAACTAACCCTCCAGAGACTGAAGCTTATTGATTAAGCTGACAAATGTGGAGATAACATTTGTTACAGCCCACACTGCAGTGCAGAAATATAAACTTTTGAAACGCCAGAAGATTTGGAGAACTTGTTCTCTATTTGTTGCATAGGTGTTCATATTTATTCATGAACCATGTTTCAACCTGCTTTTGAACTTCATCTGCTTCCTCAGCAGACTTTACAGCCACTTTTGTGAATGGCCATAATTAGGAAGACACAATTGCAGTTCAGGAAAAATTAACCTATTGAAAATCTAAAACCTCCTACATATGACAGATGTTTGAATAGAAAAGACAACTACAAAGGCATACCACTTTATTGGACTTCAGTTTGAAGCACTAAAATTACCTGAATAAAGTTAAGTGATCATCTTCTAAAGTTCTTAGAGCAGCTGGGAAAGGGAAAAACTAACACTGACTCCTTAAACCCAATGAAGTGAATACAACTGGATTTTTTTTTCCCTAGATGCGTTTTAAGAGTTACTGTAGGAAGCGTGAATTATAGTTGCTGTATGAAAGAAAATATTCAGAAATAGAAACCAGCCACTAAGAAACTAGTTTGATGGGGTACCTACCCACTTCTGAAGCTCTACCATGTGGCTATCCACAAAAACTACATGGTATACTCTGTGATGTGTGACTCAGTGCTGCATTTCTGAAATAAGTTGTTCTTTTTTAGAAGTAAAACCACAGTAGGAACTAGGGACAAGCCTTCACTGTTCCATTTACTCCGATGTTTTCATGGATTGACAACAATGACCATTGGTTGGGGATAATGTTTAAGCACCACCTACGTCATTTGCTTGAAAACTCTTTACTGTGTCTTTCATCTTTTATTTGTTAAAGTAGATACCATTTGCCTACCTGTTTGAGGTGTTTTTCCACTGGAAAAGACAGGAAACTGCAGCTGAAATAAAAAAGTGTCTTTTTTAATTTCAAGAAAATAGGAAAAACCCAGGATTTTTACATAAATGCAGAAATGTGCTTCTATTCATAGAAGAACATATCTGTGCATCTAGAAAGTACGAACGTTCTAAGGAGCGCACAAAGTTTGTACTGAATTTCTTAACAGTTGTCTGTGTTTTTTCACGATGAGAAATATTTGAAGTAAGTCAAATCAGCCCACAAACAAAATAAATCCTAGCAGTTTCAGTAACCCAATTGACATTTCTGCAATAAAAGACACAAAGTTAAAAGCAGCTTCGGTCAAATACATCCTGAAAAGTTAATTTATCAACAATACAAAAAAAAGTCTAACGCAGTCACTTTCTGTAATCAACGTATACATTTGCAGAATTACAAGTCACAACCGTCTATCAGTTGCCACCTCACCAGGGAAACAGGCCAGGTGATGTGGGTTTCAAGACAACTTATTTTAAAAATCACCTCTTTTCTATTTAATAATGCTGATTCTGACATATGGGGATTCCCAAGGGAAGAACCTTCCACCAGACTAGGTCTAACTAGTTGTACTTGACAGATAGGCCTGATCCAGTACTGCATCAGACCCTACTGCAACCCAAGCAGATTGCAGAAACACTCCAAATAAAGTATTTTCTTTAGTGTGAATAATCTTCACCGAGGTTAACAAATTAAGATATTGCTGGGTTTTAAAAAGACAGAAGTATGTTTCATGAGGTCAAATTAGTATCCAGCATGCCCCTATCTTTTGAATGAGGTATACATGGGTTGCAATAAAGATAATACGACTACATTACACACTACTTTATCAATATTAAGACCTACTACAAGCTGTTTATATGACAGTAAAGGGAAAAGAAAGCTACTCAGGTTTTCAAAACAAAGTCCTACTTGACCTTCAGGCCAAAATGACTCTCAGTGCAAGTTAAAAGACACGCATGCACGCAATCTAAATGTTACCCTGCACACAAGCAAGCCAGAGTAATGCTTAAGAGCCATACACCAAGTATGCTGTATCAAGTTTGATCCTGTTATTTGCTGAGTGATGACTTGAAGTATATCTTGCTTATAAAGTTCAGTTATATGAGTAGATACTGTAAAAAGTCTTTATTTGCTTAGACTGAATTATCAAGTTTCCCGTAAGGTGCTTCTCAAACACTGTTGACTGTAAAACAGCTAAGAGGAATTACTGTGTTTAAAGGTACCCAAACAAAATAAAGGCACTTACATTCCCAGTGCTCATATCAGCTTTTGACTCCCCACCTGAGGGAAGAAATATGAATTCAGAACTTGCATGTCACTATTTTCATTGTTTCCCCACACCAATATTATGAACTACTTACCACCAGGCTGTACAGCTTCAAGAGGGTATTTACGAGGCCTTCCCCTTCTCCGTTTCACTATTACAGGCTGATTTTCCTATAAGGAGTCAAACACTACAGTTACTGTAATTGACATTAAGCATTTGAGCAACATAATACAAAGATTACTGCTAAAAATGGGCTAATGGCTCCTCAGCTTAAAAAAAATACTTGAGGCAGATTTCAGAGGAAGAAACACCGCCTGTTCGGAAATGCACTGACACAGCTGAGAAGAAACAAAGACAACTCTCGATTATACAAACTTCTCCGTGGCTGTCCTCAGGCATAAAGCATGCCTGAGGACACAGTTCCTTCTGCTCCCTTCCTCCTAGCAACTCTATTGGGCTTTCAAATGCTGCTGGCTTATCCTGTATTTATCCTATACATCCTAATTTGGATGAACTTTGGAGAACTCCAAACTTGGTATCATGTAAGCCCTTTTTGAGTGCTGCATAGCACAGGCCTGAACAAATGATATTAAACAGTCAATATCCTAGTTATCCGAACACACGGATTGGTGATGCTCTCTCTATAAATAGGGCCTTTAGTTCAAAAACCCCAACAAACCAGTCGCTTACTTTGAAATTTAATTTGAAAGACAACTTTTGTGAATATGGTCAGATGTCCAGATCACAAAGATCCTGTCTGAGACCACAAAATCCCCACTAACAGACTTTCTTGTATTTGCCAAGAAAGGTTAATTGCCTCATTCAGCACTTACTGAAATCTAGCTCTATTTCCCCCACAAGGGATCTTAGAGATTCACATCTTGAGTGAAAAAAATGTAATTCATCATTTAAATTTTCTTCCACTTACCGAGGCAAAAAAAAGCAAATGACAAAACTTAACAACTTCATGAGAACTGTGTTCATCTAAGACTTGGCAAAAATTTTAATTTCCAGGGTTCAGACATCTGCTTACAACCACAACCTCAGAATATAACAAGTACACGCCTGAGATAACGTGGAATTTTAAAACTGTTGAGTTATAGCATTTTTGTAAACCCAAGTCGTATTTGCTTGTGATTAGAACGTCCACATCTCCACTACAAGGTTTTCAGAAAATACCATTTCTACACAATACAGCTCTATACAATTTATAAGTAGTATTAAACATCGGAAGGGAGTTACTTCTACCTCCATCATTAGCCACTGAGTGTATACTTTTGCGACACAGAATCACATGACTCTTTGGTACTGTATTGTACCACACACAAATTTTCACAGCTATTCTGTGTTGGTGAAATCAAAGTTAACATTTGTTGACAGCAACACTGAAAGATAGATTATTTTCAGCGGGACTTAGCATCATCTCAGTTAGTTAACACAAATAAGAGCACTCACTTCTGGAGAATTTTCATTTGATTCTAGATCTTGCTTTTCCTTTTCAGACATATCCTGTTCAATGAAAAATTCATCTTCACACATAAAAAAAAAAAAAAGAGAAACTATATATTTTCAGCTTATTAGACAAAGAAAATCATACAAACCACAATGTCTGTACTAAAGGTGTCATTTCATTCTGTAGCCCAAATTTCTCTAAACCCACCAATCAGACATTAACACTGCTTGTGTTACATCAACAACGTCTGCCAAAATGTGTCCCTAACACAAGATGAGTTAGCCACGTCCTCTAATTTAAGGTAAAATCAAAAGCCTAACAGTGTGACCACCTGTAACATGGCAATACAAATAAACGCCGCGTGGAGTCTCCTTCTCTGGGGACTTTCAAGGCCGCCTGGATGCGTTCCTCTGTGATCTGTGTTAGACAGTTTTGTCCTGCTCCGGCAGGGGGGTTGGACTCGATGATCTCTTGGGTCCCTTCCAACCCCTAACATCCTATGATCCAATTTTCTCCCACGTGCTACGAAACAGCAAGTGGAGGATACAAGCTCATTGCACAACAGCTTAAGTCTCCTCATCATGCTTAATGAAGAGACAAAACTGCCACTAATAGGTCAAACTAATATTAAAGATAGATTGTTCACACCAACTGAAGTTAGATCAAACCAATCATTAACAGATGATATGTCCGCAGTTTTCTTTCTTCTAGCGCAATTAGCAAGTTAGCTATGAGAGTGCAATTTGTGCACCCTTTCCTGGTTGATTTCTGTAGAGAAACCAACAGAACTGATAGTTAGAAAACAGGTAATATTTTTTTCTTCAATAGGACATGTCCTACTTGTTTTCAATTAGAAGTTCTTCTCATCACACAATCCAGTCGAGTTATTTCTCTACGTACCTGCCTGTTTGTGATTAGCCTTCCTACCCAGGGCACATACTGAACCAATAACAGAGTGGATGGCTGATAGCAGAATAGGAACAACCTACTGTCATTGCTGAAGGAACTAGGATTTGTTACTTGATAGCAATGACAGAAAAGAACAACTAGAGAATACGTGCAAATATTTAATGGGATTGAAGTTGCTGGGTTCAAACTTCACTCAGAATCGTTAAAATGAAATTAGCCTTCAGTATGGGTTCAGAAATTTGACCAGAACGGGCAGGTTTGTTACCTTTTTCTTCCACAGTATTTTTAGGAGGTGTATGTTCTACATCAAGTTCTTTGGACACTTCTGCTGCATCACTTGAAATAACTTCCTACAGCATTTAAAAAGCCAAAGCAAAACAAAAAAAGAGCACCTTGTTACAAACTGTGAATCACTGGTTACTTACACAGTAAAAAAGAACTTCAAACCCACACTCCTACATAGAAGTAGTTACTTTATTCATACAAATTTTAGAATGGGTCAAGAGGTTGTTTTCTTGCAGAACTGAATGGATAGCTGGGATCCCACCATGCTCCACATCATCCCAAGGCCCCGGGTATTGTGAATCCCTCAAAGGGATTGTATTGCTATACACAACACCAGACACATGCTTTTTTAAAATAAATTGTCTTCCCCTTGAAAAATATTTACAGTTCTGTAGTCAGCTGTGTTCAAGACCATGTAAAAGTAGTTACAATGAATAATGAAAGAGTCTTCAAAAATTAACTACTATAGAAATAGAAAAACTTCAGGCTTCCATCTATTTACATTAGTTGCAGAAATTTAAAAGTTCTTAAAAATACCTTGATGTTATCAGGTTTTGTTTTGTCACACTGACTTGATTCATCTTTCCTCACATCATTATCAATCAGCTGGTTGCCTGCAGAACCAAACAGCAGTTCAAGTGTTAAAAAGTGTTACCTTCTGCATTTGTCCAATTTTGATCCCACTTTTACATGAGCGCATCATTAGTGCTATTCCAAAGATTTTGAAAAGCAGTATCTTCCTTACAGCAATACAAACAGAAAGTTATGCTATCCCTTTTTAAAAAAAGGGAAGAGAAAAATCAAAAAAATAATTCCACGTTTCTTATTTGTTATGGGTGGCATTTGGTTCTTTAAAGATAAAGTCAAAATTGCAATTTGATGAAAAAAAAATGAAAACATTAAAAAAATCAACCTTAACCTCAACTCAGAGACACAGAGAGAGCAGCTAGTGCTTTGTGGGACTCTATACTGAATACAGCATGGCTTCTAATTATTAACTTAACAAAAATTCCTAGAAACAGAATAAAACTTGACATTATTTATCATCCTAACGTATTAAAAAAAGCATTTCTGATGCTAAAAAGAAAAAAAGCAGTTGAGGGCAGAGTTTGAGTAGATACTACACAGTCAGTCTCATAATCATCATGCAAACAAGAAGTTAACTTCAGAAATGAGCCAGACACTCCAACCATTCAATAGGCCAGCTTCCTTCTCACTTTTTACTTCTAGACAGGTAAAAGTTAGAACAAAATCCCTAGTTCTTTCCAATCCAACAGAAGGAAGCATCCCACTTCAAAGTCTATTGAATGGCTAGATTTCTTTTTATGATGAGCTTTTCTCAGCTTTATGTTTCTTCCCATTGATAGGGATAAAACAAGCAATTAAAGAATAAAACAAAAACATTTTAATCATGAATGAAAAAGCTACTACACTACTTTTCCACACAGTATAAATTCTGTTACAAGAATCCTTTAATCAAACACAGCAAGTGTTAACATTCAAGTGGTTTTGAGAAGAATGATTGCTTTAGAGTTTGGAATTGGCCATTCAATGATCTTTCCTCCAAAAAACCATTTTGTGGCTTTATCGCAGTAGAAGTTTTTTCTACTTAATTAATTTCTACTTAATTTTCTACTTAATTAATTTTTTTCTACTTAATTAATGCAGTTCTGGATAACTTACATTTTTCTTTATCCATGGCTCCTGAACATTTATTTTGCGTTCCTCCAGATATATGCTCTTCAGTTCCCTGCGCATCCGTGTTTTCCACCTACACATAAAACAAAGAAAGGTAACTCATCTTCTTTTTTCCATGAAGTCCCCAAGTACAGATGGGAACAACTTCCTCCTATATGCTACTTTCAATTAGCAGACGCATTAAATTGGAAAGCAGCGGTATAACAAAAGCAGTTTATTTCTAGAGCTCAAGGAATGTTACTGCTACTGAACAGCACCACGAAAGAACTCCCAATTCATAGTATTTTCAGAATTTGTAAGTATACTTTTAATGAAATAAGTCTGAGCTTTAAGCAAGCACCTGGCAGGATGATCTTTAAAAGTGGTTTACTGTGGCCATTCACAGCAAACATTATTTCATTCAGAAGGACACACTCCTACAGGAAGAAACAGAAGTACCTCACCAGCACAAGAAATGTGGCCAAACAGCGTGACAGTAATAAATAAATGTAAGGTTTCATAAGCTTAAGTACTAAACCAATATTTTAGCGTGTCATCCGTGTTAAACATCTTGTAAAGTTTTTTATGTGCAACAGAAACATCTGCAACTTTCCCAGTCATCCCTTTTATACTTGTAAGTTCCAAATTCTCATCAAAGTAAGTGTCCTAACCGTGAACAAAAGCCCCAAGAACGATCCCCAATTTTGTTCTCTATTCTTAAAGAAGACAATCAAGCTTCTTTTCCCACCAGTTAACAAGTCTCAAAATAGCCACAGCCTGTGGAATAGTAATACGAAGATTTATTTACTGGCAAATTTGAAAAGTAGTTAGGCATCAAACTACACAGCTGCACAGTCTCAAAACACATGGGCTCTGAATATATAAATACAGTATTTTCCTTTCAAGAATATTTAATGTAAATAGAAGCAAATGGAAGCAAGAAGAAAAAAGCAGCAGGGAGTTAAAGTCTAAAGACCAAGAACTTACATGAGAAGGCTCACTGTCTGCAGTGATATTCTTCTGCAGCAAATCTATTAAAATAATTACAAAACTAATCAGAAAAGCTAAACAAGAATGAAATAATTTATAATATACTTATTCAAACAAGAAAAATAAAGTATTTCTAAAACACAGGATGAGGATCTTTTTATGCCCAAAACTAGAGGAAATCAGAGGACTGTCATATTCTGCAGTGATCTGCAAAACAGCTGAAGTCTGATTCATAAAGGCCCTGGATTAATAATTGTTAAAAAAAGCTGCTAAAACATTCCAAGCAGTTTTACTTTCAGCTACAGTAAGAACACAAACCTATGATCCAATAAAAACAGTACGTTCCACATACGATTGTAAATATTTGGTAGCTCATTTTTTAGATCTCCATGCTTTAGCAACAGCTCTTCCACAGCTCTACTGTTCAGTTGCACACCATCTCTCAACTTTTAGAGCAGTGTCAAATGAAGAGCTAGATCTTATCCACTCAAACAGCAATGATGTGTTTACATTCCAAGGAATCTTGGGACTACTAAATTACTGAGTCTGCTGTTCATACACATGACAGGACACACATTTGTCTTTTAAACAACTTCCTTTTACGTACGTTGAGCTTATGTATATACACATGCCTATACACATGTAAGAGAGATGACTGTGTGGGGAGGGAGAAAAGGAAAAAGCTCTCTACCAAGAGCCACAAGGCATCATTCTTTACTGCGTGTCACAGCCAACACGATTTACATAACAAATGGATTTTTGTTAAACACTTTACACGGTACAAGATTATCGCAACTCGTCAAACCTACACATTTTAAGTTTTAATTACTGTCTCACTAAGTGAAGCGGCACAGTTTTTCCACACAAAGAAACCTCACAGCACAGAAAAGCTGGTTCAAGTTTGGAATCTGCTGCCCTGAAGAAGTCTTCTAACCCATTCCCAGGGTTTACATTTTCTTGCTTGTTAGCAGAGCACGTCTTTTATTTTAGATGATTACACTACCATTAAACCAGATGTAATTTTGTCCTACTCCAGGAACAAAGTACACACCCGCATCTCACCTTCCTGCTATTTTTGTTTCCTGTTTGGTAAATGGCTATTTTGACATGCACGTTTAAAACTTTAGAAGTGAGCTTAACAGTGTGTCCTTTCACAGCACACAGGCCTTCAGCTGCAACTTTTCACACGAGGAAATGCATCTTTAAACTCTTTGGACTCCAGATGCAGCAGCATCACTGGTACATCTTGGGAGTTCACTTTAGTTTTCCCAGTTACTCCATTAACTGAGGATTAACTCTCATCTGGTAGTGTTATAAACATTATTTGGAATGCATCTGGAGCACAAAAATCCATCAAGATGGGAACAAAGCAGGGGTTTGTTTCTGCTTTAATAAGAAAGCTAAACAACTGCAACGCATTTTAAAATAGTGTGGTTTGGGAAATTTGGGATTTTTTTCTTCTTTGTCTATTGAAGGTTAATTTGATACTTACAAGAAGAATTTCTGAACACACTTCCAAGTTGATTAATTGAGATTTCTAGGTAGGCAATTACCTACTTTCTATAAAGAGTCTTCAAATTTCATTAGAGGGCCAGAAACATTTTAATTTTCTGGAAAACATTTTTTTTTTGGTAAAAATTCTGTGACTCATGTCATACAGTACTCACTCTGGTCATATCCTCACAGGGCCTGTCACAACACCCAAACCAAAGATTTTTTAGGTTTATAAGGAATAAAGTCATTCTCTGGGGAAATTTCCACATCTTTCCTGGGCAGAAGTTTTTCTGTATTTATTGATTCTAAATAGAATGTCAGCAGTCTGTGCCTTAAGATCTTATGTGCTTTACCCCTTCTGTTAACCATATCGTACTGAAAAAACCCAAACAGCTGACCCTACTTTCCAACAACCAAACGCACAGCCACATAAGCTCCTAGAAGCATTTCAAAAAAATTTCTGCAGGCTTTCCTTCAATCCCTCCACACATAGTATATATCAGATCTATAACCCTCCATCATAAGTACTAGTTACATCATTATGAAAGGTTTGTGGCTACCAGTACAAAAAATCACCTTTTTGGAACTCTTTAGCATGAAGATCCACGCATCCCTCTTCACGTCCTGGACTTTCAGACCGTTGTGGCTAAACACAAAATCAAAAGGAAAATATTGTGGACATCTAGAGCAAATATGAGTCACTTCCCTCCCTCATGTCACAGTGAACACTGTCTTACAATCTGTGAAAGTTTTCAAAAGCTTTCTGATTTAAACAGCAGTACAGAAGTTAGTAAGGAACACCAACAGAGCTGTTACATTACTGTTCAACAGTGCAGCACCTAACCTTGACCTTAAGAGTTAACACTGCTATCAGAGATACATTTAAAAAAAAACACTTGAGAGAAATCCTACGAAGTTAAGGTGCAGTATGCACTCTAAAGGTGAGCATGGAATACAAGCAGTAGACTAAAAATGCTCATGTATAGGGAAAAATGTGTCTGCACCGTATAACAAGGTGGAGTGAATGCTCTCCAAGTCATGTGATTAGGTTTTTTTTTTTTTCCTTAAAATTCATTTCAAGTTGCAGATGCTACTGATTCACGTAGCTAAGTGTATATAAGTCAGAACATGGACATCTTAATCTGTAAGGAAGTGCCATGTGAACATGGCTATACTGACTCTAAGGCCATCTCTTGCTGGCAAACAGTACAGCTGTTTGCAGGTGGAACTCAAATCAATAAATCCCACCAGACCGAAGCTGATTTGAATTTTTCTGAACTGCATCCCAAGTATCAATACCATGATTCAGAAATACTCAGCTGGTCTGTCCTGGGGAGCTGCAGCTAGTAGCTCTGTGCAGATCCACAGTTTCATACATGCTTGGGAGTAACTGAACCACACTCTTCCTCAAAATGCTTATTATCAGAGTGGAGCAATACAAGAACGTGAATGCAGCCCCACATCCGAGTGAAGAATTAACCCATGTGGAGTCCTGGCTTGTATGGATCACGGCACAGACACGCAAGTAGGCTTGACACTGACCATAGGTGACCATGAACTCAAATACCCTGGATTATCCAGGAAGCCCTGCTCTTCTGTAGAGTACGTAACGGACTGTAGTTGTGACAGTACACAACAGCAGCACGTGCTCCTCAAACACCAAAGCCATGGGCGAGTTGTTTCTCAACAAGAATGCAATACAACAAAGTGAACAGCAGTGTATGATCACTGTGTTTAAGCACTAATGATTGCCAACTGCAAGAGCTAAGGCACGTCCTGTTTTACAACTACTGACACAAGTTACATGCATACAGCATGAACAAGTCTAAAAAAGGGAAACTTGGACATCATGGACACAGAAGAAGCACGGCTGAGGGAGAGGACTGGTTCTACCACAGAACAACATGTACAGCCCACAAAATGCCAACTGCTTAGAGAAGGACAGCTGAATAATGTCCAAAATTACTAACTGGAAGTTTAGAAGCTAAATGCCATTTTTGCTGCACAAAAATCTACAGTATAGTAAGAAACCCTAGCAAGACGTAGAATTATACAAGAAAAACTATAGTTAAGATTTTCAAAATAACATAAATACCTCGTCAGTTCTCAAGTTACTTTCAAATTCTAGTTCTTCTGCCAACTTTGGTAAAGCTGCATTATTACCTAATGAAATACAAATACATTAAAATTATGAGAGCACATTCTGCTGTATTTATCTCATGCTACAGTAGGATGCTGTTTCCCAGTACCTCCTTATGAACAGAGCACACAAATTTAATACCCTCCTGTAGGCAAAGGAAACAATAGCAAGTCTGTCTGCAGCAAATCAGATTAAAAAAAAAATAAAATCACAACTTGGCATCTGCAAAAACACATTTCCTCCTACGTTTTCCTTAAATACAAAAGGTTTGAAAAAGACAGGCTGTCAGGTTTTACCACAGATTATTTATGAATTCTGACTTTGACTTTCTTTCTTGCTTTTCCTTTAAAAAAAGCAACCTAAAACACATCAATATATTTTTAGACCAAATTCTAAACAGCAAATTACCTCTGCATTAATAGATACAGAGCTGGGAGTTAATACTAAGGATAATATTTTGACAATTGGGTACAAATCCATACGCTCTGGAACTATAACCACTGAAATGATTCCATTTCCGCAGAGACCGAAAGCTTGGTCACTGCTGTTGGTGTGCTAATGTGATTTCAGAAAACCTTACAACTCCACCCACTTCACTCCCTTTGGCAGCAGCTGTGTGCTTATAGTGTCTGAAAAAACACTTGTCCTGCAGACAGCGTCTTCATTAGACTTTACCACCATTCTGAACAACTATTTCAGAAGTCTGTTTATACAGCTTTCCTAAACGAAAAGAAATAGTTACAGCTCATCAATGATGCATGTGAAGCAACTACATTGTGCTTGCAGTCCACAGAACAAGAGTACTGTTACCACTGGTACTTACAGAGTTGCTGTCCATCAATGGACAACAACTGGACCGAACAAAGCACCAACACAGAAACACCTTAGGGTGGCAGTTTACACGTCATGGCTCATGGCTGTCTCTTGTACACAGAATAGCATTTTTCACGTTTACTAGATCATTTACTGCATCAAATTCCTAGGATCCCAAAATCTGTAAAGAAGGATTTCTCATCGCAAACAAAACCGGGCAGTAAAGGCCATCTTTCAGAAAGTGGATCTAAATTCACATTTTAAAATGCTTTTCTGAAATAGTACTGAAGACAGACATGAAGAGGAAAAGGTTTTAAAAGTAGTACTTGATTGGCATCATTCTGCTTTGGTGTAAAACAAGTTAAGCAAAGTCCTCTGTTTAATTTATCAAAATTTTACACTAAATGTATAATCTTGACTTCATTATGGCACCTACAGAATTTATTAATTTTCACAAACTTGGGGCTTCTACTACTCCATAGGGTCAAAGAAGTAGGCTGAAAACAGCAGGATGTTCATTACACAGTATTTCAGCAATTAGCAATTATGCAAGTTCAAATCTTAGCTTCCACCCGAACTGAACTGGAAATAAAACATGATCTCCTTAAAGTCATATAATGCCATAATTTAAGTTTGCCATTTACACAGACACCCACTATCACTGCTCACACATTACTCATTTATTTAGTATGACTGACTCTTTTCTATTATAAAGAAGAACCGTTTCAAGTGCAGGCACAACACAAAATTCGGCGTAAGAGTGTGAATCTGAATGTGGCCATTAAATAACCATCCTGAGAAAATCCAAAACTATGGATGACTACCTTCAAAATTACTAGAGAACTTCCCTTTTTAAAATGTTGAACATATCTCTAAATGAAACGCAACTTCATTCCTGTAAAAACATTTCTGAATTTCAAAGCACATTAATAACAAAGCCCACCCACTACTATTACCCCTTGCTAACCACTTCAAGTATCAGCTTATGATTTTAAGTCACACATTTTAATATCTTTTTTGCTCTCTGACAGCACTGAATTATTTTCCAAAATAGCCCAGATAACTGTGTTTAGCCACTCCTATCCTGGCAGATCATACACTTACTGAAATCACCAGTTCTTAAACATATTACTGTTGTTTTGCAACCAATAAAGAGAAAAAACACTTTCACACGTATCTGATCTAACTATAAAAAAAGGTAAAATACACCTAATTTAAGAGTTTTAAAAAGAAATTCTCACCTGGATTAAAGGTTGTGTTACTTTTTTGAAAAGTAACTTCAGTTCCATTATTGTCTGTTTTCACCAAGTTTATTTTGTCATCACTGCCATGTAGCTCTTCTCTGTGCAAAGAAAAGTCACTTTTTTGCCCTAATTCTGCATCTACTGTCACATCACCACGGTGGGTATTCAGAGCCTCTTCATTTGCAGAAACTACAGAAAGAGTCTGTGACGTAGGCAAGGAAGTCCTTGTTTCAGAAAAGTCACTTTCTAAAGGCAAGTTTGAGTTACAGTTTACATTCTTTGAAGTTACACTTTGATCTGCTGCTTCTGAAATCGTACAAGAGAGTTCTGATGCAACATCCTCACGCAAAACGTCTTCAGCTCGCTCATCACTCTCATTTGCCACTGAAGGCGGCCTTGGACTTGCAGCACTGATGTCCACACAAAGGGCTTCATCTACACGCAAAAGGTTCACTGGATTTTCAGCTGTTTCTGTGATTTCACTGTCTACTGTGGTCTGAGATGCTGATTGTCCTCTGACCCCACCCTCACAGATGTCATTCTCTCTACCGAGGACGAGCAAAGAATGACAGCTTTTTTCTGGGCCTGTAGTCGACAGGATGCATTCAATCTGGTCAGCAGGATTTTGCTCACTTTTGTCTTTCCCTTCTGCACTCTCAGCAGCAAGCTGGCTTTCCTCTATGACTGCAAAGGTGAACAGACTATCACATTCCTCCACTGTGCTCAGAGCTATTACTGCCTCCTCCTCCTTATCTCCTATACTTGAATCAGTGTGTTGATCTTCACCATCAGTGGCAACCCTCAGCACAGGAGCTCCGCATTCTCCCATAAGAATCACAGAACCTTTACTTTCTGAATCTGCACTGAAAGCAGTTAGTTCAAACTGTTCATCTACAGTTGCAGTGGTCTCCACAACCTTACATTCCTCTGACGCATTTGGAGAGATAATGGCAGCTTCATGTCCTGTTACAATGAGCTGACCTTCATCTTGTGGTGCTGCACTGATGAGGACTATCTCACATTCCTCTGCCATGCTTGTAGTGATCACAGCAGCTTCGTATCTTCCTTCTGTTTCTGAAGCAGTGAGTTTGTTTTCCTCCTGCATAGCCATGCTAGACATAGGATCTTCAAAGCATTCTGCTGTGCTAGTAGAAATCATTATGGTTTCATTTTTTGACTCTGTGTCTGACATACGTTGAAGTACCTCTTCTGTGACTTCATCTGACATCAGCATCACCTGTTCTTCCCCAACACTTGTAGAAATCATAGCACACTCATCTTTCTCTTCCTTACTGCTAGCAGTTGGGTGACTTTCATCATTGTCATCTCCTCCTGCACCGGATTCACTAGGCATGGGAATCTCATATATTTCCATATCTACAGAGACCACAGCATTCTCACTTATTTCCTCTGTTTTCACAGAGTGGAGCTGGCCATTATATTCACTGGCTGCACTTGACATAGGAGCCTCAAATTCTTCAACAATACTGGTGGAAATCATAGTGCATTCATCTTTTTCCTGCTTACTGCAACAAGCATGCACATACTCTTTAAACTCCGTAGCTGTGCTGGGCATTGGCACCTCTGTGTCTTCAGCATCTACCACGATCATGGAGCTTTCTCCACTTTCATTTGCTCTTGCAAAAACAAGTGGACCTTCCTCAGCATCCATTGCTGAGTGTAAGGGAGCATCACTTTCTTCCACTGTACTGGTAGAGATGACATCACTTTTTACTTTTTCTTCTCTGTCAGCAGGAATACTAGCATTTTCCTCTTCCTTTGGAACTGCACTACTTATAAAGGCATCAAGCTCTCTGCTGTCAAAGGAAGTCATGGCATTCTCACGCTCATCTTCAGCACCAGACTGAGTCTTATCGTGTACTACCATAGCACTAGTCATGGGTCCCTCACACTCTTCAGCATCTAGAGGAGTCAACGTATCTTCACGATTTCCTACACGCGCAGTCAAAGCACCCTCATCTGCAGCACTTGCGCTGGTTACACTGCTTTCTACAACACCTTTATCATTTTTGCAGTTTGTGCCACAATTAGCTGCTGTCTCTGCACTCATTATGCTGTCAATGGTAAACTTACTTGTACCAGCTGCTCCTGACTCAGCTTCCATTTGTTCAGCAACGATGCAGATAACAGAACTTTCACCTTCTGCACCTACACAAATCAGTGCATTTTCACTTTCCATTCCTGTACAAGGAGAAGCATGGTCATTTTCTTCGTTTCCTCTTCCTGTACTGGTCACAATGCCTTCACCTTCTTCATCCTCTTCTTTTGAACCTGTGCTAGTCACAAAGCCTTCATCGTCACACAGACCTACACTGACTGTAGTGACATTGGCCTCTTCTTTTACCCTTGTACTGTCCATTAGACTCTCACATTTTTCAGCTTGTAAACAAACTGCAAACCCTTCATTGCTATCTTCTAGCCCTGTGCAAACCACTGAAACTTCAGCATCATCTTCTGGAGTTATGCCTGTGCTGGTCACTGCACTTTCACCATTTACAGTATCCTCAGACTTGTCACCACTAGTCCCAGCTGTGGCACTGTTGTTTGTGACCACTGCAATACAGGCACCAGTTACAGTGCTTTCTCCTTGGGCATTTGTACCAGTCACCGAGCAGATGAAGTTATGGCCTCTTTCTTCTGCACCTGTGCAAGTGACAGTACCTTCAGGTTCTTTAATCTGGCCGGCTCTCAGACTGCCCCTACATTCCCCTGAACTGTCACCGCTTGTTGACCCTTCACCTGTTTCTGTCCCTGCACTAGTTACAGCTCCATCACTTTCCACTTCACCTAAACAGGATACAGAACTTTCAAGTTTGCCTGTATACACACTAGCGAAGGTCTTTCGCTTTTCTTCAGTGCCTGCACTAGTGACAGCGTCATCTTTTTCTTCCGTCCCAGCACTATTCACATTGTCTTCAGTTTCCACTCCACTTGCATTGACTGAATCCTTACCACTTTCTTCTGCATCAGCCATGGTAGAGTCACCATTTTCTTCTCCTTCTGTACTTGTCAGAAAACTTTCACTTTCTGCTAAGCCTTCAGTGACAACACTGCCACCACCTTCTTCAGCTGCTGCAACAGTACACTCACCAACATCTGCTCCCGAGATGAAACTGCCACCCTCACTGCATATGTCTGTTGTGAAACCTTCATCAGCTTCTATGCTTGTGCAGATTACTGTCACCTCACTTTCTTCTGAACAAGTAGTTGTAGCGTCACTTTCCTTTTCAGAATGTGACGCACGTTCAGCTTTTTCTTCTCCTGTACTAGTGGCCATTACAGTACTCTCAGTGATTTTTTCTGTGCTAGTTCCAATCACAGTGGCTGGAGTTGTTTGTAGGCTGCTGTACAACAAAGTAAGTTTACTACATCCTGCACTGGTACCTACTGCACTGCTTTCATTTTTATCTTCCGTGCCGGTGACACCATTTCGGTCCTGATCACTGGCTAGAACAGAGCTTTTGACTGTTTCTTCAGAAACTCCTGCAGACACTAACACAGATGAAGATTGTATCACATAATCAGTTTCATGCACCTCATTCTTTTCCACATTATCTACCACTATTCTTTCTTCCTTTGTGGAAGGACATGCATTCAAGCACTCTTTTCTTTTTTGGGGAAGTCCTTTTGTTGTTACATCTCTACAATCTTCAACTATGTCAGGCACCAAGTTTTCCTCTTTTATTTTCACCTGACTTCCCTGAGTGCTTTCTAACTTTACTGCTTCACTGTACTCTTCTTGCCTAGGCAGCCCAGCTGTACTATTTTCCATTGTGTGTTCATCAGGCCGGGGCATTTTATCATTTTCTTCACAGCTCATCATAACAGTGTTCTCATCATCATCTTCAATGACGGAACTCAGCACTATGCTATCTTGTTGTTCCACACATACAACCTCTGCTGCATCAGTCTTCAAAATGCAAGTATCTTCCAATGAAGCAATCCCATCTGAATTATGACATTCTTTAGACCTACTACCCAAGGAATCTGTAAAATCCGAGATATCCACATCCACGGACTTTGCATCAGCTGTGTCTTCTCTAGAAGAATTAACTGTTAAATGAACATCATCTGAATTAGAATTTATCACAGTTTTAAAATTCTTTGGTTTTCTGCTATTTTCTAAAGCTTGATCTTTACTGGGAACATTCAGTAAAACCCTACCACTTGTTTCATACACTGCACTCATTTTACAAGTGTCTTGTTTATTGGGTCCTTGATCCATGGAAGCTTGTTTGGACAGAGTGTCTAAGGCACAAGGTTGTTTATTAGAGATATCTTCTTTAACGCTTTTTTCAGCTGCAGGCAGAAACTGTGATTTGCAACCTTCAGGATCTTCTGATAGGTGTTTTAAATCCTTACTTGAAAGAGGCATTTTTTCTTTTGCAGCATACTCAGCATCTGTAGCTTGGAGTGAGTTTTGAATGTTTGTCCCTTGGGTGATAGATGCTTCCTGTATTTTTGTTTGTTTCAAATCAAGTTCCATCAGCTCTTCCTCATGACCAGAATGTGAATTGTCATTATTCATAGTTGACTTCTGAGGGGCTGCAGCACGGCCGTTATCAGTTGTGCCGGCTGACTGCTTCTCCTCTCCAAGCGATTCTTGATTTGATACAGTGCCTTTTCTATTTTCACAGGATATTCTCTTACTTTGTTTTTTATTTATTGCTGCTGTGATGCTCGGTACTTTTTCATGCCCAGTACCCACTTCCTTAATCTCCTTATCTTCTGATTTGGTATTCTCATCCTTCTTCTTCATTTCTTTGTTGCTGTGCTTTAAGGTTCTGCTTTTGTGACCTTCAGCAGAGAGCCTTCTTTCTACTTTGGCATTGCTTGAATCTTTATCACCTCTGTATTTCTCTTTTACAGATCCTCTTTCTCCAGAATGTAACTTAGCTCTGTGACTGATGTCTTTTTGTGATCCCTGAGTTGACTGTGTGACACTTACAGGCTCAAATTCAGCAGCACTCTCCTCAAAAACTTTGTCTTCATTCTTGGATTTGTTTTGCTTATCTGAACCATTCTCTTCAACGCTCTTAGATTTGTCGAGTTTTTGAGAAGTCTCTTGTTTTGACAAATTTTCCTGTAATTCCACTTCGGAAGCTTTGATTTGTTTACTATGACTCTTTGATTTAGACTTTAATAAAATCTTGTCTTCTATGAGGCTCTTAGCTCTTCGCCTGTCTTTATGAAGGCCATCTTCTTGTTTTGAATTACAGTCAGAGTTAGCTGATTCCATTTCGTGTTTATCTTCTGAGTAGCTTTCACTCCTTCTGTGTGACGCAGAAGCAAGTTGCTTTGAGGCACTTAGGGAATCCTTTTGCGGCTTAGAATCGCTGAGGGACCTTTTAGACTTGTATAATGCTCTCGATTTTTCTGTTGAGAGATGTCTGTCTTTCTTGTTTTCCTTACGCACCAATTCTTCAGCTTTTGAAGTTGGTTCAGAAATATTTTTTCCATCTTTTCCTGTTACCGACATTTTCCGTTCACTTCGGTGTTTGCTTTTTCTTTCAGATTTGTCATCTGAAGAAACCTTTACTTGTTGATTATGTTTCTGACCACCATCTTCTCCTTTCAAGCTTTTCTCAAATGAATGAAGTTCAACATCTTCACTTGATTTGTGAATACTGTCTCCTTTATACTTGTGCTTTAAAGAAATTTTATCTTCTAAGGCAGTCCTTTCCTTTTCATTTTTATCTCTGTAAGACTTGGCTTCTTTTTTGGCAGCATTTCGCACATGTTGAACTTCTGTGTCACTATCTTTTTTAGGGTGTTTTTCATTTTTAACTACGGACTTCTGCTTCTGTAGTTCTTCAGTATTGACTTCTGCTCTGTCTAGTTGTCTTTTTGTATCCCTTGTTTCACCATCCTGCTGGGCTCCTTCAGCCTGAAGAGAAACTGAAGTCTTTCTTTTATGTTCTTTAGAATCACTTTTGCTATCCTCAGCTGAGTGCACGGTTTCTGAAAGTCTTCTATGCTGTTTAAAGGTTTCATTTTTCCCATGATTATGCTTCAATTCTTTGGAAGAACTCTTTTCACAGGTCTGCAAAGGAAGTTTTCACATGTATATATAAACAAACATTACACAGTTCCTCCACTACAGGACCAAACAGAATTGCTTAAGGGCAAACTCTCAATAAAAGCAATGAACAACAGAACACACTTAGAGTAAACTTTAACACACAGTCAGAGATTAGTTTAGGTTGGAAGGGATCTCTGACATCGTCTACTGCCAACCCTCACTAGACCCACTAGACGAGGTTGCCCTGAACCACATCCAGTAACTTCATGAATAGGCATCCATAGCCTCGCTGGGCCACCCGTGCCAGTGCCTCACCACCTTCACAGAGAGGAATTTTTTCTCCCAAGATCTGAGTCTCCTCTCTTTTAGCTTGAAACCATTCCCTTCAGCTTTCCTGTAGACCCCTTCAGGTACTGGAAGGCTGCTGCAAGGTTCCCCTGGAGCTGTCTGTTGTCCAAGCTGAACAGTTCCAATTCCCTCAGCCTGGCCTCATAGAAGAGGTGCTCCAGCCCTCTGAGCATCCTTGTGGCCTCCTCCATATCACAGAATCATTAGGGATTGGAAGGGACCTCAAAAAGATCATCCAGTCCAATCTCCCTCACACAGCAGGATCACCTAGACCAAGTCACACAGGAACACATCCAGGCGGGTCGTGAACATCTCCCGTGAAGGAGACTCCACAACCACCCTGGGCAGCCTGTTCCAGTGCTCCGTCACCCTCACTGTGAAGAAGTTCCTTCTCAGTTTGATGTGGAACCTTCTATGTTCCAGTTCTATGTCCATATATTGTGACTCCAGAACTGGACACAGTACTCCAGGTGAGGTGTCACAAGAACAGAGTGGTGGGAGAGAATCACCTTCCCTGACTTGCTGATATGACACCACTTTTGATGCAGTCCAGCATACAGCTGGCCTTCTGGGCTGAACTGACACACTGTCATCTCCTGTTTATCTTCTCATCTACCAAACACCCTCAAGTCCTTCTCCTTGGGACTGCTCTTAATCCATCCACGCTCAGTAGGTATTTATGCTTGGGTTTGCCCCCTCACCTGCAATTGTTGAGCCTCATGCAGTTTGCATAGACCCAATTCTCAAGCCTGTCAAGATCCCTCTGGATGGCCTCCCTTTCCTCCAGTGTGCTGACTAAACCACACACCCTGATGTCATCAGCAAACTTGCTGAGGGTGCACTAAACACATAGTTAACACAGACTTAAAACACAGTCAATGAGAAAATGAAGCTTGCTATTTTCATTTCAATTATCTGCCACTGTGAGGAAACTCTAAGGAAACAGAAGTTAACATTACACAGTCCATTTAGTATCTTTAAAATTGTTTTTTCTTTCTAAAATTATATAGATGGATTTTTAGGTGAACCATCATTACTTCAAGTACTGCATAAATTAAACAGCAATTATTCCATTTAAAAAAAAATTAAAAAACCCCCAAATTATGCTATTTAAAAAACCACTACTCCAAAACCCTCAAAAGATAAATCCTGACTTCCATTTCAACTTCAAACTATCTCTTTTTTTTTTCCCCCCCCCTTGTTAATAATATTGGTAAAAATGCTCAGCACAAAAAAATTCTTTATTTTAGTGTTTGGACTATATTCAGTTTTCCTTTAACTCCCCAGTGAGAAGTTTAAGTAGGCAATGCAGACTTCAGTCTCTTAAAAAACCCAAGATGTCTCACAGAATGTGTCTTAAAAATTGTATCTCTTGTTCTACTGCAACATACACCAGCACTAAATACAGACTGTATATTTCGGTGGGTACTCCGATTCAGAAAACATGATGATAGCCATGTCAGATCACTAACACAACTGAAAGAAGGAGCAGGAAAAAGTAAGAATAAATACAGTACTATGCAGTTGGTATGGATGAGCTTGCAGAGATGGGTCAAGGGGTAATGGTTTCAAGCTGAATGAAGGAAGATTTATATTAGAAGTTAGTAAGAACTTCCTCATGAGGGTGTCGGGACACTGGAATAAATCACCCAGGAAAGATGTGGATGGTTCATCATGGGGTGTGTTTAAAGAGCACGTTGGATGGGGCTTTGGGCAATCTTGTCTAAATAGAGCTATCCCACAGAAGAGGGGTTGGAACTAGATGATCTCCGAGGTCCCTTTCAACACAAACCACTCAATGATTCTCTATTATGACTAAGTACTATTACAATCAAAAAGGAAGACGAGAAGGTTTATGCTTCAGAGGTGCATACCTCATTTGTCTTTTGCACTTCTTTAGAGTCTTCCTCAGATGGCTCATACTTCTTCTTGCAGCCATCTTCAGCACGCCTGAAACAGGTATAGGACAATTAATAAACAAAAAATTGGTATCAACCTAATATTAATGTATAAGTTTTCTGTTTTTATAGCTGAAGCAGAGAGAAATGTACACGAGAATAACTGGAAAAGAAGGCGATATCACAACTTTTGACTAGCCAGTTGGTTCAAGTTTTTCTCTTGGAAAATTAGGTGTAGCAACTTCAAAAATACCCTCTGGCCATCGGTGCTTTACGGTAAATACTAGCATAACAATAGTAGTACCACAGTTGTCCTTATAAAATGAGCACAGATGTGTGTGCTTGTATACCTACATAAAATACAATTTAAAGACCAAGCCAAGTTGGCTGACAGATCTACAAACATCTGAAAGCTCTCCTTTCTCATGCCTTTATTACCATTCTGTGTGTAAAAAAACTACGTAAAGGCTGCACTATGTCTAAGCAGCTATAATTCAATTTTCTGCCTGAACTTCATGCTTGCTAGTAACAAAACTCCGTGACAATTAAGAGAGAATTAAAATGGTTAAAGCTAACTGCAAAGTTTAAGAGAACCATTAACTCCTTTTTGAGCAATCACAAATACCTTGAATCTCTTTTCCTTTTCCTGCTCAAAGCAACTTTTTTTTCTAAAAATTTCTGTTCTTTAAGTGCTTCCTTAATGCTGGTACCAGTGGTTTTTGACTCAAGATTTCTGGATGAAGGTTCTTCTAAGTTCCAGCCAACTTTTCCTAAAGTAAGACAAATGATAAAATACGTAAGCCTGTTATTGTCCTACAGTTTCAGCTATAAACGTGACTGAAAGCAGTACTGAGAACTAACATATAGCAGAAAATACTAATTAATACAGGTATTCACTGGATTTAAGCAATGTAATGATACACGAAAGTGTGCATGAAAGTTCAGAGATACAAGTTATTAATACACAATTTTGTATTATACAATTTTCTGTTACATTACCATTGAAATGTTAGGGTTTTAAAGGAAATTAGAAATCTACTACCAAGGTATTAAGCTGAAAGTACTTTTCTACAGAATGACTGAGTGAAAGCAGGATAGGAGGGGCTAACATACTTCTCATACCTTTACTATTTTGATTTGCAGTTTTTAGGGATTTTGTTTTTTCTGCAGCCTTCTGTTTTCGTTTTTCTTCAAGCCTTTCTCTGTTAATTTGTCTTCTTAGGAGTCTCTCTTCTTTTTCTTTGGCCTGGAAATACAAAACCAGGAAAGTAATTAACTTGTCATTAGGTCAAAGTAATTTCTGACTGCAAATATACGTCTAAAATGCACAGAAAACTGTATCATAGCTTAAGGCAAGCTAAAAACAGTCCTGAGAAATCATTCTATGATAGGTGATGGAATCCTCCAACACTCTGCTGAAGTGAAACTAGCAGAGTTACATAGTTTCTACACTGCTTAACACTGCTAAATGAGGCCATGAGACCGTCTTACAGAATACATCTTACGCTTTATTTATATGTATGTAAAATACATACATTATGTACACAAAAACACCTGCATGTAGCACGATAAAAAAACCCAACTATATTTGGCCAAAGGAAAAAACATTTAAAACATCTAAACAGTTGCTCCCTCTTTTGTATGCGGGTCCTTCTTCCACAGAACACAGTGAATACGCTGCAACCTCCTTCCATTCTCAGTGGTTGCAGACATGCTACAAACTACTGATTTAAGTACATGTGTCAAGAGATCGCCTGTAGTAGTCAGCACTGACTGGACCTACACAAAACTCAGCTGAAGGCCGGCTGCAAGTAGATGTGGGCTACTTTTTTCCATGCAAATTGTCATTGTACACATTAAATCTACTTAACACCACATTTTTCATATGTGGAGCAGTTCCTACCCTCCCTATCAGACCACACAGTTGATAAAGAATCTTTGTATTACTGTGATTCTGCAAAGGCACTTCAGGTAATTAATAAATCCTAGTAAAACTTCTGTCAACAGGAAGACTGTTCATTTTAGAGAGGGGGGAAAAAGATGACAGTGTTGTCGCTCTCAACCCCAGAAACTTTCAAATTATAACCAGCAGTGTTTTGACAGAGGGCAGATCATGCAGTACTGGTGGAAGTTGGAAGCAAGGGCAGTTGTAACACACAGGTGCATGGGGGAGAAGTGAGAAGAAACAGAAGATACACCCACCTCACCCCAACAACAAAATGAGATGGGTAATTTCTGTGCTGAGAAGTTCAAGGAGCCAGAATGCAACCATTAACAAAATCCACACTTACAATAGACTGCCGGCGTTGTTCTACAGTTCGTTCATCATCAGAATCACTGAAGTATTTGGAGTACAAGAAAGGCTTGCGAATGTAAGCATGACGAACAGGCTTGGCTTTTCCATCACTAAGCTCATTAGCATGGGGCTTTGTCTTTTGACCATTTTTCTCCTCTTCATCTGAGGAAAGGTTAGTGCAGAAATTCACTGATAAATTAGGGCAGAGTTTCCAATACAACTTTTGAGGAAGCAATTCTACTCAAAACGTATGCACAATTATTTATTTTAAAAACAAACAGCTAAATATTAAACCCTTTGACATAAAAATATGACTGAATTATGAAAACCTTAAGGGTATTTTCATGTATTCATACATACCGTTGCACCAAAAACTTGCAAGACACAAACTCCAAAATAAACTGGGATACAACAACTGGGCTTACCCTTTTGCCTGTAATCACATCACCTTTGCATAGTATTTAGTACTTAACACTGCACAAAAAGTTAGAATTCAATTGCTGCTATGTATTAAGTTAGGTTTTTCCCTACACCAAAAAAATAATTGTGTAACACTTTGATACATAAAAACCAGATGGACTTCCTGAAATACATACACAAAACACACTTATATTCATATGAGTTTTATCCAGGTTAATAAATCTGTTTCAGTTTTATCATGGTTATCAGAAACAGAGCAAAGACACTTATGCTCCACACTGCACAAGTTATTTGCATCCCTAAAACACATTTAAGGCTTGTTTTCAGTTCACAAACATTTAGCCATAACTAAAGGCAATGCATCATATTTAAGGGTAACATCAAATCCAGAGAATATGGTAGTAATTCAGCGCTTCTAAATAATACTCTCAGAGCAAAAAAAGATAAGCTCACAGCTTACTACATAACTCAATCAGGTACTAATGCACTCTGCATTATGAAGTGAAAAGTGTTATTGAGTGCACATATCTGCAGAAATGTGATTGAGGTCTGCTTTAGACAAGGAGAAGTCGGTTTATTTCCAAACTCAAAGCTAGATCCTACATCCATTCCTGTTCCTTCTGCTGTATACAGACAGGACTGTGAAGTTCCTACAAGCCTAAAGTTCTAAATCCAACCTGACCTGCAAACTCAAGTATAGGCATCACTCCAGCATCACAGAGCACTTGTATGTCATACCAAACTCATGGCAGACCAGAAGGGAAAAACCCCCACAGGAAAATTACTTTTTGTGGCCCACGAAATACTACAGTAAAGCAAGATTTACACTGTTTATTATAGATTAAACTACTAAAAGAAAATTATTCCCAGTATGTCTACTACTCATCTTTCATAATTGCACAAATACTATCCATGCCGCATTCAAATACTCTCTCATAAATAAAACACCCTGCACAACCTTAAGTTTATAGTATGATGCACTCAATTAAAGTTTTGTGTATTCTTTCTTGCCACTTAATTGAATTATTTTACCATCTGATGTGATCTCCCCCTCTTCAGTACTGTCAGAAATTACAGGCTCTTCTTCACTCTCCTCTTCAAAGGAAGAAAGGTCACTGGTATGGACGGAGCTGACAGTGATGTCACTGAGTACATCCAGGTCTGAATCTACTGATACATTTTCTTGTGAAGGACAAAAAAAATAGAAAGAAAACACTGTAATGCAGCACACTTTGAGAAATTTTTGTTACTAAAAAGAAAACATAACTACCTTAAGAACAACAGGATAAAAACCACATTAATGAGAAGTCCTTATGCTATGTCTTGTTTATTCAAAAATGAATTAGCCTAAGGTACACAGAAACTTTAAATGCAGTCTGGAATAATTAAGGAAACCCACCAGAGTAAGGCAGATGACAAATTACATCCTTGAAGGATCAAAGCTCATCTGACTCTTAATGTGGGTACTTTGGTTAAGAGAAATGAACTAGGTTGACAAATTTGCCAGAAGTAGCAGAAAACATGCATTCTGAACATACTGCTGAATCAACTCCTAAATACACTAAATCCCTCCCTGATAGCCACACTTTAAGGAAGAGTACTGTCCACACTATACCTTCTTTAGTGCTATCAGTTGGTCTGTGTTTATTGCTATTTTTTTCTGGACCTAAGTGTTTCACTGATTCCAACTCTTTTGCATGCTTTTCTTCTTTTGACTTCAGAGTATCATCACTCTTCCTTGAATGGTCAGATTTCTTGTCAAGCTTTTCCTTCTTTTCCTTCCGTCTTTCACCTTTTTCACTGCTGTCTGGCCTCTTGTCACATTTGTCTAACAATTTACTCTTCTGATCTTCACTTTCCTGTTGAATTTCTTTACTTGTAGGAGTTAAATTATTAGTATCCTTTGCTGAATTTTTTATTTCTTCACTCTGGCAGAGAAGGTCATTTAAATCTTCAGACTTTGCAAACGATTCAGGTCCTTCTCCAGAAGGATCACAAATTGCTTTCTCTCTGTCTGACAAGTCCTCCACATTTTTGTCTCTATCAGTGGTACCATCCACACTCTGCTGAGATGAGAGTCTTTTTGCAACTCTGTCATTGTTCTTGAGATGAGAGTTCTCTGCTGAAGCCCTGGCAGCACTTGCTTCTTGGTTAAGAGAAGTTATTGTTTCCAAAATGGACATTGCATCACTAGCTACATTACCGCTAGGAGCTGTAGCACAGACACCTTGAATGGTAAGAAAAAAAAATTAGTTTAGTGCATCATTATTTAGCTTCTGTAATTTCATTCAGACAGAATGGGAAAGCAAGTGAAAGGAAAGAGTAATCACTATGTAAATTGAGCAAAATTAACTGAAAGGTTTGACTAATTTTGCATTTAAGATATTTTGATGTAAAAAAATAAAGGAAAAACAAAAACCAGCTGTAATTACGACCTGACTACTGGAGATTCGTTTTGCTGCATGACACAGTGCTGCTCCTGAGACTAGCTATGGAAAAGATGTTTTGAATAATCCTCATTCAACTTGATCATCAACCCAAGCGGGATCTGACTCTGGAGAAGCACAATACAGAATACAGCAGCAGAAAGTCTGTATTTCCTATTTTTGATATATCATAAACAAAGTGGTAAACAGAGTCAGCATATCAATTATATTCTAATAGGACTACCGGAAATACCTTATCACTTTCTCACTCTCTTAGAAGCAACTCTGAAGATAGATGAGAAAGCATTAACCAGACTAACTGCAGCTGGCTTGTTAACCTACCAGCTTTAAAGAAAGTGGGCCTCACAGGAAAAGGACTACTACTTAAATAAAGGGTCTGGTTACAAAGAGATGGACTGCTCTGAAGGGTGTTTAGAAGGGAGAGAAAGGGCCATTACCTGCAGGAGCATTTAGAAGTTGATAACAGCCAACATAATGAAAACAAAGAAAACCGTGTTTGTAAACAAATTATGAACTGGATGATTTACAGCAGAGATTAAGCTTCTGAGAGGACTGTAGCCATTCAAATTTTACTGCATGCAATAAAATCATTGACAGGTAACTGTCTTACAGGTATTTTTTTCCAATCTACCAATGCATAGAAAAATGGCATCACTCCTCCCAGCTATGTCTTATCTGATCCTGCTATAATTAGGAGGGCCAAATCCAGAGACCAACTTTTTTTCCCTACAATGAGCTTTACCTTAAGCAGAAGTAACAGAGTGACATATTGGCACAGGGTGATAGCTTTCCTGCATTCTACATTTACACAGAGAGCAAGAGACAATTATTGTGATACACTGACCAGAGCTCTGCTTGCTGATACTGCTAACAGTTCTGTGCTAAGGGAAACCCAGACAATGTTTCTAAAGCTCTCTCAAAACCCAATCTTTTGTTCATAGAATGCTCAGAGAAACACTAGAATACCTTGTACTGGAATAGAAGCATCTGTTTTCTCCTCACTTGGAGCTGTACTGGGGCCTGCCTCCTCTCTGTGATTTAATGTGGCTAAAAATTCGTGGACAGCTTTTTCCACCTGAGGTCTGAAAGTGTGGTTGATCTTTGGGTCCACAACCTGAGAAATAATTCTGTCAATTCCAGATTCCAACATTCCAGACCTGGAACAGAATTACATCAACATTTTAAAAAAAAGTTTTTTCAAGAACAACTTAGTGAAATATGTTCATTTAGATATGATGTAAGCACTCTTAAGAGCCTTCAATGAACCATTAACATTTCATGAGCACTGCTGTGGCCAAGTATTTAGTCAGCTCCTTTATTTCAACAGCTCATTCTATGCCTTGTGAACTAAAACAACCCCACAAATGATAGAGAAACAAAACAACCCAACCACATGACATTAACACAAAAAGCAGGCTGTTTTTATGTCATTACTGCATATGCTTACAAAGTTTATCTGACTTTAAAAGTAACACTTGTAGAAAAAAATTAAGAAGAAACCTGATTTTATCAATTCCCATGACATAAAAGAGATGAATTAGAAGTTATGAGGGACAAGCAACAAGTAGGCCAGTCATCACCACCCTAAGACACTTTCTATCCAATACAGCATGACATCTAAGTTATGCAGCTTTACAGAGCACCTTTAACCTTCTGTGAAATAAAGTAAACAGCAACAGAGAGCTCTGTATGTATGGGTTCCTTGCAGACCCCTGAAATCTTTAGTGGAACCGATGTTGCTTCTTAACCCTCACTGCCTCTTTAAAAAGAACAAAAAAACCTCCCAACCAAGCAATGACCACACCCCGACACAAAGTAGCTCCTCAGTGCAAGCTATTATCACACCACTACACCGTAAGTCAGGTCCCAAATCCCTTGCCTCAATTTAGTGACCAAACTCATGCTACTTTCTAGTAATTTTCTATTATTTCTTATGACTCTAAATAAGAGATGAAAATGAGAGGATCCCTCAAGAAATAATGCAACATCAGATAGGCATTTTTTTATGTAATAAATAATTTTGATGTAACAGCAGTTCTGAAAATCTCTTCTCTGTCTAGATTACAACCAGTGTTTTGTTTTGTCAGTTTAGGTTTGTAGTCTGCACACCTCAGTTTGTGAAATTCTTTCAATTTTCCTGAACTCAAAACTTGATGATAAGAACTTCAATCTCCCCTAAACAAAGCAGTAGAGACAGACTGTAGCTAGTCAGAAACAAAATTTCTACTCCTGCATCAATCTGAATCAGAGAAAATAATAGCTGCCATCTAGTTTTGACTAATGCTGATGACGAGTTGCTATCTGAAATAATGTATTACAAGCTAACAAATAAGTAATGTAGGAAGAAAAGACGTATTTCAGAAGCTTCTTTGAAAAAAGCAGACACTTTATGATTGACCTCTGTCACCTATCACAGTTCATGTTCAAACAGAGAAACGCCAGAGCTGCCACTTACTTGAGAACCTGCTGCCTAATATTATTTCTTAGCTGGTTCTTGTTGAGATGAGGACTCCAGGTATGAGTTGCCAAGTGATTCGAAACAAAGTTGTCAACACGCTGCCTCAAATTCTGGTAAGCCGGCTACAAATCAACAACAGAGAGATTGGACAGGTGGCTTTTGATAAGCCCTTATCCTCCCACAGGCCAGACTGCATGAGCTGGGAGCACCGTCCGACCCCCACAAGCCTCGGAAGGTGCAGCCCCTCCCTCTCGGCGGTCACAGCGTGTGGGACACACCGCTATGGCTCCGAACACCCCACAAACACGAGCCATGTCGACCCCGCCGTCTGGCCCACGCTCCCCCTTGAAAACAGGGGCTCTGGCTCTGCCCCCTGCTGAGCCCAGCAGAGCCCTGTGGTCGAGGGCCCTGGCGGCCGCTCCTCACTGCCCAGCGCGGCCGCGATGCCCCGCCGTCCGCCGCCAGCTACAGGCCGGGCCCCTCCGCTGTGGTTCCGGCCCGGGCCGCACGCGGCGCGCCGAAGCGCTGGGTGACACGGCACGGCGCCGGGACCCCCGCTCCCGAGGCGCCGGGACTCCCCTCCCGAGGCGCCGTTCGCCGGTCCCGCCCGCCCCAACCTTGGTGTCCACGTCGGCCAGGCAGTCGCGGCGGAACTGGTCGAAGAGACCCTGGCTCTTGAGGTGGTTGACGATCATAGAAACCAGCTCGGGATCGGCCGCGCCGCCCCCAACGGCAGCTCCGGCCCCGGGCAGTGGCGGATGCTGCTGAGGGGGCGGTGGCGGGGGTGGCGGNGGTCCCCACCCCACCTCACCGCCACCGCTGCCTCCCCCTGCACCGCGCGGCCGGGCTCTGGGGGGAGCGCGGAGGCAGCGCCGGAGCCCCGCCGCCGCTGCCGCGCTCCGCAGCCGTGCCCCCACCGCCCCGCCCCGTGCCCTGCTCCGGCCCGCCCCTTCCTGCGCTGGCCGCCATCATGGTGGGGACAGCGCTGCGCGCTTCCTCCCCGAGGCGCGGGGCGGGGCGGGAGGCGGAGCTGGGGCCGTAGCCAAGTGCGGCCTGGGTCTGGGCGCTTTTCGGAGAGGCGGGGGGTATTAGCGGGATGATAATGGACGCTTCTCTCCGACCTCCTGTCTCCGCTTCTGGGGACCCGGCTTCGGTCACCCCTTGGATTGTGGATGGCCTAGGCCTTCACATGGGGTCCTGTGTCTGTGTTTCTTCAACCTCGCCAGGCCCTGAGCGAACTGGGAGATGATGTTTGTATACTGGATTTTAAGCATATTGGGATAGATATTCGACGTATTTAGATTATATGTTAGAAAAAACTTCATCAAAAGCGTCACTGGAACAGGCTGCCCAGGGAGGTGGTCTAACCACCATGGAATTGCAGAATGTATTGTGTTGAAAGGGGTCCCCAAAGGTCATCTAGTCTAACCCTCATATGCCTGGACTTGTTTAAAACTCATGTAGATATGGGACATAGTTTAGTGATGGGCTTGGTAATTAGGTTCATAGTTAACTCTGTTTTTTACAATCTAAACGATTCTATGATTCTGTGTTAATAATCAGCTTAGATGATTATAAAGGTCTTTTCCAACTGAAATGATCTTTTCCTTCAGTTTTCTGTGTGTGACCATGTGTTTTTCTAACAAATCACTCTGTTTTTCTTTGCTGTATCTTATTTAATTTATCTTGTATTTGTCTTTTATTAATCACAACTACTCAAAGCTTGGTCCTGAAGTCTTGTCAGTGACTGACTACTCTAGTCACTGTATTCTGTTTCCAGGTTTTGAAATTGAATTCAGTGCAGGCTGCACACTTGCAGTTCACAGGCTGACCTGTTTCAAGTAAAATGACCCCAGAAGCAGTGAACAACACCTGGAAATAGACAAGTTAGATTCATTACACCGAGAACAATAACTGGGGGACTGTGGTGCATGTGGTTTGGCTCGCCAGTCTCTTCTTGCCTAGGTGGCTGCGCTGTCCTAACCAGGGTGGGTAAAGACGAAAGAAAGTGTTAAAATTTACTTAAAATATGAAGACTGGCTTACAGAAAAGAAAATGAACTTGGCAGTAGTGGTGTTTAAGTTACACAGATTTCGTGGCATAATGAGTCGGCATCTTGTTTAGCTATAAGTGTTAGGAAATACCCTCTGCAGCAAAAATCTGTTTGCTTGTAAAGGCAAGAGGGTCAGGATTGTTACTGCAGACTTGAAAGCAGGTTAGAAGTGTAAAGCTTGTCCCTCATTTTGTTATTGTACAGTAACTAAATACTTCTAGACTACTTCGAGCTCCACAGAAGGAAACAAATGTGACAAGTATTTAAAAGTGAGATTTTAATCTCTGGATGGTGCAATAATTAAAAAATCTTGCCTCTATTTACATAGCTTCCTATTTTCTACAAGGATGTCTAGAAGGGTAAAAGCACTACAGTTTAAGAGGGGTAGGGAATCTGCAGCTCAGAGCCTGGTACAGCCCTTGGTTATATATCTGAGTGTGTGATCACTGGCACTTAACACCTCAATAAAGTGACCTTCTTCACTACTGGCTAAACGAGAGAGGGCAGAAGTGAAGGGTGTCTTCCTAGTGACTGTACCTACTAATTTTAGAAATGGTCTGTGTTTTACTGTAATGGTGAATGAAAATTTCAGACTTGACCAGGATGTTATCAATTTCAGAATTTTGTGTTAGGAAAAGGTATTGCAAGTTCCTGACTTTGTTGTGGGTTTTTTGTTTGGTCCCCACTCTCCCCAATCAAAGCTGGTGCAAAAAATGAAAAACAGGGTAATTCTTTAATTTAGCAGCAGAAGCAAGATACCTGTCTCAGAACAGTGAACCATTCATACAAAAGATGTCATGGGCAGCTTGGAATATCTGTGGCTGATCTCAAACTATGTAAGTGAATGCTCTATGAAGGATACATACCAGGGAAAGCAATCCATTAATGAGACTTGGGAATATAAGGGCTATCAGGGATCAGTTAGGCCCAGCAGTCTGAAACTGATGCAACAATAAGTCCATGCTCTCACTGATTCAACAGCTGAATGTAAAAGATTGTTCTGTGCTCTGAGTTATGTGCCTTCCCATGTTTCACACTGACTGTTGCAAGCTCATTGGATGTTTATCAAATAAAACGCTTTTTCCTACATGCTGACTAAAGATGGCTTTCTTTGTTGTCTGGGTCCAATTGTACATTGCCCTACAGGAAGATGCTGTAAAGGAAACCTGAAGCCTCCTGAAAAAAAATTACTTTGTATTAACCCAAAATCAACCCTTTGTCATTCGTTTAAGGATACTGTGCAGTCTTGCATCAGCTGAGAAATGGTTAAAGGAAGCCTTGTATGCTAATGAAAAGATGCACTATTTGTTGGCTGCACTACAGAATAGTGTCCTCATTTGAGTTAGAACGAATTCAGTGATTTTACTTTTCAACTCAATCTCATTTACTGCACTTTCTGAAGTTAATGGTGTAATTGTGCAGTGTCTGTTTCTTACAAGTGATAACGCATCGTGTTTGTAGTTACTACCAAGTACTGGAATGCAGAAAGGCTCTTGCTTACGCTTTCTCCTATGGAGACCAAGGTCTCTGCCTAAACTTGCATGCCGTGTTGGGATTCAATGAGTGAGAGATGGCACCTGTGGAGAGGAGTGGGTAGAACAGATGACCCTACACTGACTGGTAAGGTACTCCATTTGGTATAAAGCTGAGGAACCACAAAGGTCAGCCTCTCTTCAATAGCCTGAGCCTGAGGAAGACTGACTGTTCTGCCTTCAGTCCCAATCTGAGAAGTCCTGAATCCAGTTCCAGAGTCTAGCACCCACATCTGCTGCTGAGTCCAGTCTGAGACTTCGCTCATGCTTGCCCACAGCATCACTGTTGACAGTGACATCAGGGTGGGGTCTTTGAGTGTGTTGTGATCAGTATTGGTTTTGTATGTATTGGTATACATTTCATTTTATCTTAAATATTTTTGTGAAGTCAGTTTTAGTTTTCTGTTCAAGTCCATAAGTCTCTCTCCCTTATTCCATTTCTCTTCCCTTTCAAGAAGGGAGGGGGTCAGTAGCATCTGTTGTTTTGTCTAGAAGCCAGCCCAGCCTCAACCCTTGACACTAGCAATGTATAACTAAATGTAAAGCTATCTTGCTGTTTTAAGTGACCTCACAAATGAGCTTACATATTTAATTGTTCCAGAATATTCAGTACTTGTAGCTGTTTATTTTGTACTCAGTATTTTATTCACTTAGTAATGTCTGTTATCACATGACTTTACACATGCTTCATATCTTCCCTTATGCTTGGAACAGTCTTTCTTCATGCAATGTGGTTGGAAAAGACCTTTAAGGTCATCAGGTCCAATGTTTGACCCATCACTGCCACTAAACCAGTGGCCAGCAGGAGTACGGAGGTGATTGTCCTCCTGTACTTGGCACTGGTAAAGACACAACTTGAATATTGTGTTCAGTTTTGGGCCCCTCACTACAAAAAGGACATAGAAGTGTTGGGCTGGAACATCTCCAGAGAAAGGCAATGAGGCTTCTAGAAGGTCTAGAGCGTAAGTTTTACAAGACATGGATAAGGGAACTAGGGTTGTTTAGCCTGGAGAAAAGGAGGCTGAGACCTTATTGGTCTTTACAACTACTTGAAAGGAGATGGGAATGAGGAGGAGGACAGACTCTTCTCCGTGGTGCCAAGTGATAGGACTAGATGAAATGGCTGCAAGTTGCCCCAGAGGAGGTTTAGACTGGATGTTAGAAAATACTTATTCTTCACGAAAAGCCTGTTTATAGGATCATAGGATCATAGGATGTTAGGGGTTGGAAGGGACCCAAGAGATCTTCGAGTCCAACCCCCCTGCCGGAGCAGGACAAAACTATCTAACACAGATCACAGAGGAACTGGACAGTACTAGAGTACCTCTCCATAACAATCTTTTTTTCCCATCTTCATCTTTTTCCTCAGCTTTCACTTATGTAAACAGCTGAATTACACGCAGTGTCTGTTGGGCTTATGTCTCGCACTGCAAGTTTTCTGTACATGGAATGATGCTTTCTCTAAAGTATCCCGGACTATTTCTGGTCTTAAGATCCATGATCCCTAATCACAGTATCAGAATTTTGATTCTGTATTCTGGGTTCTGACTCAAATGCATTTTACTTTATCTGGAAATTTTAGTGAAGTGTTGTTTTTGTTTAAAAAAAAAACAAACAAGTTACTCTCATGTATTCCCCCTGCTGTGGGTTTTCACAAACTGGTAATGAATACAGTTGCTTCTGCATTTTCTTTTAAGGAAACAGCCTCATCACATCGTGTTTTTGAGACATAGAATCATAGAATCATTAGGGCATACTTAATATGAAAAGTCTCTGCAAGATTCTGAATATCTCCTTACTTAACAAAATAGGTGACAGCTATATGTTAGTTCCAGCTGCAGTTTTCAAAGGTCAGGCCACATTTACACTGCTGAAGAAATAGTAAGATACGAGGCAAACAAAAAGGAATTTCGTATAGTATTGTGGGAACAAAGAGTTTATATGGCAGCAAGAGGAGACAGGACAAGTGCATGAAAGTACTTGAAGTCACAATATTCAGGACAAGTGCTTCTGGCTGAAAATATGCCTGTGCTGAGTGCTGCTAGGGAGCTGGGAGAGTATTTAATTCATTTTCTTTCAAGCTCTGGGCTTGCTTTTGGTCTTGGATCAGACACAACTCTAAGGCTCGTTTCAGCCATTGCTATTGCTGCGACAGGACATACATGTGGTGGTTTCTCATTAATACATTTAATAGGTTTTTTAATGCTGGAGACACTGAAAATCTGTGAAGCTGAGGAACTGAAAAAGGATTGATCATCTCTCAGCATCACCATCACCGCACTCCCTGCCGTTCATGAAGCTGACTGTTCTGAGAAAATGACTGAAAAGATGACCAGAGATTTGTTGACATGAGGAGCGAGACAAGGGGAAGCAGCCAGAGGCTGTGGTCCTGAGTGGTGATCTGACCTCTTAACTATCTTCTCTCCCTTTTCTGTTTTTCTCTACTCTCTGAGTTGGGCATATAGTAACTTCAGTGATTTTTGTGCCTTCTGATTTTGGAATCTCATAATTTTAGTAAACTTTGACTTTTATGTGGACCTATGGTGTAAGTCTCCTTAATTAGTCCCCAAGTGAATCCATAAGTCACTCCCTTCTCTTAACGAATGGGACATAACACTCCCTGATGAACTCTATTGCAAATGTCTGTGCTTTCTAAAGATAAAGTTGCTGGCAGTGTAGAGCTTACAAGGGCAGTGTTCCTCTTAAATCTTTGTAGTCTTTTACAAACGAGAATGCACAGAAAGGGGAGCTGTTTAGAAGCAATTTGGGTTTTCTAGGAAAAGTAGAAACTTTTAATCAGGAATGACTGAAATGCTCAAGAAGATTCTTTGACAGTATAAAGGTGCCCATCAGCAACATTCATCTGTCCTGGATGAATTGCTCACTTCTTCCTCTACGTATGTGGTAATGTCTTTGCCTTGTACCATCTCTGTTGTCAGCGTTGTGGTATGTGGATAGTTAACTTTACAGCTAGAAGTATGAAGAGAACCTTGGCAAATGTAAGCTTCTGGTAGAAGCTTGGAAAGTGTTAGATTCACAGATCCACTCTGTGCATGGAGTAAGAGCAGTATCTACCTGAAAGATAGGTGCTGAATGTTTGAGTAATAGTGAAGGAGGATGTGGAGAAGAGACCCTTTGGGTGCGTATTAGCACGTTGTAGAGGTTTTTATAACTAGGTAAAAGCCCTATTGGTTTATATAGTTAACATGTTATTCCCTTAGTCTCAGATCTAGCTGTGCTGAGTAATGTGTGTCTTTGTGCTTTGCTAATTTCTGTGCTTTAAAAGCTGAGATCTGCCCACACTTCTCCCCGCTCTCTTCCTGTGCTTAGTGTTATGCTGTTAGAGGGAAGGAAAGAAACCAGACAGTAAGTTTAGATAATACTGCTCTAAAAGCAATACATTAATCAGCCCTGTGTGGAGTAAAACAAGACTTTTAGAGTGGACCCACTTTTAAGGTGGTTAAATTACAGCTAGGGAAATGAACAGTGAAAATTGGAAGTTTTGGTTGACACGGGAGCAACAATTTCTGTTTTAAATCAGGCCCTTATGAATTTGCAATGGTAAGGGGAGCTACTGGGCAAAGTGAAAAGGTGTGTTTCCTTACAATCATGTTAATAGTCTATTTGGGGTTAAGCTAGGTTTTTCTGAGTTCTGGAGGACTCTCACTTCTTGGCTCCCAAATTTAGCCGGGCTTAAACAGCTTGTTGTAGTAGTATTCATAGGATCATAGGATGTTGTTTATTATCATCATAGGTGTTTTAGTATGTTGTATGTTACAGTGTTTTATGTGGATGTGCGGCCAAACTGGAAGCGGCTATGAACAATGGAAAAGATACAGGTGGAAAAATGGCACGTATTTTGCTAGGACACTTGAGAAGAATGGTATAGTATAGCAAAAGAGTTTGCAAAGGAGAAAGAAAAGAGGGAGACTTACTATGAAGATAGGAAATAGTTCACTTTACAGCTAGAAGTGTGAAGAGAACCTTGGCAAAGGTAAGCAATAGATGAAAGGAAGCCATAACAAAGTGCGAGGACCAATTGAGGAGAACTGTGTTGCCTGTAAAAACAGCTGTTCTAGGCAGGGCAAAGTTTCACTGGTTTCGTGGTTGTAACTCAGGATTTCACACTACGGGTGAAAGTACACAGGGATAAAGATTTCTAATTGTAGTGCGGCCGGCCCTTTCTCAGCTGTCCAATGCATACGTACGAACTGTTAATGAGGATGTATAACCCTGCCCCATAGAACTATGACTGTTACGGGTCTCTGTGTGCGAGTTAGGTGGAGATATCCCCCTTTGCACCCGGTGTCGAACGAACATACCAGCTTTATAACTCTTTATAACAGGGTTATAGAGTTTGAGTCGGCAAGTCAGTTGCTCCATTAGGTCATTTTCTTTTGGTGTGTAGCTTACATATTGCTTACTGTGGTGTAATAAAACGCAGAACCCTTGGTGATGAACTGATCTGTTGTATAAACGTGCATGTTTGGATGCTTGTTTTAGATTTGCCTCTCCCCATGCATGCACAGTAAATGTTACAATCGTCTCTAGTTAACAGAAGTCTGAGTTACGTTGCTGATATGGGGTTTTTCTCAGAAAAGACAAAGTTATTATACTTAGGAGCAGCACTAGTAATCACAATCTAGTCCGCCTCGTTCTGAAACAGCAGAAGAATGGCGCCAGCATTGCTGAGGTTTTATACCCTGTTTACAACAGCAAATATGGCTTCAGCTGAGCTAATTACAGGACTGCAATGTAGCCAAGACACAAACTACCTACAGTCATGGTGTGAAGAAGATGTTTTCCCTATCCTTACATGGCAAAAACTGCCGTGCCTGAAATGCTCTAAAAGCTGAATGCTTCCAAAGCAGGTGAATATGACTTTGTCACCTTTTTTTTTTCCAACTAAATAAAGAACATTTGGATAAATTGTTGTCTAATAAATCATGATTCAAGTGCTCTTTCAGACTTTACAGTCATAAAATCATAGAGTCATAGAATCACTACAGCCTGGAAGGGTCCAGTGTAGAGTAACAAGGATGATGAAGGAAGTGGAACATCTCCCTGATGAGGAAAGGCTGAGGGAGCTGGGTCACTTTAGCTTGGAGAAGAGGAGACTGAGGGGTGACCTCATTAATGTCTATAAATATGTGAAGGGTGGGTGTCAGGAGGATGGAGCCAGGCTCTTCTCAGTGTCATCTGGTGATAGGATGAGGGGCAATGGTTATAAGCTGGAACACAGGAGGTTCCATATAAATATGAGAAGGAACTTCTTCCCGGTGAGGGTGACAGCACTGGAACAGGCTGCCCAGGGGGGTTGTGGAGTCTCCCTCACTGGAGGGAGTTTAAGACTCGCCTGGATGTGTTCCTGTGTGACTTGGTCTGGGTGATCCTGCTGTGTCAGGGGGATTGGACTAGATTATCTTTCAAGGTCCCTTCCAATCCCTAATGACTCTATGATTCTATGATTTTCTGTAACCTGGACAGATTCATCAAAGGAACATAGAGCCTTGACATGCCCATGAGAAGAAAGCCCATGGCTACAGCTTGGGGTATGGCTCTTTGTGCTTCACTTTCCCACAGTAATGAAGGAAGGGAGAGAAGCACAAATGTTTTCTTAGCTTTTCACAAGCAGTCAGTGACTAATTCAATATGGTAAGGATTGTTATTGGCATCTAGGGGACTGGACATCTAATTCCGTCTAATATGATTGATCACCTCACAATTTTAGGGTTTTTTTTAAACATAAGTTCTTTATTTCTGCATTCAGATTAAAAATGTTAGAATGAACGACTGTGCTTGTTTTTGACTGGAAAATACATGTTTTTGCGATTTGTGTGCAGGGAGATGGAGAAAAACTTAATGGAAGCTTGTTCTCCAGAGAGAGCACAAGAGATTGTCCACTCTTTCTACACTCTCAGTTTTGTCTAAATGTAGTTTTAATGGTGGGTGAAATGGTACAGCTTCAACATGAGAGCAGAGAATGGGTGCACGGAAGCATGACGCGTCCGCGTTCTTTGCTGACAGCAGTAAGGTGAAATCCAGGTGGAGGCATTGCTTAAATCGGATGCATGAAGCCTAAGGTAGAGCTGATGGACTGAATTTTGCTTTAATTTGTACCTAGTGTAGTTCAATTGAAGTCAGCAGGGAGATGGATCAAAGCTGAACTTTGCTGCTAAATAATAGGCTGTTCAAAATTGTCCAAGCTGTCATTTTTGCAACCTTGGCTGTAATCTTCAAGTAAAAATTAGAGTCATTTTTCTAGTACTAAAACCAGTAGTTTCTGTGGAAAATTTTGAATGTGTTGTTTAGGAAAATAAAAATTCATTGATTTTGGATTTTGACTTCTTCTTTTTACTTTTTTCCTTGTCTTGCAGGTGCCACATGATCAGAGGAAAAGGAAAGGTGAGTCAGCGTTCAAAAGCGTTCTTTCAGGAGAGGTGAGGCAGAGGAAGGGAGCGAATTGTGTCATTCTGTTGCTGTTCACCTACTTTCTGTGCTTGTTTCCCCCTAGTGCTGGGAAATTAAGAGAAGTAACCCTATCCAAAGTAAGTGGTGAGGTGCGGAGAAGGGGCTGGTGTCAGGGAGGTGTAGGTAAATCACACCGCCCAGCTGGGTCTGGCTGCAGATTGAGGCTGTGTTCAAAGGTGTTCCTGCATTTCCAGACTTCTGCAGATGCCCCTGGACACCCCAGCAGCACACCTGGCATCCTTGCCTGGCTGTCTGTTGAGCAGGGAATGAGGAGGAGAATGTTGGCCACATGAGGCTTGTCCCACAGAGAATTCAGGTGGTGTGTCTGGATGGGAGCCCAGAGATTCCTTGCATACCCAGAGAAATACCCCATCCTGTTGCACACTGAGGGCAAAGGCAGCCCCCAGGACTTGTTCTGAAGGTGAAACATGGGAGAGAAAAAGTAAAATCTTCAGTAAAGGAGCAGAAAAAATAATGCTGCCTCAAAACCTTTCCTCCTCACTCACCCATTGATTTGTACAAGATAATAGGAATTTAATGCCTGTAAGATTCAAGTTTTTCTGCCAGAGTTCATTAGAATTGGCCAAGTGTTTTAAAACTTATGGGGCAGGGGTTGGAGAAATACTGAAAAATAGAAGAATAATTGTTTCCTGGAGGGGAAAAAAAAGAATAGAAGCCCAAATCTGCTAATATATATTGTATATGGAGACAAACATCTCTGAATATATTCACCAGCTGCTTCCTGGATAGGAACTGATGTAAGAGTCAGACAAGGGGAAACAAATCTAGACTAGCCCACCTACTCACACATGCTGGGGAGGGTGAGAAATGCAAGGTTTTCTATTTCTTTGTTAACTGCAGAAGAATGGAAGGCCAACAAAAAATATTAAGAGTATTACCACTGCTAATCCCAAATGTTCAAGCATCCCAAACTTGATCCTACAAGTAGGAAGAGCCTTCTAAAAATTTATTCTCATGGGTGTATACAAGAGTAACCAATCTGAATGCTTTGGGTTTTTTTAGCTTTTGCTTGCTTCTAGAAAGGTTTGAAACCTTCTTGGAATGGAGGATTGTGATGTTTAGTGCAATGGCATTGGTAAAAAACAGTGAACATTTTTGTGCTCAGTAAAAGGGGGTTATTGAGGCTGCAAATGAGGAAAACAACTTTGCAAGAGCGTTTTTCTCCTGTTTTAAAAGGAGGCTATGCTGCCTGGGAGGAGGACCAGCACTACTGTTACACGCTCCTGGATCCACCTGGCTTGTCTGCAGCTAGCTCCTCCTGAGCACGGTAGGGTGGCGGTGGGGCAAGACTGACTTTTCTGCAGCCTCCTCTGCAGAAACTGCCTTTTTTTATTTCCCCCCCAGCCTTTTGTGGCTGTGTCACCTGACTGGCTTTGTTAATGTCATACGGCTTGTTCGGTGAAAGTAATTCTTAAGAGAGTAGTTTTGCAGTATTTATCTCTGACAGCAAAATATTTCAGTCCTGCCAAGGCTGCTGGCATCAAAGGAAATGACACAAAGTGGTTACAGTCTTCTCAGACTGAACTGTACATATAGGTGGAAATGTATTTCTTTGATTCTCCATCAGTCTGAAATCCTGTCCCAGAACTGTTTGTGAGAGAACAGTCTGAACTTTTCCAGGGTTTTGATTTTTAATACTTCTGTCTGTTAATGAAGAAAACATCAGATTCCAACTATCCCTCCACTGAAACAGATGAATAATTGCCAGCATATATGAATAATTGAATTCCTCAAGTAACAAGAAGGGAGACTGAAGCTGTGTGAGTGCTGAAGGGAAGTGGTAAAGGCAAAGGAGATTCTCAGTTCTGGTGCTACAAAGTCCTTTCTCCCAGCCAGTCTGTTAGATTGTCCCGCAACTGTCTCATCGTAAAGAGAGCACGACTGTCCATATGTACTGCGGTCTGTGTTTCTCTAAGGGCATGAGCTTGGGGGGCAGGGGTTTTTTCAGCTTTGATTACTAAGGGCTTGTTAAATCAACTTAATTTGAAAACTATCACAAAGATCTCCCTGGCAAGATGTGAATTTTTTTAAAATTTAAAGTATCCTGTTGTACTTGTTTTTGCTAAGCCTAATTAATAGTTTACTGCTTGTTGAAAGGAGCCTGAAGAGACAGGATGATCACAACTACAACGTACATACACTTCCTATAAACTAAGGTCCTATACAGCATAATAGAACTTTCTTTACAAGCCTACCATGACGTATCTCAAAAGAGGAAGTTGAGAGAGAGACATGTGGACTTTCAAAATGCAATAAAGGGTGGTAGTAATAATCAAAGCTTGTCAAATCTAACATTCTTGAACCATCTGTAGCACCAGAATATGATTTGACTTTTTCTGCCATAGTTCTGCTAGCTGTAATAGTAGAGTACTGCATGTATATCAGAGTGGAATTTTACCTTATATATATACCTTATATTTAGATACCTTTATGCTTATATTTATATACCTTATATTTATATTTATATACCTTATATACCTATATTTACCTTATATTTATATACCTTATACACACACACACATATATGTATATGGTGTGTATATATATGTATATATGTATATATACATATATATGTATATATGTATATATATACACCATATATATACGTGTGTATATATATATATGTGTGTGTGTGTGTGTGTGTGTATGTGCAGGTGAAAGTATTTCTAGTTTCTCCTGGGATGTATTTGATGGATTATTCCTCTGATATTAAAACACTCAGAGTAAATGTGGTAGGGGTGGATGGGAAACCTCTGTGCAGCCTGTTCCAGTGCTGTCACCCTCATTGTGAAGAAGTTCCTTCTCATATTTATATGGAACCTCCTGTGTTCCAGCTTACAACCATTGCCCCTTGTCCTACCACTAGATGACACTGAGAAGAGCCTGGCTCCATCCTCCTGACACCACCCTTCACATATTTATAGACATTAATGAGGTCATCCCTCAGTCTCCTCTTCTCCCAGCTAAAGTGACCCAGCTCCCTCAGCCTCTCCTCATAAGGGAGTTGTTTCCTCTATAGAGCTCAATTTCTCCTTTCATCACAAAATCAAAGAATGATAGAATGACTTGGTCTAGGTGATCCTGCTGATTCTGTGAATCATAGAATTATTAGGGATTGGAAGGGACCTCGAAAGATCATCTAGTCCAATCAAAATACCAGACTCTTCTAAGAATCTTAAAACCAGATCCTTCCTTCCTCTTGCCCAGTATACTTCTAAACTCAGTTTAAAATGCAGTTAGAAGTTGCTTCTCATAGTTGTCTTTTACTGAAATACTGCTGTGTAATTGCAACACTTTGAGATGGCTGTTTGCACCAGTGTACAAGCAAACCAGGAAAATGTAAACAGTGCATTAAATGAACAGGGATTTTGGATATTTTGAAATATTCATTTTATGCTTTTTTGATCCTTTTTCTCATGGGCAGACAAAGAAATCTTAAATTATGGACACTAAAATTATTCCATATGCCCATCTAGGCTTATTCTTCCATTCTTTAAACCAGCTCCCTGCAGACACATTTCTGTAAACAGAAGCACACTAATTAAAATTGCCAGGGAGACATGATCTATTTAAAGTCTCAAAGCACAATTTTACTTTTAGGCTTCATATTGTGATAGTGTAAAAGAGCAAAATTTCTCTTCAAGCTTTGAATAGAATGAAGTTTTTTGTCAAGTGTGTCCTATTTGGCTGCATGCTGCTCTTATCTCTGCTAACATGCACCTGATTTCCCTCTCTGTCTTGCCTTTGTTCGTTGTTAAATCTCCAGCAGTCTTTCATGTTTTTTAACGGACTGCAAAGCTCATTAAAACGGCAATTGTTTATTTCCTTTTGCTTTGTCATTTAACCCTCCTTTCACAGTTCCCTTAGTTTGACATAAAGTAATGAACTTGAAACATTTCAGACATACAACTCTATATACAGACAGTATTTATGGGACTATTTATTTTGTACTTTTATTTATTTTATTTATTGTGTAGTATTTATAGTATTTATTATAAGTATTTATTCTGCCAACGTAAAGTACTTATATATTTTAATATTTTTTTTCATGCTGATATCTTAATTTTTCAAACAGACCATATATTCAATTACTGGTTTTTAATGGTGGTCATCATGTGCTTCCCAGAATGACAGTTCCATTACGGCTTTTCTCTTTAAGTCTTCTCCAAGATACGGTGCCATAATCTTCCTTTGGGTACACGTGTGTAAATCAGTGTCACGTCCCTATCGATCAGAGAAGGGAAGGGGAGTGACTCAGGTTCGTGGGTTTGCGTGGATTGAATGAAGGAGACATACACCATAGGTCTGTGTAAAAGTCACATTTACTAAAGTTTCCTATCCTGGGTTTATGTGTGGAGAGAGTTTTGATGTTCTGTGCTTATGGGTTTGGAAACCCATAGCATTACCAGATGCTGTCCTGAAAGAGTAGAGAAGAGAAAAGGGGAAAACAGAGAAAAGAGATAAGAGGTTATATCACCACTCTGTACGGCAGTGGTGTCTGGCATGCTGCAAACTCCCCTTCAGTCTTCAGCTCCACAGATCTCTGGTGTCTCTGTTTCTTGGTGTAGTTGGCTCCATGGATGGGGGGGCTGGTGGTGATCAGTCCCTCTTTCCTTAGATTCACAGAATCATTCAGGTTGGAAAAGACCCTTGGGATCAAGTCCAACCATCAACCGTACTCTACAAGTTCACCCCTAAACCATATCCCTCAACACCACATCCAAGCATCCCCTAAACTCATCCAGGGGTGGTGACTCAACCACCACCTGGGCAGCCCATTCCAGTGCCTGGCCCGTCTTTCAATGAAGAATTTTTTCCTGATCTCCAATCTAAACCTACCCTGTTGGAGTTTGAAACCATTCCCTCTGGTTCTGTCACTAATTACCTATGAGAAGAGACCAGCATCAACATCTCTACAGCATCCTTTCAGACAGTTGTAGAGAGTGATGAGGTCTCCCCTAAGCCTCCTCTTCTTGAAACTAAACAGCCTCAACTCTCTCAATCTCTCCTCATCACATTTATTCTCCAGGCCCTTCACCAGCTTAGCTGCCCTCCTCTGCACCTGCTCCAGCACCTCCACATCTCTCTTGTACTGAGGTGCCCAAAACTGGACACATTACTCAAGATGTGGCCTCACCAGTGCTGAATACAGGGGTATGATAACCTCCCTACTTCTGCTAGCCACACTATTGTAATACAAGCCAGGATGCCATTGGCATTCTTGGCTACCTGGGCACACTGCTGACTCATATTCAGCCGCCTGCCAGTTAGAACCTCCAGGTCCTTTTCTGCCAGACTGCTTTCCAGCCACACTGCCCCAAGTCTGTAGCTTTGCATGGGATTTTTGTGACCAAAATAGAGGACTCAACTCTTTGCTCTATTGAAACCCAGACAGTCATCCTCAACTCATCGACGCAGTCTGTCAAGGTCCCTCTGAACAGCCTCACTGCCCTCCAGCACATCGACACTCCCTGCCAACTTGGTGTCATCTGCAAACTCATTGAGGGTGCACTCAATCCCCTCATCAAGATCATTGATAAAGATGTTGAACAGGAGTGGCCCCAGCTCTGAGCCCTCAGAGACACCTCTCGTGACTGGCCTCCAAGAAGATTTAGCTCCATTGACCACAACAACTGGGCCTGGCCACCCAGCCAGTGTTCCACCCAGCAGAGTACGTGCCTGTCCAAGCAATCAACTTGGCAGATTTTCGATATATCCAGCAGTCCTTTTGACTGTTTCTTGGTGTGGATGTGTGTGGGAGGGAGTCTGTATGGGCTGGATCTTGTTGGAAGCAGACTCTGTCCTTGAGCCAGTACGCTAACAAGATAACGGAGCTAAAAGCTGCAGACCAAAGAATGCACTGCTTGATATATGGCTAACTTTTCTCAGAGACTCTTTTTACTCTTCTTCCTTTTCCTAGAGACTGTGAGTTTAAGGAATAATAGCTATGTAATGTGATTGTAACCAATCATATGAAGCCAAGGGTATCTGTAGTGATAATAGAGTGTATAAAAGGGCATAGAATAGTCCAATAAATTCTCTTTGCTGGCTTCACTGCGAAGTCTGTGCCGGTTGATCGCCACAGATGTAGGCTAGGGGTGGCTGATGACTCCCTGGCACTGTTTGAATCCTTCCTTCTATCCCCTACTGCTAGAGGCATGTTCTTCACCCCCAACTTATGGTGGACTTTGTTCTTTGGGACTTAGACAAATCAGCAGTGAGTAAGTTTGTGAGAGATGGCAGTCCATCATGTTCCCACTGCATAAGCAGTGGTGAAAGGGTGTCGCAGGGCTTGCTTGTTCTGTTCTCACCACAGAGCATGTATGTCTTTGCCAGGTGCAGGGCCTCTCTTCTTACCTGCTCACAAGTTCTGTTCTGTTTCCTTACATTCACTTGTGCCATCACGCCTGTTGTTGTCCAGAGTCTGACACTCGGTAGCTAAGTACACTTGAACCCTATTTCTTAGCAGTTTAGAGGAAGCAGCCCTCTGTGAAAAGGGCACATTCCCTCCTGTAGCCTGAATATTTGAGCCAGAAAACTGAAACTTGTTTTTGAGGAAATTGTTCCCACATTTCCCTGTAACGAGAAGCAGGCAGAAATCTGCAGAGCTCACCCAACCTTCCTCAGCCCCAAATTCACCTCCACAAGAAAGCTGCCTGTGCAGTGGTGTGTGACTTGCCCATTGTGGCCAGACTCTCTGCAGCAGACAGTGTTTTTAGACCCTCATCAAACCACACATAATGTCCAATTTGGGATTTGTGTGCCTCTTGCTGTAAAACAGCAATTCCAAGACAAGTATCAACAGCTTGCTTGGCAGGTGGTGCGTTCATTGGCTGGGAGAACAGGAGGAAGCAAGATTAGATGGATGAATGACTGACTAATGCATGTGTATCCAAATCAAAGACGTTGCTCAGAAGTCATGGACACAAGTTGGTGCTGGGAGATCTGCTGGTGCAGTACATACCAGGCAACACAGAAAAGGTCCTTTTCTCTTGGACTATAATTGCAGCAGCTGTTTTCCTCAAAATAATCAATTGTTTTCTAATTGTTTGAGAACTCCTCATATTGCTTAACACACACATCAAGCTCATGGCATCGCAACATCCAGTTTGCTTTTCTTTCAGTTTGGGATGCATATATATAAGTATCTGATACAAACTCGATCTGATTTACTTCATACACAGTCTAAAAGCATTTTGCTGGAAGAATTGGTTAGTAGCCTGTGTCTGTCTGCACTCCTAAATGAAGTGTAGGGCAAATACGATACTTGCTCCAGGTTATTGAACATCAACCATAACCTTTTGATCCTGTAATTCCATGATGTTCTGACTTTGGCACTGAATCATAGATTCGTAGAATCCTTAGGGATTGGAAGGGACCTCGAAAGATCATCTAATCCAATCCCCCTGCAACAGCATGATCACCTAAACCAAGTCACACAGGAACACATCCAGGTGGATTGTAAACATCTCCAAGGAGGGAGACTCCACAACCCCCCTGGGCAGCCTGTTCCAGTGCTCCGTCACCCTCACTGTGAAGAAGTTCCTTCTCATATTGATGTGGAACCTCCTATGTTCCAGCTTTCACCCATGGCCCCTCATCCTATCACTAGATGACATTGAGCAAAGCCTGAAGTTGACCTTAAGGAGTTCCCTCTGCCTATGTTTAGCCCCTATTAATGGCTAAGCTATCACAGTTTCTATATCACCTGGTGAAAACATGATCAAGAGAAGCCCAAACAAAACCAGGAACCTGAGCAAGCATCCAAGCAGAAAACACCTTTCCTCAACCACCTTCTCTCTTTGTACTGGCCATGAAGTTTATGGTGTGGGTCAGCTGCCTTGGCTGACTTCAAACTGCTAATGATCTGCAGATTGTGGCAGGCCTGTGAGTCTGTCCCAGCAAAACCAGGACACCTGCCAGCTCAGGCTGCTTATTTCTTCATCTGCATCTGGGTTTTCTCTACTGTCACATAACTGCTAGTGAGTCTTTGGTGTAGGCCAAATCTTTGAACCAAGACAGGTTAAAAAGGTCTCCAGGTGTCCAGGACAAGAGGCAATGATTTTAAACTAAAGGAGGGTAAGCTTAGGCTGGCTGATGAGGGTGGTAAGACACTGGAACTAGTTGCCGAAAGAAGCTGTGGATGCCCCATCCCTGGACGTGTTCAAGGGGTGAACAGGGCTTTGAGTAATCTGATAGTAGTTGGTGTCCTTGCATGTGGCAAGGGGTTTGGAAATAGATGACCTCTTCCAACCCAAACTATCCCATGATTCTTTATGGTAATGTGAACTCATCAGCTGAAGCAAACAGCACCAGAGTGCTGCTGGCTGGTTAGGTGCCTTGATGTGTCAGTTGTTTTCTTCTGCAGATAGAAAGCTTTGGGGTTTTATTACAACACACGTCTCGGTTTTGCTGGCGGGGGAAGGATGCGACCCATCTTCTGCTGAAGACAGCAGCGGAATGACCGTGGGTTTTGACGCAGGATGGGGCTGGCCGTCAGCGCTGCCTCGTTGCTACCCTGCGCTGGGTCAGCAGGTGGCAGTCTCTCCTTGCCGGCTGAACTCGGGAAGGCGCTGTGTGCGAGGCGCAAACTGCTCTTGATTCCAGTAGCTGTTCCTGCTTCGCATCGGGTGTGCTGGCTGCGAGCGGGGATCACATTCTAAATCTCTCTTAACATTTAAATGCTTACTGAGTCATCCAAGTATTTTTAAAAGCAGAACTTAGGAAGCCTATTGCCTTACAAGTCAGTTTTCCCTTTCTCATCCCCAGCTCTGAGTCACAGGCAGGAGCTCACACAACTTAGAACTAGACTGTGTATATTCAGTTGTGTGTATTGTATCTTTTACTGTGAAACAACAACATTATGAGGTCTGGGTGCTGGAATATTAATTAAAATTGCATGTTTTAGCATCCAGATTTAACGTCGCTTAGTATTTCAAATGGATCTTGTAAACAGATGATGGAATGAGCAAAAAAAAAAAGCAAGCAGGTATTTCCAAGCTGGTTGTTAAATGTTTGCCTTGATTATTAGGTCCTAAAAATGTAATGTCCTCCTTTTGTGGAACAATTGGCCAATAACATACCCAAGGTTAGCTAGTCCTTGAGCTCTTTGCTGTGTAAGTGCCAGTCTTGCAAAGCAGCTCTATCCAAGGCTGTTTCAGCACTGACAGCCCCTCTCCCTGCCCCGTTGTTTGGAGGCTTCCTTTGCGTACCACAATGTGCAGAAACTCGTGGCTTCATAGGAATATGCATGAAGACTGAGCTTTTTGGGAAGTTTGAATTTGTCTCTGAAAACAAGAGAGACATGTATGTTTTCACAAGTGCCATTTTGATTTTACCCTTGCTGTCTGAGGCACACAAACAAGCTAAAACACAATGCTGGTTGCTTATCTATCAGCAGTGGCAATAAGTTTTTCATTGACTAACGGCCATCTGCTCTGGACTATTAATACCTGGGATCTGCTGCTGTTTAAATGTGGTCTGTATTCTGACAGCTTGAGAAAATTTGATGAGAATTATTAGGAAATAAAGGTAGTGCTACGTTCGACTATTATGCTAAGGGCATGCAGCCCACCAGAACAGACAGACCTGCGCACAGTCATTATGTCTGTTGGCTGAAAGCAGAGTATGAGTCATTATTTTTGTTCAGTTAAAGAAAGACACTGACAGCTCTGTGGAGCTTTTGTGGTTATAGCAACAGATAAAGAAAAAAGTGCAGATCATTACATTTTCAAGAATACCTTCTCAAAGACAGTTGCTATTTTTAAGAACCTCATTTACTTTGTTTATGACCTGCCTGGCCGCTCCTCCTCTGCCTGTGTGTATTTATGTGAGGCTTATGATGATACCAGAGCATCCGCTGACAACCTGGGAAGCGCCGTCTGCTCTCACCGCAGGCAGGCAGCTGGAGGTTTCATGCCGGAGCAGAGGTTTAGAGTGAAATAAGAGCATGCTGTTAGCCCCTGGCAACCTGCAGACGCGCTGGGCATTGTGTTGCCCTTGAGTCCTCTTAGCTGTACGGGGAGCTGCCTTTCAATTTCCATATTGTCCCTCAGGTAATTGTTCCAGGTGCTTGGATGCCATGGTGACGACTTCTGTCAAGGCAGATAAGTAGGAAAGGTTGCTGACTTAAAACCAACGGGATATTCAGGCCTGGAAAAACTGCTGTTCTGAGGCAGCACTTGAACAGCACAGGTTTTAAAATATACATGTTGGCTGGAGAGGTTACACAGTCTCTGCTCTCTGATGTTTTCAAGATCCAACTAGATAAAGCCCGGGTTTGATGTCACGGCTGACCCAGCTTTGATAAGGAGGTGGAACCCCAGAGTCCTCCAGAGGTCTCTTCCAGCCTAAGTGGTTGTGATTATGCACATGGACTGCTGCAATGCCTTGAGGCTTGAACTGGTCAAGCCCTGCTGTGCCTCAATGAGTCCTGACACTGAGAGTTACACTTGTGCAAGTACTATTAATTTGCAAGGTGTGCTTCAAACAGCAGTTAACCTTCAGTAGTTCTGTGGTCTGTTATCTCATATTAGGACCCTTGGAGAAATGTCTTGGGTTTGGTGGGACAGAATCACAGGTCTGACATGCAAGCCTTCTTTGGCAGCGTCAAGTCATCGCAGACCACAGATTGAGATGGCTACAGGTGTGTCTGACACTCAGTATAAAGGGGGGAAGCTTGCTGAGGCGACGGGCTTCCTGCTTGGCATCCTGTTGACCCTGCTCCTCTGCCTTCTCCTGAGGACTGCTTTCCTATTTATTGCAAGCACTGCGTGTTCACTGGGCCAAGAATAACTTTGTGTACTTTATATTGGTATTGGGTATTAGCTCGGCTGTTTCATTAAGTCTGTTTTTGTTTCATCCTCTCCTCTGCCTGATTCTCCCTCCTTGGCTGTGGGGGACGTCGCTGGGTGATAGTGCAGCTGCTCCAGTTTAGCCCTGGGTATAGGCTGGGTATAGAAAGGAAACCATAGAAAAAGTCACCTGGCTGAAGCCCCAGGGAGGTCTCTGTAAAGGTTCAGATCAGGATTTGGTAACAGCTGGAGAAGGAACCGACAATAGGTTTTTCTCTGTTATTAGACCTAAGTGGGGCAAAGTGTACTGTCATAGAACAGATTCATGAAGAACAGATTCTGTTGGGTTACTCTGATGTTGTCCCTTGACAAAAGCAAACAACTGTCCCAAAGTGGAAGCTGTTGAAGTAAAGGCTACCTAAGGGAACTGGAAGGCAGAGAACATGGCAGCACTCATCATTGCTGGGACAGTATCAGAGAGAGAATAAACTGTTATGTTAATGGGGCTTTTCTTATTTTATAATTTCATTAATGCTTTATTTAGAACACAAGGGAGCATGCCAGTCACCTGGATTTGTGAGGTCCCTCTGTTCAAGAGGGATGTGGAGCTTCTGGAGAGAGTTCAGCGTAGGGCAACAAAGATGATAAAGGAGGTGGAGCACCTCCCTTACGAAGAGAGGCTGAGAGAGCTGGGTCTCTTGAGCTTGGAGAAGAGGAGACTGAGGGGTGACCTCATTATTGTCTATAACTGTTTGAGGGGTGGGTGTCAGGAGGATGGAACTGGGCTGTTCTTGGTGTCATGTAGTGATAGGACGAGGGGCAATGAGTGTAAGCTGGAACACAGGAAGTTCCACATCAACCTGAGAAGGAACTTCTTCACGGTGAGGGTGACGGAGCACTGGAACAGGCTGTCCAGGGTGGTTGTGGAGTCTCCCTCACTGGAGATATTCAAGACCCCTGTGTGACTTGGGCTAGGTGATCTTATTGTGTCAGGATTGGACTAGATGATCTTTCAGGTCCCTTCCAATCCATAGTGATTCTATGATTCTATGATTCTATGTAGAAAAGGAATCATGGCATGGTAGGGGTTGGAAGGGACCTCTGAAGATCATCTAGTCCAACATCCCTGCTAAAGGTAAGATGAAAATAAGCACTGGAGTTAGAAGAGTGGCATGAAATTCAGTAGTTCAAAATGCAGTATTTTACAGTTCTTCAGCACTCGAGGTAGTTATCTTGAGGAATTGCCTGAGAAGGAGGAAGCTCTAGGTATACTACCAGAATGGATTGTGAATCCAATCTTCTAATACGATGAATCAATCTGTGGAAAAAATCCATGTGGCTCATCAAAAGAGATGCTTCCAGTGGAGACAGGGAATCCTGTAGAACAATTCAAGCCTGGGAGGGAACGTGATTTTTCTGTATGGCTCTGTGGTCATAATATTGCTGTGATTGGTTCAAAACACTGCTGTAATTTTCCTGTAGAAATGATGCTATTGAGAACCCTTGCCCCATGTTTTTGCAGAAAGCTTAAAAGAGCTACTTTGCTCATGAAAAGGGGACAGATTTGTTCTGTGATTTACTACCTGTTCTATTTATGGAGCACATTCAGGAAACTTTGCAAGATGAGCCTTGGCGAGTTTTGTGAAAATTCCTGTCCCACAGGAGAAGAGCAGTTTGGCTAAGCTTGAGGTTCAATTAACTTTGGGGTGACCTTTTCACAGCAGACACATGGCTGTGGCAGAAGCAGGTAGTGAAATGCTGATAATTTTGCAAAACCAGAAAACATTCCATAAATGTGGCCAGAGGCAACAATGTGAAATCTGAAGAAATACATTTCCTGCTTCTAACTTGCAGTTAAAAAATAAAGAAGGTAAATCAAATTGTGCAAGTTTATGAAATGAGAATCAGTGGTGTTGGAGGTTTTGTTTTGTCCTTAGCATGGAGACACAGTATTTTAATTAAATGGATGAATAATAAACGGCTTAACCTGTGAGGGACGAAAATGGCATCCTATGCTCAAATTCTGCAGCTGTTTCGGGGAAGGTGGCAAACGTGTGTGGCTAGATTAGGCTATTTTTCTATTAGCCCTTTTTTCAACTTGCTAGAAAATGCCCTGTGCTGCAAGCAGGACGGGCAAGGTAGGTGCCTGCGGAAGCGTGGCAGTAACAGTGGATGTGTATGTTTTGTTTCAGTGGGAACACTTGGTTGTAAATAGGTGGCTTATTGAGTGACCTGTGATTCCAGGAACACAGCTTGCAGTGCTGCTGATTATACCTTCTTTGGGAAGAGCCTGATAGAGCTCATCTTTTGGTAGAGCTTGCCCATGAGGTATGTTTAGCAGTGCCCAGGGAGGTGGTGGAGTCGCCAACTCTGGAGCTGTTCAAGGCAGGATTGGACGTGGCACTTGGTGCCATGGTCTAGCCTTGAGCTCTGTGGTGACAGGTTGGACTTGATGATCTATGAGGTCTCTTCCAACCTTGATAATACTGTGATACTGTGACACTGTGCACCCCAATGTGAGTTTTGACTGAAACTTGAAGATCAGAAGGAATGCCTGTTAGTGTGATCAGCTGTATACAACAGAACCATCAGCAAAGTCACGTTTTCCATCTGAGTCCAAAAGAACCAGAAATCATTAAAATGCATCAACTCTGATACAAAATTTATCTTTGTTTAGTGCTGCTGTTTTTGAGTAGAATGGGTATGGCAAGCTGGAGTGAGATGTCAAACCTAGTTTTTGTTTGCAGTGCAATTGGGAAACAAATGAGAAATTCCAGTTTGACTCGTGGATGTTTTTGTATACAGCTTATTGGGAATTAAGGCAAAGAAAGCCATTTCTCATCCTCTACTTCTTTAACAGGAAGTTCTGAAGAGCTGTCTTCCATCAGTGAAATTCCATTAAAGGCTTTGTAAGTATGTGTGAAGGCTTTGTGGGTTTGGAGTTATCCTGTAAAGTTCAGAGGTCTGCTCTCGCATTTTGTGGAGAAAAACATGGGTCCTTGGGGAATAGATCTTTCTGTGTAAGTTCCACAGAATTATCATAACAGAGGTTTAGTGTTCCTACAACTGTAAAACGAAACTCCAACAAGCCTGGTTTTAATAGCTCAAATAACTCATAAATGTACTGATATTTCTACCTTTAAAAGTTAGTCTAAAATATATAGCAACAAAATCAGATGTGGGACTGGACTGTAGTCACTGACCTTGGAAAGAGTTGGGCTGAAGCTCTGTGGATCAGCCTCCTCAACAGATGTTTTCGAGCATGACAATAATGCGTTTAAGATGGGGGAGAGAAGAGAAGGGATTATGAAAATCCCAGTGAGCTAGCCTAGCTTTCACATTAGTTTATTTGGTTTACTTTTCCTGAGTGTTCTGTGGAGAAAGTGGCTAAGAAGAATTGCACGTGTCACCTTTTGTGACCAGCGCACTTCTGGGTTTTATCTGTAACTCGATTTAACTTTAGAATGGGCTATATAGCTGTAATTAACTCTTTATAGCTTTTTTCTGTTACTTGCGACTCTTCCAGAAATGTTTTGGTCGAATTGGTTACGAAGCATTAGCAGCTTTACAGAGAGGAGCTTGCAGCTTCCATTAGCTCTTTCTTAAGAATTTTTCTTGATAAACTGAAGACTTGTAAATCTTATAACTTCCTAATTCACAACTCTGAACTGCCACATCGGAATATTGAAAACAAACTGGACCGCATCCACTCACTGTGTAAATGGCCTCAGCCACAGCTGAAGTGACTTGAATTTTCTTGGTGAAGTACAGCAAGGGCAAGTCTATATAAATAAATTCAATAAACCCGAGTCTCTCTGCCTTCACAAATGGACTGTTTGGCAATGTTAGTAGTCTGGGCATTGATTGCAGTCCTTTAAGCTTTGTGTAGATGCTCTGTAGACCAGAGCTAGTTCATGTTCACACAATTCAAAGTTTGCTTCTGAATTTCAGGGACTGTAACGTGGGCTGAGCACTTACTTTGGGCTATGTTTGTACCATGTATGAAGCCTCATTCTGGACTTTGGTCCAGCAACAGTGCTGAAGCCCTGCTGCATACTCAAGTACAGGTCTCAGTGTCACAGAATCACCTTAGGGTGGGAATAGATGCCTAACCTAATATATGACAAATATAGACTTAAAGATGCGAGAGGACTACCTCAGTACTCTGTAAATGGCCTCAGCATGTTCGTAGCCCTGACGTTTTGTTTCTTTCCTTCTTTACCCAAAACCCCAATTCTGCATTGTAGCCAAGCATTTAGCAAAACTAATCTGAATTCTTGCTCTGTTATCACTCACTAGATTGGACTCCAGAGCAAAGACATGGAACAGGTTACCCAGAGAGGTGGCAGAAGCCCCATCCCCGGAACATTCAAGTTCAGGTTGGATGGGGCTCTGAGCCACCTGATCTAGTTAAAGATCCTGCTGAGGCAGGGTTGGACTAGACGACCTTTAACAGTCCCTTCCAACACAAGCTATTTTATGACTGAGATCTTCCTTAAAGGTTAAGAAAAAGCTGTACAGGAATGTTAACATGAATGCAATGTGTTTTAAATGCTTTGTGATGATGACAAAACAAAGTAATTTGTGCATGGTGGTGGTTAATTTTTTTTAAGTTACACTTGGAGATGATCACAAGCTCTTAATGTACCAGAGCAGGCGAGTGACGTGTAACTGGGAGTAAATGAGTGAATGCAGAGCACAGACTCATCAAAAGCTGTGATGTCATAATGGAGAAGAAAAAAGAAAACAGTGGGTGACTGTAAAAAAAAAAGAAATCCTGGTTGCAAAAGGACTGTCATGTGTAAAGGGTGAGGGTAGACTTTTAGTGCTTTTTATTTATAGTAAAGAATGAGGGGAATTTTCTTTTTATCATCTTATTACTGATGTTAGGGACAGACCACGTAAGGTTCATTTTCCTTTTGGAAGTTCTTTTCTCAGCTGAGAAGCTACCTGATCTCTCCCTGCTTTGTTTTCATGCCCTCTGTTGTGCTCCTGATTGCAGCCTAGTTGCCTGGCTGAAACTGGAATTAGTCCTCCAACCACAAATAATGTCAGAGAGAATGAGGGTTTGCAGTGTAGTAAACTTGCACAAGGCAGTGCCAGATGGCTTTTACAGTCCAGTTTGGCCCATGAGCATTTGCTCGTGTGAATGCATGTGTGTATTTTAAAAAACAAGCCCAAAATCTAGTAGCTGCTGGTAACTGGACCATCTGGTATCTGTTCAATCCAGTATAATGTCATTTAATTTTTTGCTTTTCAAGCAGGTCTGTTTTTAAAAGCCTTATTTTAATCACCAGAAACCACATATGTGCCAGTCAGTCGTCTAGTAGTTCCCAGCGCTCTTCCCTCTATGCAGCCTCCTTCTGTCAGCTGGGGTTTTCCCCAAGATGCCACTCACGCTGATATCAACTTTGTTTTCTCCCCTAGGCATCTTCCAGTTTTGCATATGTGGTGCAATTTTTCCAGCAGAAAGCAGTTTCTGACTTTATAATTTCCTCATTGTAAGGAAGAAGTCTATTTTTCCTAAATAACCATGTCTTTTAGTAACCACTGTTAGATCTCTTTCTCTCTTAGGATGTGATTTGATCTCACCTAAGCCAAATGAAAGATTAAAAAATTTAAACAGTGAAAGTCAAGTTTCATACAGTCTTCCCCCTGTGTGGCTGAACTAGTTACGTGGCTGTGCAAGTCCCCAAAGCAGGTGCATGGAAAATCATTCCTAACTGCCTTTATCAGTGGGAAAAACATTTCAGTAAGGAGATAAGGAGGAAGGCATAAATGGCTGTTGGCTAGATTCTCCTGCATCACCCTTGAGCAACCTCAGCACCTGAGACTTCAGTAAGTGCTAATATTTAACCGTTTATGTCCTCACCTAGTGAACTGAATGGGATTCAGGGTGGTGAAGGGAATGGCTAAACTCAGTATGCTTTCCTATTAATTCACCTATTTTCTCTAGCTCCATCACTTCTGTGTGTGCTTAATGTCCATGAGATACTGTTGTGCCATACTTCATTCTGGTGGTAAGAGCTTCCAACATGGAGCTTCTGCTGTCAACGCTTATGTTTGTCTTTCTCAGATACAGGTAGGGAAAAGACTCTGAGATTACCTACCTGATGTGTGTGTGTGTGTGTGCAGATGCTGTAATTCTTTCTCCTTGTCTTTAAAAAGCACAGCAGATGTCAGATTCTGCTTATCCTTGAAAAAAATGTGCAGTAGCAAATTTAGGGGATACAGCCCTGGGTGTATTTTCTTTCTCCTTTCCAGCTAATTGTTATTAGCAAAGCACTGTGAAGAGCCTGCAACCAGGGCTGCACCTTTGGTGTGCTTTCACCCTGCAGTATCCCTGCAGTCGCAGCACGCGGCTGTGTGATGCAGAGGTTGTAATGCGCAGTGTTGCTCCTAAGATCTGCTCTCTTGATTTAACAACTCTGCACTACTAACTCCCCCACAGGTACTTGAGGGCTGTGTCTGCCACCCTGGCACAGCTTTCTCAAACTCTGTGCTTTCTAAAATTGAGTAGGATGGATGGGGGGTTGAAATAGGAAAACAAGAAAATAGAAGCCTTCATTTTTAGACAGTCTCTGTAGGATAGCAGGTAATAATAATCTGTTTTAGATACTCTGTTAGTATTTTTTCTGCTGTAATCTATATAGAATCATAGAAGCATTGGGGATTGGAAGGGACCTCGAAAGATCATCCAGTCCAATCCCCCTGCCACAGCAGGATCACCTAGACCAAGTCACACAGGAACACACCCAGTCAGGTTTTAAACATCTCCAGAGAAGGAGACTCCACAACCACCCTGGGCAGCCTGTTCCAGTGCTCTGTCACCCTCACTGTGAATAAGTTCCTTCTCATATTTATATGGAACCTCCTGTGTTCCAGCTTACAACCATTGCCCCTTGTCCTACCACTAGGTGACATTGAGCAGAGCCTGGGTCCATCCTCCTGACACACACCCTTCACATATTTACAGACATCAATGAGGTCTAGTTTCATTTTAATATATTAGATTAATTATTAGCTTAGTCAAGGGGTGAAACCATGTGCTGTTTTGACATTTATTGGCATGAAATGCATTTCATAACGTGCATGTTTAATCAGTGCTTCCTCTCAAAAGCTAGCAAGCACGACAGTGTGTATTCCAGCATTGGAAGCAAAACTAAAATACGTGGTTGCAGTTCCACATTGTATTTTAAACCCTACCACATCATATGTTTTCACGTGAAGGCAAAGTCCATGTTGAATGAACGTGTGACGAGATGGTTATAACTTGAAAAGAAATCCCAGGACGAAACTGTGCACCATCATTGCAGTCCCGTGGTGCTGCTGTGGAGCAGAAGTGCTTTGTTTTCTCACTACTCACACCATTGTCCCAGGCAGTCAATTGGGATCAAAAAATTTGATTGGCAATATGTTTTATCCATCCCACTATCCCACTGCTGAGGGTTAAAATTGTAGCTGATTGGTTTATGGAGAGGATTCATAAGTGTTTTCACTGATGAAAGATGCTGTAACACCAACTCTGAAAAAATAGACGTAGACTGGCACATTTACTGACATCTGAAAACAGTCTGTGGGCACAGGTCCATTGCTTTGCACAGGTGTGAGCTCTTGTCTGGCAACTGCCCTTGTGCATCCCTTTCATTAGAAACTAGTCCCCGTTTTACAAGAGCAAACCAGTGGAGTGAGAAAACACCAGTTTAAAATTGTGCTTCTACAATTTTTTATGGTGTTCACGAGCAAGCTACCAGTGGTGTGTGGCCTTCATGGAAGTCAGTAAGAGTTCCAACAGACGAAACCAAGCTACATTTGGGACCTGTCAGTTCCCCATGACATTCTCATTTCACTTGTACAGTCCCCACAGGATTCACTCTTTCTTTCTACGTTATTTAACGTATTTTGCAAGCGCTAGGCAAGAGTTAGGCAACAGGCACCCGAGTGCCAGCCTAACTAACCCGAGTGCCTTGTAGATTTCAAGCAAGCTATTGCACAGCAGTATAGAACATTTTTTAGCATCTACAGCAATCCTGAAGACTACGGCTCCATCTGGGAGACATCAACTCATTCCCCATGACTCTGTTTTCCCGCAGAGACTAGCAGTCCCCTAAACCTGCATGGAAAGGCTTAGTGCTCTGGCTGTTCCAGCAAGGTGCAGAAAGCAACATGAGCCCACACAACCTATATGTTGTTTTCTTCCCCAAATCAACTTACAGAGCCCTAAAGAAAATTTGAGGCTTTGGACATTGTGCTTCAGCTCTCTGGTGATCAAGGTTCTGTTTACATATCGTGTTAACTAACCCTTTGTCATAAAGGCTGTGCTCAAGGCTTCTGTGTTTCCAGCACAACAGCACTTTCTACACATAAAAAGTGTGTTTAACTCTGTTGGCAATAAAAGTTTCTTGACAGCCCGTCTAAGAGTACGCTGAATGTCCGCAGGAAATTTGGATAACCCCAAACCTACCATCTTCCTCCTCAAGTGCAAGTGTTTGTGCTTGTCTAAGATTTAGAGATGAAATGTAAGCTCTGACCACAACTGAACTCTGAGTGTGTGTGTGTATATATACAGTATTTCAGGGGATGGTGACTGCCATCTGTCATGTCACCTACAGTGCTCCTGGTTAGACCTCATCTGGAACAGACGGGGCAGTACTGGCTCACCACAGCTGGACGCAGGACTGCGCAGGGTTAGAAAATAACACTACCAACAATAAACAGGTTAAGAAAAATCTCTAAAGAAGAGAGACTGTAAGGAATTGGATGTACCTACCTTACGAAAATCAGAAAGTACACTCAGAGAATAATGTGTGGTCTAGAAAAGAGTACAGAGCAAGTGATGCAGGACATTCACCTCCACGGCACAGTGAGGAGTCTTCCTTTCCCACCACAGACCAAACACCCACCTTTTTGGAAAACATTTGAATGTAATAAGAACAGGGTCATCAGCATACTCAGAAATAGCAGTGAGTGGGACACACAAGGTGGATGTGTGGGTAGGTTAATGAAGACTTATCGGTGTGAAACAGTAGTGGATGTGACCCCTGAAACTGCTGCTTTCAGAAATGACACTTGGTAGCTAAATATTTTTACTTTGCAAGTGGCTAACCCCCCCCCCATGCTGCAGGTTTCCATTAGCATTGCAGTGTGTTTCATGTGGCTGTGTCATAGAATCATAGAAGCATTAGGGATTGGAAGGGACCTCAAAAGATCATCTAGTCCAATCCCCCTGACACAGCAGAATCACCCAGAAGAAGTCACACAGGAACACATCCAGGCGGTTTTAAATGTCTCCAGTGAAGGAGACTCCCTAGGCAGCCTGTTCCAGTGCTCCATCACCCTCACTGTGAAGAAGTTCCTTCTCATATTTATATGGAACCTCCTGTGTTCCAGCTGACACCCACTGCCCCTCATCCTATCACTAGATGACACTGAGCAGAGCCTGGCTCCATCCTCCTGACACCCACCCTTCAAATATTTGTAGACATTAATGAGGTCACGCCTCAGTCTCCTCTTCTCCAAGCTAAAGAGACCCAGCTTCCTCAGCCTCTCCTCATCAGGGAGGTGCTCCACCTCCTTCATCATCCTCATTGATCTATGCTGGACTCCCTTCAGCAGGTCCACATCCCTCTAGAACTGAGGAGCCCACAACTGGACACAATACTCCAGATGTGGTCTCACCAGGGCAGAGTAGAAGGGGAGAAGAACCTCTCTTGATCTGCTAACCACCCCTCTTCTGATCCACCCCAGGATGCTGTTGGCCCTCTTGGCTACAAGAGCACACTGCTGGCTCACAGTCATCCTGCTGTCCACCAGGACCCCCAAGTCCCTCTCTCCTACACTGCTCTCCAACAGGTCAGTCCCCAGCCTATACTGGTACCTGGGGTTGTTCTTGCCCAGATGCAAGACTCTACACTTACCCTTATATAGTTCATTTAATTTCTCCCTACCCAGCTCTCCAGCCTGTCCAGGTCCCACTGAATGGCAGCACAGTCTGCTGGGGTGTTAGTGGCACCACCCAGCTTTGTGTCATCAGCAGACTTGCTGACAGTGCACCCTAATCCCTCATCCAAGTCATCAATGAATAGACTGAACAGGACTGGTCCCAGCACCAACTCCTGGGGCACTCCACTAGATACAGGCCGTGTCTCCACCTTCTGCTGTACCTGTGGCAGATTCCTTCTCTTTCATCTCAGACCTCCTACCCCTCCAATGCATCATGCCTTGTCCTGCTTTCCCACCAAACTCCTGTGTTTGCAGCATGCTTCCAAACTTGGCTTTCTTTCCCCAGGACTCTGCTTGCACCACTCTTCGGTTCTGTTCCTCCCAGTCCAGCTCCGGTTCTGCAGTCTCCATGATTACACTTTCCCCTGATTGTGCTCTTCAACACCCCTTTGGCCCTTATTCCCTCTGTGTCTCCCTGGTGGAACCTCACTGCTTTCCCTGTTCTCCCCCATCCCTGCAGAGCACACAGAAACCCAGGGCATTGTTTATATCAGCAAATAAATGAGAGAAGCACTAAATGGCTGAAGGAAGAGGAGACAAGTAGCATAGACTACCTGCACATAAAGCTGCCATCACACAAGCTTCGGGCACGCCCCCAGGACAGTGGTGATTTGAAATCGTTTTGTGTTTGCAGTGGGATTTCTTTCATAACACAAATTGCTAACCTCTTGTAAGCCTTCTCATAGAAAGGGTTTAGTTTTCAGATTATAAAAAATGTTGGAGGAATTTATGATATTTTCATAATGAGGGATCATTCTGTTCTATGTCCTGAAGCAATTTGGGAAGTATCTTCTAGCAAGACCCTGCAGATGTTGGTTCAGGGATTTGCTTAGTAACCGTTTTACGTAGTCATCTGAGGGTTTTTTGTTGCTCAATCCCTCTCTGCAGCCTCATGAGGTCCATACTCTGTCCAATTTACACTTTTCTGTAATCTTTTCATTAGCAGAAAGAAATGAAAGAAAAGAAATCTACCTAACCCATCATAAAGCCCAAACAACTAGTCCCAAAGAAACGTGAAAGAAAGCTTCCTTTATCTCTTTGTGTGTAAAAAATACCACGCTTTGGAAATGTCTTAGTTTGAATCATGCATGAAAGGGCTGTTCTGGCCCAGCAGTCACATCCCTATTTCATCCATTCTGTGGATGGTTAGAACAAGGGGAGCTGAAATCAAGCATTTCTTCCAGTGAATGATGAAGAATGTCGGTTCTGAGCCAGCAAGGTATAAAAATGAGCAAAATGGTATAAAAACCTATTACAGGGAGCAAGAGATAATGACGATAATATCCGTAATGTACTGTTTCTGCCACTTCATTCTGCATTACAGACTATTGTCAGGAATGATCTGCCTCACCAGGTTCCTGTCTGTTCTGCCTCTCGCCTGGCTGCGAAACCTTGCCTGGCTCAGTGTACCATTCACTGACCAGACACGTAAATCAGAACTGCTCTGGTGAACTCATGACAGCACGTGTTGTAGGTAAATGATACAAACCTATTGTTTTTCGTACAGCATCTGCCATGCAAAGGTTCAAAGAAATGAGCCGATAGCAGGGCTGCTCCAGCTGCAGATCTGCAGGGTCTGTCCTGCTTGTATTCCCAGAAGAGAGACTGTTCTCTTAAAGCTGTAATAGCAGTATATGCACCTCTTTCGTTTCTTTCCTTGAGCCACAGACCTAATTGCCTTCCTGCCTGATTGTTTCAAACTCAGTGTTTCCTAGAGGTCTCAGCTCCACAGAAGCTGGGCTGTGCTTTCTCCTGGGGAAGGCTGTGTGCTTATCTGCCATGTTAGCAGGCACACAATGGTTGTTCCAAATGAAAGAGGTTTTATGTCTCTCTGTGTGACTGAGGATTGTAACACTGCAGTCCAGGTATGTGTGTAGAATACTCAGGGCAGCAAAGACAAAGACAGAAACAAAGCCAAAAAGTATTGAGCTTTCTCTGCAGACACTGTACAGCCAACACACCAAAAAGTACTGAGCTTTCTCTGCAGACACTGTACAGCCAACCCACCAAAAAGTACTGAGCTTTCTCTGCAGACACTGTACAGCCAACACACCAAAAAGTATTGAGCTTTCTCTGCAGACACTGCAGAGCCAACACACCAAAAAGTACTGAGCTTTCTCTGCAGACACTGCAGAGGCAACACACCAAAAAGTACTGAGCTTTCTCTGCAGACATTGTACAGCCAGCCCACCAAAAAGTATTGAGCTTTCTCTGCAGACACTGCAGAGCCAACCCTTGTAGCAGAAATTTGCATTAGTCCAGCATTTCCAGATAGCAACAGCTACCAACACTGACTGAATTTGCCAGGCACTTTGTCAAGTTTTCGTGTGAGTTTTTGCCAAGGCTGATTGCAGTTAGTAGTGGCCAGCCATCTCTGGAGAAGGAATACTGTTCAGGCCAAAGGTGTCACCAGCCTCCAGATAGTCAAGAAAAAGGAAGAAATACAGGACATGTCCTCCTACTGCTGCCCAGTTTTCCTGAAAATGAAAACTGGCAAAGTTGAAAAACAATCCTCAAGCTCACTCATTTTCTTGGATAACGTGACGTGAGGCTCCTATTGCTGTTAGGATACTGTTTTGGTGGTACAGATGTGGAGGTTACTCCTGATCAAGAGCTCACTGACAGTGTTGTACCTATGAAATGGACTGGATGAGGGAGGGAGCTGCACAAGTACTTCAGTTCTCTCAGAGACCATGAAAGTGCTAACTTGCTTTATTAAGATGAATTCAGATTACAGAAGACAGTTCCAGGAGAATGTTTATTATTAGCTCGAAATACTTTGGTTTCAGCCCATATTTCATTGTTTCTTCTATGTCAAACAGTGATTAGTTTTATCTTATATACTTATAAAACAAAGCACCTTAGCTAAATGACTGTTTTACCACAAATAGCAACTATCCTGGTGCCTTTTGAAGGTAGAAATCCTTTAGCAAGCATTTGTAAGTGAAAATAACACTCTTTGATGGCTCACATCTCCTCTCACATTTACTCTATGTCATGCCCATAGCTCCAAGCCTAAGTTCATAAATCCTGCAAAACCTTGAGCCAAATCAAAATAAACCCATAGGAATATGAAAAAGAGTGTTTAATAGACTGATCTATAACAAGAGCAAGTGCAGAGTCTTACATCTGGGCAAGAACAACCCCAGGTACCAGTATAAGCTGGGGACTGACCTGTTGGAGAGTAGTGCAGGGGAAAGGGACTTGGGGGTCCTGGTGGACAGCAGGACGACCAGGAGCCAGCAGTGTGCTCTTGTAGCCAAGAGGGCCAACAGCATCCTGGGGTGGATCAGAAGGGGGGTGGTTAGCAGATCAAGAGAGGTTCTTCTCCCCCTCTACTCTGCCCTGGTGAGACCACACCTGGAGTATTGTGTCCAGTTGTGGGCTCCTCAGTTCTAGAGGGATGTGGAGNTATGGTCTTTGCTTAGTTATATCTTTGTGATGACCAGAAAATAGTACAATATGCAAAATATCATTCATTCTGTTTAGGATCCCTAAAACATGAGGGTTACAGACCAAATCATGGCAAAGAACTGCTACAGGTACCTCAACATTGTGATGTTAAATGCTACTATTTTAATTATATGTATCTGAAAGTACTATGTGTTTACTTCTAGTTCTGAACCAATACAATATAATAGGTCTGAAAAGCAGCGCCATTTAAGATCTCATTTTTAGAAGAGAGTAAAACAGGATAGAAAAGAAGCCTCTTCTCAACCCCAATTTAGCCCATTCAAAGTGAAGGAAAAAAAAGGGGAAAAGTCAGACCAAATACGACGAGATTTCTTCTTATTTGTGTGAAGCTCCGTTTAAGTGAACTTTCAATGAATGTTTATTTGCAATGTGGTTATTTCAAATCCAGAACTGCATATACTGTAATATATTAGATTTTTAAGAAATGTGATTACATTAAACCGCATTTGACATTTGCAGGAGTTCACTCTCACGCACAGAGAGAGTGCGTGCTCAAGGTTTAGTCTGGTGCTGTTTGTTTCATAAGGGCCATTACAGTATTAAAGTATGTAGCATTAAATTCTGGAGTCATCACCACTAATTATGTGGCTAACAGGGTTCTAACCTAAGCTATGAATCCAGGCTGAGCTTATATTACGATACGTAGTACTGCAGTATTCTCTATGGTCCTTGTCCTCAGCTCTCTACCCCAGCTGCAAACCAACGGCATCTTAGGGTAAAATGGGAATTTTTGCATGCCCTGACTGTTTATGCAGGAAGTTCTGAGCCCATGGGCTTTCGGGGATTTCCAAGGGTCCCAGCATTTCTATGGGCTGATGAGGAAGTGGCCTGGACTGCAGGAGACAACACTGGAGTGCCCTGTCCTGCAGTGCAGATGTGTCTAAGTCTCTAAGAGAACTGTCTGAGTGTGATCCTAGGGTCGGTGTCTGAGACGCGCGGCACACGTTCCCCCATGCAAATGTCTTTTCCTTTGTGAAATTACACAAGGTGAAACCCACCCTGACTCAAACTGCGTTCAGTTCAGTGCCCTACTGGAAGCGCGAAAGAGATGAGTGTGAAATACGTGGGGCTGAGATTTTCCCACTGTGGCTCACCTCTCAGCGTCCTGGAGCTGGGCAATGGGGTTCTGCTCTGAGAAATGGCTTCCGTATGCGTCAGAAACTTGAGGGTGTTTCCCTCGACAGCCCCCAGGACTGATCCTAAGGGAAACACGTTGCCTCTATGTGTGACCTTGTGGGGCTGAACTCCAGAGAGAGACGAGGGCCCTGACGGTGCTAGTCCTGCTGCGTATTGGGCATGAACTCAGTGCTGAGTCCTGAGGATAGTTTTTTGCTTAGAAGCAAAGCAGTGCATGCCTTGGGGAGAAATCTATTTGTCTGCAGCTGAAGTGCCTCAGGACTAGATAAAAGCTTTGAAAATCTGGGTGTATTTGAAAATTTTGGGTGTATGCAGCTCTCAAGGGTTGAAGCCCTGAGTTCCTTTCTTGGAAGCTCCTCCATGGCATTATTTTCAGTCTCTTATTTTTCTACTCCATTCCTAAGTAACACCTAACGTTACTGTCGTCACAGAACATTAGGGATTGGAAGCGACCTCGAAAGATCATCCAGTCCAACCCTCCCGCCACAGCAGAATCACCTAGACCAAGTCCAGATGGGTTTTAAATGTTTCCAAAGAAGGAGACCCCACAAATCCCCCAGGCAGCCCCCTCCAGTGCCCCACCACCCTCAATGGGAAGAAGTTGTAGAATCACAGAATCACTCAGGGTTGGAAGGGACCACAGGATCATCCAGTTCCAACCCCCCAGCACAGGCAGGGACANAGCCCAGGATCTGGTTTGCCTTCCGGGCCACAAGTGCACACTGCCGGCTCATGTTGAGCTTTTTGTCCACAAGCACCCCCAAGTCCCTCTCCTCAGGGCTACTCTGTAGCCAGTCACTGCTCAGCCTGTACTTGTGCCTAGGATTGCCTTGACCCAGATGCAGGACCTTACACTTGGTCTTGCTGAACCCCATCAGGTTGGCTTGTGTCCACCTCTCCAGCCTGTCCAGATCCCTGTGGATGGCATCCCTGCCCTCCAGCGTGTCTGCTACACCACACAGCTTGGTGTCGCCAGCAAACTTGCTGAGGGTGCACTCAGTGCCTCTGTCCATGTCACCGACAAAGATGTTGATCTTCTCAGATAAGACCTGTAGCAACTTCAGCTGGAGCCCTTATAATAACCTCTTTATGTCTTTTGTCGCCTGAAAATGAATACTGACACTGCTGTTTGCTGCTTGCAGTCTGAGGCAATAAATCAAGTGCCCTGTCGCACACCCAAATCCTCTTGGTTTTGTCACTGTCTGGCTTGATTGGATTGGATATTATTTCTGGTTTTAGATGAAGTGGAGCAGTTAGATGCTGGCCACATTGCTAATAGTTTAGAACTTAAAAATATGAACCACTGTTTCTCTGGATAAACATTACCCAGTACGACCAGTGCACAAATGACAACCTTTTAGGGTGGAGAGTAGCTGCAAGGCAGAAAACACCGTGTTTTGTCAGAGGAGAGGCCAGCTGCTGAACGACGTGCAGACACATTTCAGTGTCTAAGGCTCGACTGGACGAAGGGGAAGATCTGATATAACATGGATATTAGAAATGCCCTTAGTTGCTGTCCTGCTGGCCAAAGGCATTTCAAAAATCAAATCACTGTGCTTGTGATGTGTCAGGATTTCTGGTGCCGTTTCCCCTGTGCTGTTCTGCTGAGGTCTAGAACAGGTGGCAAGACAGTGCCATGATGTCTTCAGCTATTCTGGACAAAATCCTGCAATAGTGTTGTGGCCTTGATCAGCTGAAGCGTTTTCAACACAAAATATTCTACAGAAGGGAGGCAACAACTGAAGAAAAATGCAGCCTATGGCAGGGGAGTTGGAACTGGGTGATCCTGTGGTCCCTTCTAACCCTGACTGATTCTGTGCAGCGTGGTCTAGGTGATCCTGCTGTGGCAGGGGGATTGGACTAGATGGTCTTTCGAGGTCCCTTCCGATCCCTGATGATTCTATGATTCTATATGTGGGGTTTTATGTCTAAATGAATCATAGGCTGGATGTGTCAGTGTATCTGTTACCAGCTAGGGGTTCCTTTCATGTGTTTTCTATCAAACATCTGTGGAGTGAGAAGAATATTTGTGGCTACTGTTTTATTTTATTTTTGAAGAAATGAATCCTTTCAACGTAATTTCTGATAGAATCACATTGCCTAATTTCTCATGTTCAAAGTGACCTTTTCCTCTGCTTCTCTCTAAATGAAATTAATTCAGATTCATTATTCATAGCATCAAGACAGACCTAGTTGTAGAAAGTCATGAGGCTTCTTTCTTTGAAAGACTTTTGAAATCCTCATACTTAGCTTAAACATGCCAGTATCTCATGGCAGGGTCAATATCATTCTAGGAAAGTATAGTGCAGGCTAATTAAGGAAGATTGTAGAATCATAGAACGTTAGCGGTTGGAAGGTACCTGTGGAAATCATCTAGTCTAATCCTGCTGCCAGAGCAGGTTCGCCCAGAGCAGGTTGCATAAGATGTTGTGCAGGCATGTCTCCAGAGAAAGAGATCACAGCCTCACTGTGTAGCCTGTTCCACTGCTTGGTCACCCTCAAAGTGAAGAATTTTCTACTCATGTTCAAGTGGAATTTCCTGTGTTTCCAATTCCCCCTTGTCCTGGGGACCACTGAGAAGAATCAGGTCCCATCTCTCTGACAACCAACTCTTTAGATATTTGTAAGCACCAATTGTAGCTCCTCTCAGCCTGCTATGGTTAATCTCTCTTATTCCTCATCTTGGACCTGTCCCCATGAGTTCTTCAGTTTAAAGCTTACCTCACCAAGTTGGCCAGCATGCTGCCAAAGATTGCCCTGCCTCTTTGAAATGGGTGTATTCCATCCCTCCCTAACAGATCATGGTTATCAAAGAATAATTGTCAGGAAAACCAAACCCCTCGGCACAGCACCAGACGTGTAGCCAGTGTTTGTTATAAATTCTTCTTTATTTCTGGCTGCCCTTTCCTCCAACTGGTAGAAAGGAGGAAAAGATAATTTGGGCACCAATGCTTTTCAATTGAAAGCCCAGTGCTTTAATCTTTCTTAACTTTGCCGATGTTCTGGCTCAGAGCATCATCAAAGTTTCTAGAAGCTGCACNCATGTTCAAAGTGACCTTTTCCTCTGCTTCTCTCTAAATGAAATTAATTCAGATTCATTATTCATAGCATCAAGACAGACCTAGTTGTAGAAAGTCATGAGGCTTCTTTCTTTGAAAGACTTTTGAAATCCTCATACTTAGCTTAAACATGCCAGTATCTCATGGCAGGGTCAATATCATTCTAGGAAAGTATAGTGCAGGCTAATTAAGGAAGATTGTAGAATCATAGAACGTTAGCGGTTGGAAGGTACCTGTGGAAATCATCTAGTCTAATCCTGCTGCCAGAGCAGGTTCGCCCAGAGCAGGTTGCATAAGATGTTGTGCAGGCATGTCTCCAGAGAAAGAGATCACAGCCTCACTGTGTAGCCTGTTCCACTGCTTGGTCACCCTCAAAGTGAAGAATTTTCTACTCATGTTCAAGTGGAATTTCCTGTGTTTCCAATTCCCCCTTGTCCTGGGGACCACTGAGAAGAATCAGGTCCCATCTCTCTGACAACCAACTCTTTAGATATTTGTAAGCACCAATTGTAGCTCCTCTCAGCCTGCTATGGTTAATCTGTCTTATTCCTCATCTTGGACCTGTCCCCATGAGTTCTTCAGTTTAAAGCTTACCTCACCAAGTTGGCCAGCATGCTGCCAAAGATTGCCCTGCCTCTTTGAAATGGGTGTATTCCATCCCTCCCTAACAGATCATGGTTATCAAAGAATAATTGTCAGGAAAACCAAACCCCTCGGCACAGCACCAGACGTGTAGCCAGTGTTTGTTATAAATTCTTCTTTATTTCTGGCTGCCCTTTCCTCCAACTGGTAGAAAGGAGGAAAAGATAATTTGGGCACCAATGCTTTTCAATTGAAAGCCCAGTGCTTTAATCTTTCTTAACTTTGCCGATGTTCTGGCTCAGAGCATCATCAAAGTTTCTAGAAGCTGCACACACTAGATCAGGGGTCCTCAAACCCCCCCAGGGTCTCCAATGTGACCCACCGGTATTTACAGAATCCCCCCCCGCCCCCCTCCCCCCCGGGGGTTGTGGGGGGAAACCGAGCAGCCGCAGATGACTTCCTGNACTGCACTAGATAATCAATAAAGATGCAAATCCTTGGTCATGAAAAAGTCTTCCAGGCATGCAGGTATTTTTTGCAGTGACCCCCCTTTTCTACCGAAAATAATTTTAATGTCAATGTTTGCTTGCTCTGTATCTGTGAAGAAAACCCAAACCATCTGATAGGTTATCATACCTTTCGCCTAGAGATAGATGTATTGGTAGTCTTTAGGTTTATTAATAATCTCAGAGACTAACAAGAATCAGGTTCAAACAAGTATACTCAAAGCTGCTTGTACACTGATGAAGAAAAGGAAACCTCGTGCATTTCAGGACTTAGATGAGGAGTTTGATTCATCTGAACATTAACGGTCTTTGGATGAGGCATGGGTAAGCTTGGCTTCTTCTGAGTTGTTTTGGTCTCCTAGGAAATATTTGGCAAGTGAGATTTTGACGCAGTCTAGTGTGCCATTTCCAGACTTCTGATAAGACGCGATAAATGGAGAGAAACCAAGTCCCCTAGCTCCTTAGAAATGAAAGCTGTAAGTTATGGAATCAAAGAATGCTACAGGTTGGAAGGGACCTCAAAAGACCATCTAAGTCCAATCCCCTTGCCAGAGAGGAAGGAGGTTTGATGCCCCAAAACAACTTTTGAAGACATGTGTGTCCATCTATACAAACATATTTGTATATTTCAAAGGTTTCCTTTATACATGAAGTTTTTCTTTGAGAATTTTGATGAAAAGTGCAAGTCCTACAGATTTTTGTCTCGTGCTACAAGAAAATGTGTTTTTATTTGTTTTTCAAATGGTGAAGTTAAGGCTGTCTCATGTGTGATAGTTCAGGCTACATGTTTGGGCTGTCAGAATTGTTGATGCTTTCATTCTTGTGCTAAGAGGGTTTTTTCACTCTCTAAGAAGGAAAAAAGTCTCTATGTCTCAGCATATCTACAACGCGTGTGAGTGATCTAACCCTGAGTTAGGGGCACCGTGATGTCAGCGGTCACTCCACAAGTCCCGTATGGTGATTTTTCTGTCTGACAGGTCTGGATCGGTTCTGCAATAGTTTGGCAACAAATGATACCGGTTGCTCGCGAGTTCAACACTGGCCTGATTTTTGACTCAGCCCTGTTACTTACGTAGAAGTGAAGGTATCGTGGGCTTTGCAATTTGTAACAAAACCCACGCAACTGATTTTTTATTATTTGCTGTCTGACGTGGTGATTCTATGATAACAGTCACACTTCCGGCTTGTAACATACACAAATCCAGTAATATCATAACACAAAAAGAGTTAAAGCTGGCTCTGACTGCCAAAGAAGTGACTGCTCATTTTTAATAAGCCATCTGTTTCACTTGGAAATTGGCTGTTTATAAATTTCCTTTAGTTGGTAAAATATTGGCTGCTTCTAGTAGTATTGAGAAATACACACAGGATCCACGTGTAATAAAACACATTCTCTTTCCAGTGTGGGAAAAAACCTACATGGTGAAGCATGGTCTTAAATACTTATGGCCAGGTAGATCTGCAGGACTGGGACGAGGTGGGCAAGGAAAACAGGGCAGGACAGGTCCTCACCTGTGGGTGAACCTCTCCTTGCACCATGCTGGTGGGAAGCTGTCACACTTGGGAAGAGCTATGGAAAGGAGAAGACAAGGGTCTGTATTTCCCATTTCAAGGTGGAGGTTTTAAATCAGGTTGATGCTGTTTAAAATAGCCCTTGGTCCCGAAATAACTGTGAAAGTTTCTTGTTATCATGTTGTTTTGGTGGGCAGGGGGGACACAGCAGAAGGTCAGTTTTCGGTGGTTACCGGCTGAGCTTCACTGAAAGTTTTGCCAGATAAGATATTCTAACGGTGCGTTTGGCAGGGCCCTGTTTTGTGAAGTCTTCAGCAAAATGAGAGCATACACAAGAGAAGAAAGGTGTATTATTTGTAGGCAGGACTGCAAGGGCTGTGAGGCAAAGAGAGGCTGCAAACAAGATCCGGTGGCTAAATGTGGAGTGTCATGATATGAGGAGCTGTGAACAGATTGAACTCCTTATCAAAGGGAAAGTTGAGAGATGGGTTGAAGGAAGGGTGTTTAATGCATAACAAAAATGCAGCACGGTTCTTCAGCCAGGCTCTCGCTGAGGATTTTTCAATCTTGCTGAGAAAGCCACGGCAAGATGGCTGAAAACTGAAATTAGAAAAAATGAGTCCTGAAAGGAGATGTGGTTTCTCCTCATGGAGAAAAGGAATAATTTATCAAGCAATGTGGTAAATTCAGCACCTCTTGATGTTTTTATGGCTAAAGTAAAGTACATCTTTTAGGAGAATATTTAATCAAGCACTCAGAAGAAGTTATACAACTTGCCTGTGCAATGGGCTATGCTGGGTGGTTGTGATTATTTTTTATTGGCTTTGGAGCCAGTGAAGGCTTGAAGTTCTCCATTTATTTTCTTCCGAAGAAAGAGGCTAGACCCCCCTGCTTTGTCCCTGCATATTCATTGCTACTGCTGTTCTGCATTAAGGAGTGCCTATAACCACATCTCATTATTTGGAGTTTCTGACAGTTGCCTGCATTGGTCAGACTTTATTCCCTTTCAGTACAGATTTGCCTGGAAATATTTTGTTTGGGGCTGGGTGGCAAGTGCAGTTGTTTGCACCTGGAAGTTAAAATCCTTCCCAGTGGCTGCTTTGTGCGTGCTTTCCACATGCTCAGGATCTGCCTGAGGACCCTCTTTGGGTGAGAAGCGTCTGCCTGCTGCGCCTGGCTGCCATGGTACCTCATGTCCTGTGCTGTGCACTGGTGCTCAGGGCTGGTCTGCTCCTATGCAGGGTTCTTTGCCTGCGTCATCCCTGGCCCACAGCATGGCACAGTGCCTGCCTGCACAGCCTGGGAATCTGCAGGGTTCATGCTGTGGTTTTGCTGTTTTCTTACAGAATCATAGAATCATTGGGGATTGGAAGGGACCTGGAAAGATCATCTAGTCCAATCCCCTACTTCTTCTTCCCTTTTTCTAGTATCCCTTCTTCTTCCACAACAGGTGCTGGGATTGCCTGCTCGCCCTCTGCCAATCAATATATCTCTCTTGCAGGGTCATGGGTGAATGTGACCAGCCAGAGTTGACTAATGGGGCATGACAGCTTAGTCTGTCAGTTACTGAGATGGCTGAGGCCAAAGAAAGCTACTGGACAAAACCAAATGAGCATAATGTTCCGGCTTTGCACTATAGGAAGCAAACGAAACGACCTGTTTGTCTGTCTGTTCTGGCCACAGTGACACAACAAGGTATTCACAACCTTCTAAGAGGTGCAGTGGCTGCACAACGTAGTGTGTAATTACTGCTCTGTAAAACCCCCTAAGATGCAGCAAAACCTGCTGTAGGTTTTTAGAGGACATTCCAATACACTCCTAATGAACTGGATGTTTTATCACGGTGTTCTTCTTGGACCTTAAAGAATTGCTGTTTTAATGTGCTGTATTACTTTTAAAGCTAAAATAGTCAGAAAGCAACCTGATCAAGATGTTAGAAATTCTGACTTTACTATCCAAATAATTTCACTTGGTTAGCAGAAAAATGTGGATACAAATTTCAGTGGCAGCCAGTAGTTAGTTTGAAAGTAAGCAGAAAATTAGAACAATAGAATCACAGATTCATAGAATGCTTCAGGCTGACAGAGACCTTCAAAGGTCACTTTGTTCAACCCACCTGCAATGACCAGGGACGTCTTTAACTAACACAGGTTGCTCAGAGCCCCATCCTGTCCTTGAATGTTTCCAGGGATGCGGCTTCAACCATTTCTCTGGTTAACTTGGGCCAATGTTTGACCACCCTCATTGTAAAAAAAATTATTTCCTTTATCTAATCTAAATCTCCCCTATTTTAGTTTAAAGCCCTTTTCCTCCTGACTTAATGCAACAAGCCTTGTTGAAAAGACTGTCCTTGTCTGTCATATGAGCCCCCCTTAGATACTGGAAGGCTGCTGCGAGTGTTCCCTCCCCAGTCTCCTCTTCTTCAGGCTGAACAACTCCAGCTCTCTCAGCCTATCTTCACAAAAGTGCTCCATGCTCTTCATAATTTTTGAGGTCGTCATCTGGACCTGCTTCAACAGATCCATGTCCTTCTTGTGCTGAGGACTCCAGAGCTGGGCACAGTATCCAGGTGAGGTCTCACCCAAGTGGAGTAGAGGGAGAGAATCACCTCCCTCGACCTCCTGGTGGCACTTCTTTTGGTGCTGCCCAGGCTTTCTGGGTTGCAGGCTCACATTGTTGGCTCATGTCCAGTCTTTCATTCACCAGCACCACTCAGTCATTCTCTGCAGGGTGGCTCTAAATGCATCGTTCCCCGACCTGTATTGATATCAAGGAATTGGTTTGAGAAAAAACCCAAAAAGCACAACATCATTTAATTGTGTCACTCTATGCTTTGGGCTGGGATGTCTTCTTATTCGAAGATTTTTATATTTGCTATTTAAGGAAGCTTTGGATAAAACCTGGACATTAGTTGATATATTTGCTATTCTATTGATGGAAAAGTGGGAAATCAAGTTCAAAATTCCCTTGTTATACTACGTCTTCGGAGAGCAAGAAATCAGGCAGTACCAAAAATAAGATTCTGAATGCTGCCTTAGTCTGGAGGTCCTATTTTTACAGGTCAACTTAACTATTTTCCACAATTCTTTTGATTTCTCTGTTGAATGTGGATCTTAATAAGTCATGCCTGTTAGCATAGCCCATTACAGGAGATGCATAATGTGGCTAATTTAGTGTTCTCCTAGGAACAACTGGATGGAAGTCAGTGGCAGTGGTGCCACTGACATCAGCAGGTACAGGTTTTTCGCATCAGTTTTCAACGTGTGTGACTAGTGCACTTGGCTGTCAACCCTGATGTTTGATTTTGCACTTACATTGAAAAAGGACATTTAAAATCCTGTCAGGAAGGATGCCAATGCATGTTTTTAAACCTCAGGTATTGTGTCCTTCGGAAGAGCTAGCCAGAGAGAAGCATTTCCACCGGAATCCAGTCTTGTGTTTTCACTTCTAATCGTATGCGTACTGCTGATGCTGTTTCGCACTGAGGCGCAGCTACACGCGCATGGCAGGCACGAGAGGGCTTTCTTTGGAAAATTTTTCTCATTAGGCATTGAAAGCTTCTGAGAAAATGTCTCACTCCTCCAGTTCCTTTTTGGTATCTGGAAATTCACAGCAGATGGCCCCAGTTCTCCTCTCATCCACACCATTCGGGTTTCACTAATTTAGGTCATAGGAAATCCTGATTATCCAACTATGAAAGCCAGGATCAGGACCAGCATTTTGGCAGCTGGTTCTGACTATAAAAACAAGCCCTCGGTACAAAGGAGCAGTTTGTGGCTGTAATAAAACCTGTGGGGATTTTGTTGCTTACTTCACTGGAATCAGGATGTTACCAAAATGTACTGAGGTTCTTCTGCAGTAACTTGTGTTTACCGTCGTGATGGATGGAATATCCCAGAGAAACAGAAAATGAAAAAAGATATCACTTGCCAGCTGCAGAGTGAACTGATGTACTTAGTGTTTGCAACCTTTGCAAAAGTGGAGAGGGTTTGTATGATTTTTCACTGCTCCTGCAACTTCTGTGAGGAAAGAGCAGTGAAATCTATGCTTGGTGTACCACAGGCAAAGACCTGATCTGACAAAATAGAACAGCAGATTTAATTTCCATTTTGTGTGAGAGTTATTTAGCATCTCTGCTAAGCTGTAATATGACTTTGTGCTGAAATCCATAAATGCATAACTTCCCTAAACTGCAAATTTATTTATACTGAATTTGCTAGGTTCCCATAAAATTTCTGTAGAAGCTTTGTGGCACCAGAACTCTACATAAATGCAATTTGCAGGTTTGTCACTTTATCAGCTATATTTTCCATCCTTCTCATCTTTGTGTTATGGAAAGATACTGACTTTGTGGAATCGCTGCAGAAAGTTATAAATGATGTATGAAATGAGAAATCCCTGCTCAGAGTGCAGAACTTAATCTATGCTATTTGCTCTGAGAGTCAGTTGAACTGCAAGCAGAAAAGCCCACCAAATCCAGGAGCTACAGGCTAAGAAAACCAAAGCTCACTTGAAGTACTTTTTATTTTTGGCTTTGTACCTGGGATAAGCCAGGGCATGGTGATGTGGGTTGCAGAAGGTCATTGGGAGGGCAGACATTCACAGCTCACGTGTGCAAAGATGTGTGCACAGATTGTGGGTTGAGGAGACCATCCTTGGCTGAATGAGAAGCTTCTGTGCCTGTGATAAGTCAGAAGAGAGGATACAGGGGAAGCAAGTGAGCTGCAGAGTGGGAAGTGGGCTAAATTGAGACCTGTATGTACTCATCCTGCTCAAGTCAGGTACTGTTGCAGTCCACTGCAGTGGGAGCAGAACTGTACCTTGACTGCAGTAGGTATTTCTGTGTCCTAAATCCATTCCTGCAGCTTGCACAGCTTTGCCCAGCCATGGAAGAATTCAGTCTTGGAAGACAGTCACTGCATAGCCACCAATGAAACATATATATATGTATTTTATATATATATGTGTGTGCGTGTGTGTATCTATATCTACATCTACATCTAGATATATATATAAACGCCCCAGGATTTTGCAAGTGGAATGCTCAATGTCTTTGCACAGGCAATGGACACTGTACTTGCATGGGACTGCTAGTCATCACAGTGTAGTTTATTTCACCTTGTTGGGCTACTGATGACACTGCAGCATGCACAGCAACCATAGCAATTGCTCTCATCCTGCAGGATCCAGCCTCTCAGAGAAGTAAATGAACAAAGTAATCCTGCAAGGATGCAGTGATTTCCCTCTCCTCACCCTTCATAGATTTTTTTCCAGACTCCTGCTTAAAACGTGTATTTTTGTGCTGGGGTCAGAGAGGCTACAGGTTTTCAGTTATGCAGTTGTGTAGTTCTATAAAAGGAGGTATTTTTTTGCAGCTGTTGTCTGAAACTCTGTTTCCCATGGAAATTGCTTTGGCAGAAAGGTAAATTAGCTCTGCCTGTCAATAGGAACAATCAGTCTTTTTGTGGTACAAGCAGTGTGCAAATAGTTTCAGTGGTTCCTAAGAAACAAACGTCTCTTCCAAACATTTGTAGTGGAGAACACAATACACAGGTAACAGCAAGTCTTAGTTTACCCTGCTATTTATTTCCCTCATCCTCTGTACCCCACTGCGGATTCACTGTCCACTGTGGTTAGCTGCCAAGGACAGCAAAAGAAACCTCAGCTCCTCTAATCCCAGAGTCCAGCTGGGGCAAGACGACAGAGCAGCAGCCTCCTGGTCAGAGGCAGAAGTACTCATTTTCTAATGCTTTAGTAATTGGACTTTAGTAATTAAGTTTTCTGGGAAGCCATCTCTGCTAGTGTCCCCAGTACTTCACCACAGGGTTGTTTGTGGTTGCAGACTCCTTCTCATAGCTGCTGTGCATTGATGCAGCTCTGAGTCCTGCAGGATGAAATGCTTAAATATGCACAGAGGGTCAACTTGGAAAGACTAGAATTTATTTACAGGACAGTTGGCTTGCAGTCTTGCACACAGAGCTACTGCTTATGTCCTACAGAAAATAGATGACTTGGCACTTGGCAAGTGCTACAGGTATTGCTCAGAGGTGTTTCTTGGCTCATCTATCTCTTGCAAGGTAAAGAGGAAATGTGGCAGCTATATAAAGAGTTTGAGGAAAAACAGAGACACATGAGTAATGAAGTAGTAAAACTCAGTTCAGCAACTTGGCACTTGCAAACTCATAGCCAAGTCCTGCAGCCTTTACTTGGGCAAAAAAAAAAAATCTGGAGAAATTGAAGGGAGTTTTGTCTTAACCTCTTGACTGCCTGCTTGCATTAGGGGTACATATTCAGCGGTGACGTTCCCTTTCTTTGGTATAAGGTCTGTGACTAGGGGCAGGTATCTCCTCTTAGCATCACAACTGATACAAAATTAATCAGAAACTTAAACAATTAAAACAGCTAGAAAAATCTGCAACGTTATTAGAAACAGCTTCTAAAATGCTGAAAAATACTATAATCAGCTGCTAAAGTACATCTTGGGGAACTGAAGCAGTTTATAAATAATCATTAGAATAAACCGTTCCCTGCCACGAGGCACATCTCTTATTATATCTGTTATGTCCCTTCTGGCTTTCTTAGTGCATCATCAAGCATGAATTAAGGTCAAATGAATCTGGGATGACTTGACTAAGTTTCCTAAAATGTGAAGGACATAGTCTTGTGATGGATTCAGTCTAACTGAGATTTCAGCACTGGCTCAGCAGACGCTTTCTCACAAAAAACGTATTGACAACATCACTATGTCAGTACACACACACATGCTGTGTCTAGGATAATACACGTAGTTGTCTATATGTAATGATGAATAATGATAGAAGTGAATAGCTCGTAGAACTGAATATCCTTCCTTCCTATTTTTAAAGTGCTTTTCTGTTCATATGATGCACATGTTTGAAAATGAACCAGCTGTATCAGGGCTGAGGATGCTCCACATTCAAGCAAGCAGACATAATGTTACATAATCGTATTCTTATGTTTATTGACTTTCCTTTTAAAAGAAGTTAGACTCCTAGACTAATCTTTTTCTGTCTTTTATTTCCAGTGTGATGTGGTTCATGCCTCCTATACACTCATTATGTCAGTGCCAGATCTAACGTCTAGCTTAAATGGATCTTCCTGATACGAATCCTTAGAGGTATTTCCAGAATGCAGCTAGCTCTCAATCACTGACTAGCTAAGGCCAGGCTTTCTCACCTCTTATTCTAAGAGACACTCTCTTCACCTCAGATAAGGGATGTGGAGGTGAAGAAGGATGCCTATTGCAAGTGCCTTCAACAGCACCTGAGCTGAAGAAAGGAAGCTATTGGTCTGTAAACATCTTGTCTCTCTGCACTAGAAAAGGAAAACAGGCCTGAAAGCTGTGTGGCAAGCAGAATGCTGGCCAAACCTGAAACAAGAAGCTTTATCAGAAGCCATAAGCAAGAATCGCTGGTGGGACCATCTATAACTGCAGGCAGGGAGAAATAAATCGTTGGAGCTGGATATATAAATGAAAGCGACCAGCACAAGGTATCTGCTGCAAGGAGGAGAAAACCCCCCTGGTGCAGTATCTACAGTAAAGAATAACGTAGCCTCCAGAGAGCAAGCCTTCAAACAGCTCCCTAGTCCTAGCATGGGCAGAGGGACACTTCCCTGTGGCAGCAGGCTCTCCATGCTGAGTTGAAATTGCAGGCTTCTCCAGGGAAGTCTCTTATTACCTGCAGCCTGTCTCTATTCTTCAGCAACACGCTGAATGTATTCTCCCCTCTGTGCTGTTTTTCAGCCTTCCTTCTGAGCTTTATCTACTAGACTTTTGTTGACCTCCCACGTATTTTGCCTTATCCTCTGTTTCTCAATGTATGTTATTTATAGACGTACCATGTTTCGTGAGAGTACAGTCTGTCTGTTCTTTGCAGCTCTGCACACCAACCTTCCATTTTACGGTGGCTACCGCATTGAACGGTTGTTAACTGTTGAGCAGTAGATGCTGTTTGCTGTTCAGCAAGTTGTAATGATTTTTTCTTCAGTTTCCAGTAGACAGAATGAATAAGGTGTGTGGCTGAATCTATGCCTTGCTAGAGATAGAGAGCAGCAATGCTTCCAGTGTTTACTTGGACCCCTCCTTTATTTTTTTACACTAGCAAAGTATGCTTGATCATTTCAAGTGCAGGAAGGGAGCTGATTGTAGTAAAAACAGAGAAGGATTTACAGTACGTTCTTCCTACAAACAAAGCCCCGTTGCTTTGCCAAATTATGTAAGACACGGCGTGCCATGTGGACTTAAAAAATAGGACTATTTTATGGATTTCTGCAGCATAATTGGCATTGACACTTCTATTGATTGAATAAATGAAATAACATGCACAGTTCTGATGATCTTTGCAGATCTGTAAGATTACAGCAGAGATGATTCTATGTCAGCAAAAAACTCTATAGGAGTGTCTAATGAAGCCACAGACAGTTCATTAATATTCACATGTTTGAAACTGCAGCCCTAACAACTGAGTTCTCTGCACTGAGCACTGTAATATATATTGTTATGAGCTTTATACCCTCTTGTAAATAATCCAGAAATACAGACTTTCATTGATGAACATTGAAAACACAGAAAATTAAAATGTAAATGTGTTTATCAAAAGAAGAAGGAAAAAAAAAGACTCCTGAACACCAGCTGCTTTTATGTTTTCTTGCTCAAAAACTAATTTTGATATTTACATCTGAAAAGTTAGGCTCTGTAGTACCCATTTGGACTCTTACTAATAGATGGCAGTTGCTGGGGGTCTGAAGCTTTGTTTTAGTAAAATGATATTGAAAACTGTGTGCTGTTGGATTTTCCCCCTTTAGCTTCAGAAAAAGTGTGCTGCTTTTTGACCAGCACCCCAAGTTAACTGGTGAGATGTTATCAGCCTCTGAAAAGAAGATCTGTCGAGACTTTGGACTCAGTTTTCTGCAGAGAAAGAGTTGGATGAAGCATGCCTCTCGTGCTGCTCTGTGGTGTGATCTGAGTGGACACTCTGCCTGTTTTTGCAGTCTGTGTTGTCTACAGTCAGAACAGTTGGCCTGTGTAGCCAACATTCATCCAAATCCTCTACAAGTGAAAATCCTCTGTATAGCATTTTCAATACTCCCGTAATCCTTTTTCTTTTTCTTAGCATTAGGAATATATTTTTCTAGTGTGTGTTTTCTGAACTGCTCCATGCTGGGTAAAGGTACCAGCCCCCTTAGTAAGTGACAAACTCAATGGACTTAAGGACTCCCAGCCATGTGTAAATTTAGAAGATACACCAGAGGACCTAACGGCCTCTGCTTTTCCTTCCCCCGCTTACACCCATCCCTGGTGACCCTGGTCACACAGTAATATGCTAATGTCATCAGACACCACAGGTCTGCAAGTATTCTGCCCTGCTTCTCCCATCCTTATGTCCAACACTTCCTGCCTCAGAAGGCAAGAAAAGGGGACCATCACCAGGAGGGCTGTGTTCCTGGTTATAACTTCCAATGATATTTCAACACAAATCATACCTCAGCATGGTTAGAGATTCCATGATCAGTCAGTTCTTATAAGAACAGAGACATTTTGACCAGTCTGTTACAACAGCTATTGTTTCCTTCTGCCATTGGTGTGGGTAAATTGCCCTCTGTCCGGATGGTGAAGAAGGACGAGTGCCAGTTTCCACTGACCCTCCCACCACAGTGTGATGGGAAGAGGAAGGCAGCTATGGATGCAAAATGCTACTGTGGAGAGTGAATGAATATATATTTCTGCAGTTTTCTCCTCACAGTGCCCTTAAGCCGTTGACACAGGGCAATTAATTGCTTTCCTGTGCTTAGCATGAAGGAACTAAAGCTGAGCCCTCTGCTGCATTTGGAAGACATGTTGTGTCTTCCTTTAATGTTGTTAAACAACTTTCAAATTGGAAGCTGATGAGCAGCATAAGTATTCATAGCAAAAATGGCTACCACTCAGAAACTGCCAGCAAACAAAAGCTACTGCCTCTTAGAATCTTGAATACTGAGAGGGTTCAGAATTCTCTGGTTTCACACTTCAAAGAAGATAGCTTGTCAAATGAAGAGATTTGAAACATAAATATCTATTTATTCTAAATAGCATTTTTTTTCACAGTTAAAGGAAATCTGGTTTCATTGTCTTTCTCTAAGTTACTAAAAATTGTTCCTTTTTTTTGGTAGAGAAAAGCTTTTATTGTTATCTAGTATTTCTTTGTACTTGGAAAAGAAATTACTTCAGTGCTTCAGTCATTGGAAGATCTGAGGCTATCAAAACAACACAGCAGTTTTGTTCATAAACATTTTGCTTTAGCATGTAAGCAATTATTTCTATGAAATCATTTGTAGTCTTAGGATTCAAAAGACATTTTTGGTGAATTTATTTACATCTTTCCAATGTTTTGTCCATTTCTTGTTCCTTTTTTATCTTGTTACTTCTGTTCCTCCGTCTTTCTTGAATTTACGATTAATGTTTCTTCAGGCAACAAAACAATACATTCCAGATCAAGAGTTATGCAAAGTCATAGCATTTTTTGAGAAATGAGTCAATAAAACATCAGTATTCATAGCAAGTTTCTTCTCCATGCAAGAGACCTTGGAGGGAAAAGTTATGCTTAGACTAAAATAACAACTGCCCTAAAGGGGAACAAAGATGGAATAAGCAATAGGTGTTTATGGAAAATTCCATTCATTACCTCAGTTGATACAATTTACAATTGATAAAGAGGACAAAAGAACTAATGGCATGGATTTAATGGATCAGGCTTCTTGTCTGCAGTTCATCTCTTCTTTAATGGCCCATGAAAGGTGAGGATCACGAGATTTACACCAAAGAGCATTCAGAGTCTAAAACAAGAGTTACCTCTTGAAAGATTGCATCACTGATGCTTTAATTTAAAACTTCATTGCCAATGTAAAGTGTCTGTGGGATACCCAAGGAAAAGAAGATGTATGGTTTTCAGAGTGTGGTCATTTCTTTTTCAGCTCAAGAAGAAGTATCCTTCCCCTTACAAACAGTGTGAAATTGAGCTGTCCATAAGCCTGACTCGGTTGAGGTACCTGGCTAAACTCTATTCCACCTTTTTGATCCACATCTTGTTCTTTGTTCTGTTTTGTAAGAAAAGAGTAAAGCTATGGGTCACATCCATAAGGCCTACTCTAATAATAAAATAGAATCATCTTTTTCAGGGAAGCAATATAGTAATTTTCTAACTGATTTAGGACAAAGAGGTTATATCCTCCTCCTGCATATAGCACAGGGATGCCATGGGAGATAAACCTTCTGCCTCGGAGTGCTCTGCCCTGACATGCTCTACACCTGAAAGGCAAATACTGTGAGACTCAGATATGAGCACGAACTGCAGAGGGTTTTATTGGTGGCTTTTGAACTGTGGTTCATTAATGGGACTGGTTGGTTACTGTGGATGGGAAGGCCCAGGCAAGTATCCGTGGAGGACATCAACTGCTTGTTCAACAGCCAAGTAGTTCTTGAACAAAAGAGTCAGTAATATTTTGATGAAAATTTAGAGGTTTGAAACACCATGCTGTGGTTAAGGAGCATTCAGGATCAACTTCAATGTATTGGTGTGCAAAGGAAACACCTTAACTATTGCTGGGCCCAAAGACACAGCTTAGCTCCAAGTAACTACTGTAGCCCAGACAACATTGCCCTCACAGGCACTGAGCAAGACCTATTTCTGAATAACAGAAATACTCTCAGCTGAGAAACTCTTCTTGTTGCCTCCCTTTCTTCCAAAGATGACAAACTTTTCTTTCTTTCCTGAGGCCCAGCCTGAGGTTTCCTGTTCAGCCAGGTCATTCTTCTTCCTTTCTGATTCATCTTGTGGGACAAGGGGACAGACTGCTTTTGTACCTTTGAGAGGAATTTTTTGAAGAATGCCCAGCCTTCCTGGACTCCTTTGTCCTTCAGGAGTGTCTCCCAAGGGACTCCCCTAACCAATGTCTGCCCTCTGGAAGTCCAGTGTAGTGGATTTATTCATTCCCCTTTTTGCTTAATGAAGGATTGAGAACTCAATCATTTCACAATCATTAAGCCCAAGATGGCCTCTGACCATCACATCAGTCCTTCTTTTTAAACAGCAGGTCTAGTGAGGAATCTCACTTACCAGCTGCGTCAGGAAATTATCTTCCACACATTCAAGGAACCTTTTAAAATCTTTTCCTCACCACTGTGTTGTATTTCCAGCAGATGTTAGGTAAGTTGAAGTCCCCCATGAGAACAAGGGCTAGAGACCATGAGCCTGCTTCCAGCCACTTGTAAATTGCCTCGTACACCCCTTCATTCAGGTTGGGTAGTCTATAACAGACTCCCAACAGGGTATCTGCCTTGTTGGCCATACCCCTCATCCATATATAAGCCCTCAACCTTATTATTAGTCTCATTTAATTCAATACATTCAAAATATTTCCCAACATAGAGAGCCACCCCACCACCTCTCCTTTGCTTAACCTTACTGGAGAGCTTATAGCCATCCACTGCAGTGCTCCAGTCATAAGAGTTTCAGTGATGGCAACAAGGTCATGTTTATCCTCTTGCACAATGGCTTCTGGTTCCTTCTGCTTGTTAGCAGTGCTAGATGCACTTGAGCTGAGCTGTTGATTTAAGACAGGTTTCCTCAAAATTTTTAAACAGGGGGCCAGTTCACTGTGCCTCAGACACTGTCAGGGGCCAGGCTACAGTTTGGAAAAATATGAACGAATTCCTGTGCACACTGCACATATTTTATTTGTAGCAGTGCACACAACACAGGAAAAAGAATGCACTTTTGTTGGAATACCCTGCACTCAGAGTAAATTTTTCTTTTTTTTTGACATGATGGTGTGCGTGCTTCCCACTGGTGCTGGCTGTTTTGTGCTGCCTGGCTTGTCCTGCCTGGCAGCTGGAGAGAGGGAGGGAGAGACAAGGGAACCGCCCACCTCGCTGATGCCGTGGCCCCCCTCCTCAACCCGGCTGCGCAGTCAGCAGGAAGTCATCCGCGGCTGCTCAGCTTCCCCCCCCGACAACCCCTTGCGTGGGGGGGAGGTGTGTGTCTGTAAATACTGGTGGGCCACATTGGAGACCCTGGGGGACCGTATCCGGCCCACGGGCTGGGGTTTGAGGACCCCTGATTTAAGACATGGCGGAACCTTAACTCCACAGCTGCTTGATACCATAGCTTTCGGTTTTTTACTTTTTTATTTTACAGTAAAAGCTGAATCATTTGTGAAGAGTGCTAGAGACTCAATCTCGGCTTCTTGCACTGCTGGAGATGGTTCAAACCCAAATCTCTCACCTCTTTTCCATAGGAGATGCCTAGCTGTGATGGTGCTGGTATAGGAGCTGGAATGAGGCTTGAAGGGGGCACTAAGCATCTGTTGTACTTCTGGCTGAAGGTGTTCTACTGCACAGAAAAACATTGAAAATTCAGCGGATCACAGAGAGGCCTTTATAACTCTGTCACCTGGGAATTTGTACAGTCAGCTGACAGAAGGAAATGTGCATAGCATCTCTGCTCCTACCTGCATCTGCCTGCATTTATGGAAAAAAAGATTGGATAACATAAAAACATTAATCTTTGTTTTCAATTTTGTTTAATTAGATTGTGTATAAGGAAGAACGCTTTTCAGAAGTGTGAAGGTTTTCTCCTGAATGGAAAGATGAAAACATTCCCAGTAAGCTGCTGTGTCTGTCTTTTGAGTGAAGCTCAAAGCTGACTTGATGATCCCACAAAGATCTGCTTTTAAAATTTATCTTAATTGCAGATAACATGAGAAACCATAACCAGCTGTTGGTTGTGGTGATAGTTTCCATGGATCTTCTTTACTATCTAACGAGAAATAAAGCGCAGACTGGCTGAGAGAATACCTATGGACAACACAGACCTCTGAGAAAAATCTCAAAAGGATAAAAATTCATAATGTCCCTTTCTCCATCTTCGTGTTGTTCTGTGTCCAGCTGAGGCCTCTCTGCACAGCATCTTGCTTATGTACCTGAAATAGTCATGTCTCAATGCCTTTCTAGTTTTGTGCAAAGATTTTATTCAGGCTCTGCTCTGTTTCCTAAATTTGAGCCTTCTGTTCTCTACTGATATGCATTTATGGCCAGACAATTCCCAGCACTGAGAAGCAGTGTACAGAGCTTTTCATGATGTTAGAAAATTAATCTGAAACTTAACAAACCACTGTTTATCTCATTACATGCCTCTTCAGAGAGCCAAGAGCAACCTACGCGGTACTAGGGCTCTGTGGATTCATTCACGGCTGATGAAAACAGATTGTTTTTAGAAGCAAAAGCCCTATTGTTCAAATGTCCCGTTGTGATTCTTGCTGCCCTGTAGGAGTCCCAGGACTCCTGTAAGAGTCACAGGACCTTCAAGGAGGTGGCTGCCAGTGCAGTCTCAGTGAGCACAGTACCCTTTATGCCTGGCTAACAAATTTACTTAAAGGAGCATTCACTCGTTCAATGGCCTCTTTTTTTCCCCCATTTTGTCAGATGGATGAATGTCATGGCAGCCAAGGACAGTTCTGGGCTCCTCAGTTCTAGAGGGATGTGGAGCTTCTGGAGAGGGTTCAGTGTAGGGCAACGAAGATGATAAAGGAGGTGGAACACCTCCCTTACGAGGAGAGGCTGAGGGAGCTGGGTCTCTTTAGCTTGGAGAAGAGGAGACTGTGGGGTGACCTCATTAATGTCTACAAATATGTGAGGGGTGGGTGTCAGGAGAATGGAGCCAGGCTCTTCTCAGTGTCATGTAGAGATAGGATGAGGGGCAATGGTTGTAAGCTGGAACGTAGAAGGCTCCACATCAACCTGAGAAGGAACTTCTTCCCAGTGAGGGTGACGGAGCACTGGAACAGGCTGCCCAGGGGGGTTGTGGAGTCTCCTTCACTGGAGATGTTCAAGACCCGCCTGGATGGGTTCCTGTGTGACTTGGTCTAGGTGATCCTGCTGTGTCAGGGGGATTGGACTAGATGATCTTTCGAGGTCCCTTCCAATCCGTAGTGATTCTATGATTCTAAATCTTACAAGCAAAAGCCTCTTGCTAAGATAATACAAAACCAATTTTTGCAAATGTATCTCTGAGGAGGAAATAGACTAGAGATTATAAAGTGAATTTTTCTCACTTTTTCTAGCTGCGAAATGTTGTTAAGATTCAAGAAAAAAGCTCCACCCTGTAAACCTATCAAACTCAGTGCTATAACCATGTTTTTTCATAGGACAACAGCACTTAAATTGCCACATCACTCAATTTTAAGTGATTTGCATAAAGAATGAAAAAAAAAAAGATTAACTGGAAACTTCCCCTTCCACCCCCTCTGAGACATATGGTGAGACAGCAACAAAAATGTTGGATGTAGTGGATGATTGCTTGCTGAACCAGTGTGTGAGAAACTACGCTAGGAGTAATTCATGTCAAGATGTGGTCCTAACCAAAAGACATATGAGAAACAATGTCTTGACAGGTTTAATATCTTACACGATACACATAATCCATGACTTCTAAGGCACATGGTTATCTCAAAACATGATATTTCAGTAGAACTTCAATCTTATGAAAGGATCTCAAAAGATGCTTGATATAACATTAAATCGAGCTTTCACAAAACAAAGGAAACTTGAAGTCATTCCAAGGTGTGGTACAGCCTTGCCTTTATCTAATAATGCTTTAAATCAGCAGTGATTCCCCAGGGAGCCTGGAATAGTCATGGCATGAAGTAGGTGAAAGTGACCTGACAAACAGAATAATAAAGCATTTTGGATGAAAATTCATTTCATATAGACAAAGCATTGACTGCTCTGCCATGCTGAAATCCCGCTGATGCAAAAATATGTGTTCTCTCTTTACGTACATTTATGCGCACGCGCGCGCGCGTGTGTGTATATATGTTGTATAATTGCTATCTCCATATGTTCTGTGCATGCTGTACATGCCATATATTTTACATCTGTCACCTGTGTTTTATCAAAGAGGGCATTTTACAATCCCTTAAATGACAAAATGTTTACAAGTATGACCGTCAAATGAATCTGATGGTTGAAACTGCTATTGTTCACTGCTGTGATTAGCGTCCGTAAAAAAGCCTGGGGCAGGGCAATCCCGAGCACAAATACAATCTAGGTGCTGACAGTGTTGAGAGCAGCCCTGCAGAGAAGGAATTTGGGGTGCTGGTGGATGAAAAACTGAACATGAGTTAGCAATGTGCCCTTGCAACCCAGAAAGCTAATTGCATCCAGAGTTGCATCAAAAGGAGTGTGATCAGCAGGCTGCAGTATGTGATTCCTCCTCTCTATTGCTTTCTTGTGAGCACTCACTTGGAATGCTGTGTCCAGCTCTGGGCCCCTAGTGTAAGAAAGATACGGACCTGCTCAAGCGCCTTCAAAGGAGGACCATAAAGATGATTGGAAAGCTGGAACACCTGCTCAGATTGGGGTTGTTGAGCCTGGAGAAGAGAAGGCTCCGGAGAGACCTTGTATTGGCACACAGGAAAGCTCAGGAGGGACTTGCCTTCATGGAGTGCAGTGGTAGGATGAGGGGAAATGTTTTAAACTGAATGAAGAAAGATTTGCATTACATATAAGAAAAAAAATTGTTTACTGTGAGAGTGGTGAGCCATTGCAAGGCATTGCCCAGAAAGGTTGTGGATACCCTCTCCCTAGAAGTGTTTATGGGCAGGTTGGATGGGGCTTTGAGCAGTTTGATTTAGTGGAAGGTGTTCATGCCTGTGGGAATGAGATGATCTTTAAGGCTCCTTCAAGCCAAATCCATTCTATGACTGTGACATAAGATCAGTAACTGTGGCTTGTAAGCTGGCCACTTGTACCTTATCCTGCACAAAGATCCCGGGTGAAGGAGCAGAGGACTACCTGGGACATAGGGAGGAGCTCAGTCAGCACTGCTCCTAACTTGGGAGTAGTGCTGATTTACCATGTTATCTCTTGTTCCCATGCTGTCTCTAGTTTTCCTCACAAGTCTAGGAAGCTGTTTTTGACAGAAGAAATTGTTACGTATTTTGCACAGTCATTGGACAATGAAATCAGCTAATAATATTGAATAATATAAAATATCTTCTACCCATTGCGGTTTTCCCTAAAGTGCAGCATCCCTGAGATCTGAAATGTAGGAGGCACCAAGCAATTCAGTCGTTACGTGAGATGACTTATTCAGGTATCTCCAAAAGCACACAAGAAGATTGCCCCGTTCTCTCTCATCTCTGTAAGATGTGCATCTGCCTGATTTTGAAATTAAATTGGGTCAAATTTATCAAATGCTGGAGAAAAAGTGTCTTAGGCTTCTGCAGCGATGTGGAGCGTAACAGATGCTGACCAGATGGAAACAGCCATTTTTGTTTCAAACGATCTAGTGTTGTCAGTTTAAAAGTATGGAGTTTTGTGGATTTGTTGTGTTTGCCTTTGAAAAAACCGTGCTGCTTATAACCTGTGGGGTTTTTCTCTTCCCATAAATTAAACTAAGGCTCAGATTTACTGTGTGACTAAAGTGTAACCTGCATTCCCGCAAACTAAGGAAGCCATAACGTAAGTACTGCAGTAATACTCAAAATGTCCAGTCCTCTCTCATTCCAGTTGTTTACAAATCTTGACATAATGGAATCCAGGTCATAAAATAACAAATAAAAGTATTTTCAGTCTGCAGTGTGTCTTTTTATCCATCAAGTAACCTCACGGCTTGCTATGTCTTTTTTTTCTGCCAATGACCACTTTGCCAGCAGTTTCTTATTAATCCCTATAATCCTTTTCTTTGATGCCTTGTGACATCTCATAACTTAAGGGTCATATATTTCTGTGCACAAGCAGTTCAACATAGAAAGAGAAGGGAAGACAGTTTTAGTGGCTCTGAGAAAACAGTTTGTTGGTCACAGCTTTTAAAGAGTGCAAATCAGCCCTTAAATTTAACCGATTGGTGGAAAAGGTATGCAGGACTCCCAGAAGAATTGGCAAGGAATGACCAAGAACTCCTAAAATACTTGAATATTTGAAATTATTGTTAAAGAAATCCAGGGTTTTATAATGAATTCTTTGGCTCGCTTATTGTCATATGAAGGAATAGTTAAATATTGAAACTGCTAAAATCACCTGTGTTCATACCAAAAATTACAAACCTTTCCATCGAATTCTCAGAGGGAGCCTCGACACTCACAAATTGAATTTTGGAAGCGGCCTTTGTAGCGTGATGCCAATGTATCGTAACATTTGAGAAGCTAATTCATTCAAACTACTTCTTTGATGCTTCCCTTGAAACTTATTACTCAGGAATCCTGGTGTGTGATGAGACCCCAGTGCTTGAGACAAAGGCGTGTGCAGCATGCCCAGGCTCTTAGCTGGTAAGTGTGTGGCATTACCTTGGCTTCTTCCAGGCCTGCAGAATAAATCACTTTTCTATTGCCTAAGTGTCTGACCCTAGCTGCTGAGCAACCTGGATTTGGCTGAGGACAATGTTAAGAACAGAAAAAAAGGCAAAAGAAATGTGAACAGTAAGAAAGAAAATATTTGCTAGTTGAAACTCTAGTAGCTGGGAGGGGGAACTGGAATGTCAAACACACCTTGGTTCATGGGTTGGGGCAATCTGTAAAGCTAGGATGGGTCAAAAGTTTGCTTCGTCTTTGAACCACACCTTTAAAAGTACTCAAGTCATTACTTCTTCCATCTGAAATAAATTGAGTGGCATCTGGATCAGTAATTTTTTATTCCAATGAGCTAATTTTGATAATAGCTATTTATTTACTTCTGTTTCCCTCACTGTAAACTGTTCAAAATGACATGCGAGATAAGATAATTAGGTCCCAGTGGTGAATTTTATTGTCTTTCAGATTACCTTGCTGAGCACATGAGCAAACTGCATCAATTCTTATAAACCAAGGGCTAATAATGCAAAACATAAAGAGAGACTGAATCCTTCTAGCTGGAACAGGAAAGTTGACACCTTTTTGTTTAAGATCCTAATAAGCTGAGGTGGCCCATTCTTTCACAGATACTCCTGCGTTTTAGCGTGGTATTTAACGTAACCATCGATTTATTGGTGAGATGAATCCAGGCTGAAATAAAATGGGCATCTGCAGTGCAGGCAGCAAGTTCTGAGCCGTGAGACGTATCAACCCATTTTGTCTGTGGTTAATGTGAACTTAGAAGACAAGAATAGAGAGACATGATGTGACAAAAACTGGTGTAAGAGTAATGAGCTCTCTGTTTAGCACACTCAGTAACAGCTTGTAGCCAGAGGATTTTCACCAATGCCATGGATGCACTTCTCTGAAATCAGAAAGGTATAAAAACAAGGCTCTGGTTTTCTGGTGGTCCCTCAGGATGGGATACAGAGCTGAGGTACATCAATACAAATCAAATTAGGTATACAGCTCTGCCCTATTACCTAATTATAGCATGCTTGGAGATACATGGTAATTTATCAATAAAGAGAGACCTATTGAACATGCTAGTCATAGGCTTCACACCAAAGAATCTTTTCATTAGTCAAGTGACTAGACAGCTACTCACACCGTTTGTGGCTAGATAGCTACTCACACCATTTCACTTGGAAAAGAAGGTAAACTTCTCCTGTGGTGCTGGCCTGTCTCAGTGCCCAGCGCGAATGGAGAAAACCCCCAGATTCTTTGTTTATATGCAGACCACGTTTGTCCCTTGTGTCAGCCTGCTGATTGCCCTGAGTTCACAGGAGACTGCAAGTTAGCTCTGCGTGTTGTGTTCTGTTTCACCTACTTGTAACCAGTGCAACAGCAATCCTACTCGTAAAAAGTGCTCTTTGGGTTGCAAATAAAACCACTGGGTGCTTAGGAAAGGAGGAGTAAACCTTACCCAGGGATCGTCGCTTCTATCCCTCTGTGTGTGCTTTATGATGTAGCCTGTAATTATGTGACTGCAAGAAGTAAGTGCTGGGTGTAGAAGAGCATATCTACATACATGGAGAGGTTTTTTGGATCAAACGTAATTGTGGCTTTGTCTGAGTGCCTAATTTTTCTCATGTTTTCTGCTCAAATGCTGTGGTAATGCTTCTTTTGAATATTTGCTTTTCCTATGAGGACATGAACACGTTTCAGCCAGGCACACTGTGGTTGCACATCCTCTCTCTGCCATGTGATATGCACTCCGTGCTGCATCTGCTTAGGGTGGGTGCTCCCTTCCTCTATGTGTTTTCTCCCCAAATCCCCCACCGGGCAGCCCTTCTTGTGAGCATGCTGTAGGCTGGCCTTCACATGCCCGGACATTGCCTCTGGACCCTCTGCCACATTCTTGCTCCAGAACCGCCATTTTCCTTTGATGGGGGCAACCTTGGAGCTTATGGTCTGTGCCAGGGATGTGGAAGAGGTGAGCTGTGCCAGCACTGAAAGGTGCTAGTGCAGCTTCTGCAAAACACGTGAATGGAGAGAGTGAATTGGTGGGGACACAGAATTTACAATTGTAATGAGGATTTGTCTGTTGAGTGTTGTCATATAATCCATCAGCTATTTCTGGCCTTAGGCAATGACCATGCTGTTAGCCTGTTAACAACTTCAGTCTGCTTCCTTCTGCTGGAGTTCATTGCTATATTTTTGCTTCAGTAAGTTGCAGTGAAGTTAAAAATGGATGTGATGATTTTATTTGTGGGCGCTTCTTACATGGGGGTTCACACACACCAAAGTGTAAAGTGTCAGCTGTGATTTTATGTTGTTCCTGATGTGCAAGGTTTGCCTGCATACATAAACTCTCTTTTCCCATGTTTAGAGTATCACTTTTTAAGCCTGAAAAAGCATTCCCTTCTTAACTACCCAATCTGTGAGGCATTACACAACGTGGTTCTTCAGATCCTGACATGTCAATTGCCTCCAGAGCCCAAAATTCTTGAGATCATTCTGGTTTCTGAATTTTCCTTCTAACTTATCCATCTCCCGTGAACGCCAGCTTATGTACTGTAGCAGACACAGCACCTTAGCAAATCTAGGCCATGCCTCTGGGACACTCAAGTCTTAAATTGGGGCATTATTTTCTTGAAAGACCTGCAGTTAGTTTCAAGTTTGTACAATTGTTTTTGGAAGTGGTACAGTTTGCAGCTTCTTTCTTTGTAGTTTTGAGCCATTTCCAAAAACTCATCAGAGGAAGTCCAGTCCTTTGGCCAGTTGTTTTTTGCCTCGATCCAAGAGTTTCTGTGTTTTTAATTGCTAGACTTCTGGATCAAAGCTGATAGAGAACACTGAGTGTAAGATGCTTCCTGGTGTAACACTTTTTTGCTCTGGAAGGTGTTCGGTCATTCTGTTTTGGAAAGCTGAGAAAGAATGTTCTGGTCTCTTCAGCATAAAACAACTTGTCTCTATGTTTTGATTGCCTGTCCCCCCTAATTGTTTTAATCTAATGAAATACCAAGTTGCAGAAAGTTGTGTTAGACCAGCATTACTGGTTCCAAAAGGCCAACACACCAGTCCCACCCAGTGATGCTAAAGCTTTGTGTCTTGTCTCTGGCAGCAGTAATATCAGATATCTAGTGACAAATTCAAACTGTTCTGTTTCTGGTTTGCTTTTGCAGAAACTTTTAGCAGCTTCTATCATTTTTCTGCTCAGAAACTTGGTGAGTCAGAGCAGGGATCTCTGTATTGAATGGACCTCAACAGATTTTGCTTCTGTGAATGTATTAAAATACATTTTATACTCTTACGAACCTCTAGCAACTGCCACATCCTGCAGGAAGTCAAATGTCTGATAAAATAATTTCATTTTAATGCTAAAATTCCAATGCCATTTGATTTTCTTTCAGAATTTAATTTTGCTTATCATTTTGGTTTTCATTCTGTCTTGGATTAGGGTTTTTTTCATTAAAGAGTTTCCTGTACAAGAGAATGCCCTGCTCTATTTGTGGGATTGTACTGTTCCATCTGAGAGAAAAAGTAGCTAGCCTTATGATTATAGATAATTTGCCACAATGCTCTTATTTTAGAGCAATAAAGGTGCAATACAATAACAGGCAGAAAGATCCTGCTGTAAACCTGCTGTTTCCTCGTTTTGACACATTATTGTTTGTAACCTGAATTAATGCAAGTTTTTCTATTACCTTACTTAAAATTACTTAAAATTTCCTGAAGCTCGTACATGGCAGATTTTACAGCTACTTCCTACCTCAGTCAGCACTAATACAGAAGGCTCTCTAAATGGGACAAAGTTTATACCAAGTTTAATGAGCAGAGCTCAGAAGTCCAGAGCAGACCCATGCTGTTTCAAACTTCTTGGTCTGAAAGTGAAGCTGAGTACATCACCCAGCTAGAGTCTTTCTTTAAACCACTGAGATTTCCTGATTTCTGAAGCAGCAGCGTTCTGTGGCTTCGTATGGTGCCCAAGTTAGAAAAGAAATAGAAAAGCATAAAAAGTTTTGATTTTTGAGACAAACCTTTGGAGAATTTGTCATTTTTCAGAACGCTTTTGTCTTCACTGCAAAAATTCTGAAAATGCCTCAAGTATCAGCTGATAGTGACAAATAAACAGCTCCAGTTCATAGTCTAGATAGTTTGTGGGGTTTTTTTACACAGGGCAGGGTGTAAGCGCCCAGCGGGGTGCTAGAACAACACGGTGCCGGCTGCGCTTAAACAATTCAAACTTGCAAACTGTCATTTAAAGAGACATGAGATTGTCTGTGTAACCACTTGCATTGAAAGGAATAGCAGGATAATTTTTGAGGGCACTGTCTATCATCAAATACGTGTGTTGTCCTGTCAGCACGACCTGTCTGTTTGTGTAACTGAGCTCACAGCAGAAATGCACATCTGTCACTGCAGCAGTGCAGCAGCGGGGAGCAGATACCGACACGTTTATACCGATGTCATATTCCTCTAACTGCTTTGTCCTGCAAACCTGTAATCTCGAAGTGACTGACAGCATCAGAAACCTTGGGCAATTGCATCGTTACTGAGGGAAGCACAGAATGTTTGCTCAGTTTGCTTGCTGTGCGTATTGGTTGAGCAGCAGACTGGTCTGTACTGCACAGCACAACCCAATCCACCCAAAGTGTGGGGGGGTGAACATGAGTGCTGATGCTCCGTTGCTGATGCAGGCCCAGAGTTGTTTCCCCAGGATGTCCGTTTCCACACATTTTTCAACTATGCAAAGACCATCCGTAACCTCCGGGTTACAGTCTTTGGCTCCACAAGCCACCCACCCAGTGTTTTCTGGGAAAGGAGAAATCCTGACGCTCAAGTTCTTATTTCTGATGCAGGCTGTGGCTGTCTCATGTGACAGAGAAATGCTTATCAACCATTGTCCATGGGCATTCCTCCTGCTGGAGGTGTTCATCTGACTTTGATTCAGGTCAGTTCTGAGTGAAATGCTAATTGGTCTGACTGAGTCCATACCACTTTGATGAGAGCACTCAGCTGAGACAGAGGAAGCTGAGGTCTCAGTCCCTGCTAAATGTTTAATGTTCTGTGCGCGATGAAGAACTCCCACAGGAGGCATCCCAAGTATACAAGAGGCAAAATAAAATCATCCAGAAGAGTGGTTTGAACCTGGCTATTTGACATTCAGGAATACTCTAGTTGGATTATCAGATGCTGTGATGTGGATCTTCCCTTGCTTTTCTTTTTGCAAATGGGGTAGAAACAGTTAGCTCTGGGTTTACAGATTATAATCCCAGGCCACAAGAGAAGCTTCTGTGCCTCTCACTAAATGGGTGAGTTGATGGCCAGCACTGTGTGGTTCTCCTCTGTATTTTACTTCTGACTCTCTGGTAGGTTGCTCTGAAAATGCTTATATCTCCACATAGTAGTGCCTGTAGTTCAGTGCTGGAAGCCTCTGGGCTTCATGTCACACAGCAAGCACAGAAATCTTGGGGAACTTTGTTTCAGTCTTTTTCCAGGAAAATCTCGAGAAATTTGACAAGTACTTTGCAAAGAACAAGTAGAGACTTCAGACTTTGATAAGTCGACAAATCAGAGATGAGACATTTCTTATTGTGTTAAGGAGAACATAGAATAAATCTTATGAGGCAGACTGAAAGAGCTGGTGGGGGTTTGAAGCAGAGGAGGCTGAGAGGAGACCTCATCACTCTCTACAACTACCTGAAAGGAGGTGTTGTGGAGAAGCTGGTGCTGGTCTCTTCTCACAAGCAATTAGTGATAGAACAAGAGGGACTAGGTTCAAGTTACAACAGGGTAGGTTTAGACTTCATATTAAGAAAAGTTTTTTCACAGAAAGGGTGGTCAGGCACTGGAATGGGCTTCCCAGGGATGTGGTTGAGTCATCATCCCTAGATGTGTATAAAGATCATTTGGATGAGGTGTTGAGAGCTATGGTTTAGGGGTGAACTTGTAAGGTAGGGTAGATGGTTGGACTCGATGATCCCAGGGGACTTTTCCAACCAGAGTGATTCTGTGATATAGGAGATAAAGCCTGCTCAATGCTGCAATAAGCAATTAATGACTATTTATTTTTTGGTTGTCTGGGTTAATATTTAAAACAATTTTACAAATTCTTATCCTGGAACTGATGCATCATTTCACCTTGCATTTCCCTCCCAGCTGTTCCTAACTCATACACTTCGATTAATATCATAGAAAAGTCTTGAGGCATAAAAATTAGTTTCTTTGAAATGAAACTAAATTGGTAGAGGTCTCCAGAAGGCTGCCCAGGGGGATGTGGAGTCTCCTTCTCTGGAGACGTTAAAACCTGCCTGGATATGCTCCTGTGCAACTTGGTCTAGGTGATCCTGCTCTGGCAGGGGGATTGGACTAGGTGATCTTTCGAGGTCCCTTCCAATCCCTAATATTTTGTCATTCTGTGCAGAGCCAAACCTACAGAGTGAGCCCGTAGCTTGTTGAAATCAAACAAGACATGTGCACTGGGCAGCGCTGAGCAGTTTGCCCTGCAGATCCAAGTCTATTGTGCTCATAAAGCCGCTGCGGATTTCATTTTCCTATAACCAGCTCATCAAGAAGCAGCTTTTGCTGCTCTGAGCACCACTCATTGGCATGGCTTTACTGAGGGAACTAGGGACACAATGCCCTTTATATGGCCATTACCTGGAAGAGTGGTGATCATTCCTCCAGCTGCCTATGGCTTTTGAGGATATACGTACTCTTCCTTTGCTCCCTCTCCCCTACACAGAGCACACAGTAACCACCACGTTTTGGAAAGGGACCCAGTTTAGTAGCAAGTGTGTTTGTGCTCAGAATTGTGTTGCCTCTTCAAAACTGAGCTCTGTTGCTGGCTTGCTTTTTGGCTGCCTGCAGTAGCTAACTGCTGGCTGACTACCTCCCGTGTGAAGTTGCCCGTCTTACTCTTTGTGTTAAATTTGTATACTATTCAGCCAAACCTTTGTTTCTGAACTGGTCTTTTCTTTTTCATGATGCAAAGTACAAGAAGGAGGAACAGATGAGCTTCCTTGATACCGTTCTTAATTGCATGGCCCCAAATCAAGTATCTTCCTTTTTTTTCCCCTTTTATCTAGTGCAGGTATTGAATGAATAAAATTTCTTCTTGAAGTGCTGAAACAAATGATTAGAGTGTTATTTAGCTATCAGGCACTCTTAAGGGTCATAGGATAATTAAAGCATAATCTCACTGCAAGTAGCATTTGGAATTATTCTATTGATGTCTTTTATTCTCTTCATATTGCAAAAATGAAAAAGATCCTCCTCCTCCTCCTTGTTTTTTTGTGTTAGAGCAGCTACAGGCATGGAGTGCCTCTGTGAAACAGGGAGTGTTATGGTCAGTCCCAACATGATATGCCATCGACGTAACTAAACACTGTGAAGGCAAGATGACATCTTGATGCTATTAGCAAAATTTATATTAAATTAGAAGAATATGAATATGTAGATGATGTAGAATACTTAACCAGACTTGTGCAAGAGATCTATGATTTTGTGATCAGACTCGTTTGAATAAGCAAAAAATTGGGTTAAAAATAGACAGCAGGGAAGCTTTTCTACGCTTGCTACTGACACATAAAAGGGCAAAATAAGGAGTATTATAGTATTATAGGCCTTTTAGTAGACTCCATCGGTTTTGAAATGATTGTCGACTGTTACCTTTGGGCTGAATTCAAGAGGGCACAGTATTTTAGAACCTGATTATCTCTAGTAACTTGCTCTTTATCTCAGTGGGTGGAATAGAGGTAATAATTAGAGAATTAAGCTTTGCTCGCTCAGTCATGAAGTGCACAAATTCACTTGCTGTTTCATATTTATTTTCCAGCTGGAGGAGTTTAATTTATTTTGCCTTCTGCTGTGCCCACACCTGACCGACCAAAGCAGCTTCACTAGGGTCCCACTGATCTCTGCTGTTTAACCCCTGTATCACTTCCTACTGCTTTGCAAAGCAAATAGCTTTCCCGTGAGGCTTATGCCAGAGCTCTTTAGATGTAGTTGCCAGTGGCTGCCATCCCTGCTGACCCTTGAATCTGATAACATGTCTATAAAGTGTATTCACAATCCCTCCAAAGGAACAAGAAAAATTAGAAGGAACCTCATGCTGATGGCAGGGGCTGGTTGGCATTCAGCAACATGTGAATCTTATTCATATGCTTTTACCAGCACAGTTTCTCATTGTCAGATTCATAGGTCACAGTCATTGTGGTTTAGAAACACAACAACATTGTTTCTAGCAGGCAAAAAGAATAGTTTATCACTTGGTGATACCAATGAACAATAATCATCTGTTCTTTATTATGACTTTCTATCTGAATCCAGATGTCTTCTGTGGTCCCTGTAGGAAGAAGGCTGGCTGTAAGAAAGTCTCTACTGGCTGTCACAATGCAGTGTTATCTTGTGAACGGTGCCTTATATATCTGCAAGGTCAGAGAGATTAAATGTTCTCCTGGGAAGCTCAGGAAAAGTAGAATGTCAGCATCACCTTTCGTCCAAGTGAAAAGCTAAATGACATTTCCAGTGATATTGATTAGAGCATCTTTGAGTGTCAGAATAGAATGGAGATTTCAATATCTGCAATGAAATGCAAAGGTTGAAGCAGGAGACTGTGAGCATAGACAGTACTTCATTTCAGAATAAATTCAATTGGGAATCAGCAAATCTCTTTCCTCAGAGTGATTTGGCCACACTCTTGGGGAGGTGGATTTTTCTCTCTCTCCATTTGTGCTGGTGAAAATGCAGAGGATGTGCCATGCTGCCCACCACCCTTTCCTCACCTGAGGTACCTTCTTCCCTTACTATGCTGGGGTAGAGTGCTTCATATAAGATGCTCCTGGGCTGCACTGTCAAAAGGACACTCCAAGCTCTATGAGAAAGTCACTGCTTCTAAGACACCTTAACCTCGTTCCAGTTCATAGTGTAGGACAAGTCACTTCCAGATTCAGAAAGCTAGATGCCAACACAAGTGCACTGCTATTGCATTAGAGAGAGAGCTTGTGAATATTCCTTACGACAGCCACCGAGTCGACTGACTCAGGGGTGTGTATGGAAGGAAAGGCATCGCTACTCTCTGGACACTTTAGCACATCGTTTGTTTCACATCATGTATCTCATGGAAGCAGTGTTCCTACAACACTTCTTGCATCAAATACAGCAGAAAAATAAAAAATGACCAAAGAAGGTAGGAATGAGGAGGAAAAGAGAAAGAATGACACTGCATTTGGGGTAAATTTGCCATCAGCCACGCTGAAGTCCATCGAAGTATCCTGAGTCCTGTTGGAGATTCCTCAGCCAAGATTCCATCTTACCAGGTCATTTTTTGTGAAAAGATCAGGAAAGTGCTGAAATAGAGAGTTTACAGACAGGTTCTTTTAACTTGCAGAGCCACAGAGGAGGTGTTCTGGCACCAGGAATGCTGAAGGTTTGCCAACTTGTAATAAAGATGACAGTGCTAGGAAAGGAGAAAGAGAAAAATAGGTAAGAGAAGGGATGCTGAAACAAGTTTAGGGAACACATTATTTAAAAGTGCTTTGAGTGTTCCCCATCCTTTGATTCATACAAATGCATCTTATTCTTTTTGCAGTATATTTCATACTGCAATTCTGAAGCAGTAAAATTGAAACAAGTACATTTAACAATACAAAGAAATAATCTTCACATTCTGACTCATTATATCTCAATTCAATTTCATTATTAATAAAGTAATAAAATAAATTTAGCTAATGTCCTGATTTTCTCTATCTTTGTGTAATTGGTAGATGATCATCTGTGCACTGAGCACTTTTCAGTTTCAACATTATCTCCAGGTTCAGTTACCAGACTCTCATTTGATCTTTTGTTGTCCTTCTTGACCTTAATCTTCACACTCAAATGGCCATTTAGATTCTTTTGATTGCAGCCTAAGAAAGAGAAGAGAAGAGAGGTTTATCTTGAGCCTGGCCCTTCTGTAAACCCATATTGTTTCTTTGCTATTACCGAAAGAAATTGGGGTTGTAAAAGTCTGCATTACATTGATTGCCTACTGGGGTTCAGGGACATAATGGTTTTTATTTGATTTCACTTACACCAATGTAAATTAGAAGGAGCTGCATTAAAGCTATCAAAGGAGGCAGCTGCATTATACCAGTGGAGGTGAAATGACAGGACCCTTTGCCTCCCCCACAGCAGTAACTTCTTCCCCATTGCAACTCTCCTGCTGAGTTAGAATGGGGCAAGATTTGTGGCACAAGAATAGCTTTTTGTAGTCTTGTAAGCATACCCAGAAAAGTTTAGTCTAGCAAACTATCAGGGTGGTTACTGAAATTGTGTGCAGAGATCACTGCAGCAGAGGGTGTTCTTGCCAACAGCGAAAGCTCGGGAATGAGGAGAGAAGGGAACTGACAACCTGGCAAGATGCCATTTTTGGCTTCCTTGATTTTCTAGGACCTCAGCAATGAAGCAAGGTGTTTTTTTTTTTTAGAAACCTGGGTATCCTATTTATGACATTGCCCTGAGAAACGCTTATTGCAGGGGCTCTGATTTCCCAGGGTGGGTACTGGCAGGTAGCAGGGTGGAGGCGATACAGACATTGCCTTTCAGCTCTAGTTTGCTGATGGCATTAGAAACAAAAGTGGGTTCTCACCTAAGTCCTGTCCTCTCAGCTATGAGGACAACTGAAATTTGAATGTGGTTTTAACAGCTGAATGAAGCTTTTTATGTCTACAGGCAGGACACCGAGAGATTAGGGCTGCAGGGAGCAGGTGCTGAAGGAATGGGCAGTAAGTCAGTTCCTGAAGGTTTGCTGAGACCCTTAGGGTCTGTATATCCTAATAACACTGAAATAAAAACAATGAAATTTCTTCTTTTGCTTTAGAAAATGGTGCATGGAGCCTGTATTGGTTGCAGCACTGCAGAATCAGGAGATAAGGAAATATATAAATGTGAGCTCATGCCAATGTTTTTCATAATTTTCTAATACTTTTAGCAATATCCAAATGCAAGGTAAGGTTGGTTGGTTTGTTCTCTCCGACTTTTGGAAGGTGCCCAGCATGGGGGTCAGATCTCCTAAGCTTAGGTATCAAGAACCTGTGTGTCTAAGGCGGTCACTTCATCAAAGGTATTCACAGACAGCAGTTATTCCAATTTTGAAGCAGGGGTCTGAGATAAGTGATCTGAATACCCCTACAAAGCGAGCCGAGGCGAAAGACAGAGCACAGACAAGGAGAGTAGACAAAAGCTTTAATTTCAGACCTCTGGAGTTAGGGAAAACAAATCCATTCAGGATCACTGGTGATCAAAGATATTTAACAGGCATGGAAAGTACAGGTGGACCTGGGTGTCAGTCTGTGTGAGAGCAATTACAGGTTGCAGGGATAGCTGGTGAGTACGGAAGAACCAGTGTGCTGTGGGCACATTCTGACAAGTGTCCTGCGTGCTTTGGCATGTCAGAATAGCTTATTCTCATTGACTGCCCTGGATATGAGGATCACAATTAGAGAAAAGATACCTGGAGAATATTTGGTACAAAAGAAAGTGGAAGAGATGAAACAGGGATATCTTAATAGAGCCTAGAACACACTTGCTGAGAGGCTTTTGACTACCAGTTGCTGCACGAGCCAAAATTCTCTCACAAAGAGAACAGACCAGCTAATTCATTAAGAGATTAAGGAAACTCATGTACAGAATTACTTTTGCTAGAAGTCTAGTGCCAATATCTAACTCAGGAAGGCCCTGAAACCTAGAAGCTGTGAGGAGAAGAAGTTACCTGCAAACTCTTCTTGTTTGTAATCACAGAAGAGCTTAGGTTGGAAGGGACCTTGGACATCACTTAATTCCAACCTCGTTTGCCTTGGGTGGGGACACCTCTCATTAGACCTTGTGTCCCAGAGCCCCATGCAACATGGCCTTAAACTTTTCCAGGGAGGGGACAGCCACAATCTAACTGGAAAACCTATTCCAGTGCCTCACAACCCTCCTAGTGAGGATTTCCTTCACAAGATCCAATCTAGAGCCCCAGCTCTCTGATCATCCTTGTGGCTCTCCGGACTCACACCAATGGTTCAATGTCCTTTTTGTACTGGGGACTCAGAATTGGACACTGTACTCCAGGTGAGGTCTCACAAAAGCAGAGTAGAGGGAGAAAATCAACTGCCCTGTCCTGCTGATGACACTTCTGTTGATACAGCCCAGAATGCAGTTGGCCTTCTTGGCTGTGCTGGCACAGTTCTGGGTTATGTTGAGCTTCTTATCTACCACCAGGTCCTTCTCCTTGAGGCTGCTCTTTACCTGTTCAACACTGCATATATTTGTGCTTCAGGTTACCTCAACCCAAATGTAGGACCTCGCACTTGGACTTGCTGAACCTCATGCAATTTTCATGAGCCCAGTTCTCAAGCCTGTCAAGGTCCCTCTGGACGACCTCCCTTCCCTTCAGCGTGTCAACCACACCGCACATCCAGGTGTCGTGGGCATATTTGCTGAAGGTGCACTCAATGCCACTGTCCATGTCACTGACAAGATTGTTAAACAGTAATGGATACAAAACAGACCCTTGAGGAACAGCTCTTGTAACTGACCTCCACATTGATGTTGAGCTGCTGATTGCAACTGTTTGAGAATGACCGTCCAGCCAAATCCTTATCCACTGAGTGGTCCATCTCTCAAAACCATGTATTTCTCTTTTAAAGACAAGGATGCAGGGACAGTACCAAGCATCTTGCATATGCCTAGATAGATTACATCAATTGCTCTGTCCTTATCCACCAGCACTGTAACCCTATCTTAGAAGGCCACCAAGTTTGTCACACATGATCTGCCTTCAGTGGCTGTCACTAATCACCTCTGTGTTTTCCATGTGCTTCATCATAGTTTCCAGGAGGTTCTAGTCCATGATCTCTCCAGGCACAGAAGTGAGATGACTGACCTGTACTATGATCGCAGACTGTGGTTACACACAGGTTACTGGTGCAGCTGTGCTTTCTCTTGTCGCTGTAAGGATCTTCTCATGACTTTAGTACAACTTTTTAGACTCCAGTGGATCATCTATACCAACAAAGCATTTCGCTTCAGAGTTTCACTCTTTGAGAAGGTTGCAAGAAAAATTGCACAGCAGCGTGTCACGATGTTGCCCTGTGAATTCCTTGTAATCCATTGGTTGTCGTCGGGGTTTCCTAGCGCTGTTTTTACTTACCACTGTTTTTATATGGCACATGAGATATTACTTTAACAATGTGCATTGGTGTTTGTGTTGAAAGGTGGATTTTCTTTATTTTTGGAAACAGAACTCCTTTTTTGGTAAATACCAATGCTTAAGATGAAATGCTTTTGTCAGATATTCATAAACAATGGAACAAATTACATTTTAATTGGATCATTCCTCAGTTTGTCACTACCTGGTGTTTCTCTTTTCCCTAAAGCAATCTCAGTTTGTGTTTGGGGGAAACCAACCTTTTTAAAATCCAATTGTCCTCTTCATATAATTTCAATTTTCTATGAATAGCAGTATTTATTGATTCTTCTTCTTTAACTAAAGCTTATGAATTGCCATGTTATTTGTGAAGTAGCAAGGTGAATTTACTCTCCTTAAGAATGATTAGTGTGATGTACAGGTTATTTCTCCTACTAGATTTAACCCAGTTTGCCACATACCCCAAGACTGACCACATGGTTTGGTGATTTCTCATGTTGTGAAATGAGACAGAAAAGAATAAAAGCAAGGTGTGACTGGATGACTGTTTTTCAGAGGTACCTTTCACTGACCAGTCATACATGAAGCTACATCATGAGGGTCAGCAAGTGACTCCCAGTGTTCCACCAAAAATGAGGCAAAAATGACTGTATAACCTCGCAGCTTCCATGCTGCATCTACCTTCTACTTCTTCTGAAAGATAAAACTGTGGTTTGAAAAGTGTCCATAAAGACGCAGACCTTTGAAACACAAATCTGTAAAGGAATTTAGATGCCTAAGACCTGGGCCAGAATGGACATTTTATTTTTATTGAGATCCATTACTGTTTAATAGGATTCTGGCCCAGCCTTAACTCAACCTTTTACATGTTGAGGCTTATCTGCATTTAAAAGCACTGGAATAGTTTAAAAAGTGAAGCTCCTGTGTAGTGCTCAGAAACTCGAACTGTGGGAGATGAGAGATTGCACAAGAGTGGGGCAGTTCTTGGGAGAGATGAACCTGTGCCCTGCCTTGTGTCAGCACTGGTGCTGCTGCTCTGACCTGTGCCCACTCCACGGGGGAAAGCAATCCCTGTTTTTTACAGGTGTGTATGGATGGGCAGAGGCTGTCTGAGTCTCACACTGACTGAGAGAGCTGAAGAGGCTCTCTGGGAGCTGGAGTGGCTCCTCAGGGACTCAGATAGATACTGCAGGAGGTAAAAAGCAGAATTCAGAAGTACTCAGGGGACTGTGGTAATTTAAACTACTATGAATTGTAACTTTAAGAGTGAGCCAAACGTTGGAACTCAGGCTTGGGTTTAGAGAATTAGTGTAAAATTTTTCTTCATATAGCTTTGCATCTTTGTCTGTTGCTAAGTTCTGCATGTAGTCATCTGCTCTGTGGTGTGTTGAGGTTGGGTGTCTTTACTGCCCACACAGCACCCTGCACGACTAGCTCAGATACAGGCATCTGCTCTGCAGATGCCTGCATCTTTTCAAATGAATCCTGAAGTCTGGGTCTGTATTAGGTGGTCAAAGTCATCACTTGGATCACCTCCACAAACACCAGGCATGTACTGAATATAATGCAGATTTCAGGATAAAAGGACCCGACAAAGAGATTAATATGTGCAGGACTTGTCTTTTGTTAGCACTGAGCCTCTTTTACACTACACAGATGTTAATAAAGGCACCTTAAAAATCAATTAAATATGAATTAATCACAATTTAACCCAGCCTGACTTGGCACCAGTGATGTGTGATGACTTTAACGTAAAGGGGCAAGAAAGGTGCCACTCTGATGTGCTTATCTTTTAAGATGCTTCACATGTCAGCCTGCCTTGTGAACCTGATTATAGCATATTTGCTCAACTACTGCATAATCCAAAGCATGATTCAGAGCACTAGGAAACCGACACATTTTCTCCCTTTCTCGGATCAATAAGTTAAAAAATGGCCATTATCGGTGAATGCAGGATAAGTGGAAGGAAAAGGTGTGAGGCTGAGCATCACGCGAATCTTCCACCTGTAGCTGTAGTGAAAAGCCAACTCTAGAGCTGTTCAAGGCAGGATTGGACGTGGCACTTGGTGCCATGGTCTAGCCTTGAGCTCTGTGGTGACAGGTTGGACTTGATGATCTATGAGGTCTCTTCCAACCTTGATAATACTGTGATACTGTGATACTGTGAAACAGTGCCTAGAGACCTGACACAGTACCATGGCATTGGTTCAAAGACATGTTTGACAAACAAAGGCTAGGATATGTGTACAGTACTGAAAGGGAAAAGAAGTCTTTTCTCCTCTTTCCCAAATTTGGGTAGGCTTTCTGGTTACTAAAAACGAGGAACCTAGGATGAAATGGGAATGTAATCCGTAACCAAAGCCTGTAAGTGGGAAATGATGAGCACTACATTGTAGTTTTACAGACAAGTGCTTATTTATTGCCAGTGGTGCATTAAAAATCTGCAGTGCACACATAAGCCAAACTTCACATCTTGTCATGCTTAATAAAACATTGAATTAAGCAGAGGTGAAACTACCTGCCATATCTAAAAGATAGCCTCAGTGCCCTTTCAGTGCTTTGCTTTAAGACAAAGTACAAAAGGTTTTCACCTTACCATAATTAACTTTTTATCATTAAGATTCAGAAAAATTGAATTGTGTTGGACACAGGTCATCATAATGAGAATTTAATGGATCTGTATTACTATGCAAGTTAAGCTTTGAATATGTGCTAAATGCATTACATTACCATTGACCTATGCAAATTTCCATCTCTTGACTCTTTTTCTTCACTGCTGCTGCATTAAGACCCCCCCTCTCTCTCCTCATCTCCTTAAACAATGATTTCCTCATTTTCATATTAATTGCATCAGTTAACTGAGATAATGCTCCCACTGAAATGAGCAATAGGATGAATCACTGAAATGGTGCAGTTATTCTTTTTGCTTAACCAATTTCACAGGACCTTCACAAAGAACTGCCTTAATTTGACTTTATATAATTGCTTATCATTAGGCACAGCAGCCCCATGAAGTACCTTTATTTATTTAAGTCTCATCTCTGATTGATGGAAAATTAGTCACTTGCATATCTGAGGAACACAGATTGTTCTGCTACCAGGCAACTTTGTTGTAGAATACCCTGGAGAACTTCAAAACAAGCAACTGCTAATGCGTGCGGAATATAAAATACAGGGAGACAAAGTGCAACAGCTAACCACATCCAGAAGTTCCTGTAGAACAACCATGATGTCACAGCACTGCTTTACCTGTTCCTCACTCCATTTCGTCTGTGAAAGGGGACAGCCAGCCAGACGTTGTTCCAGGGGAGGTTATATATCCGGCTGTAGCCACAGATCCCCTCTACCTGTTTTTAACTCTGACAATGCCTGTCTGTCACATAGTGTGAGCACTGAAGGTTATAACATCTCTCCTTTTAAAATTAACAAAGCTTCCTACACGCTTTGTATTTCACTAAAAAAGCTTTAATCCCCTTCTCATTTTTAATATCCTTACAGTTTTTGTTCAGGCCAGCTCAAAGGAAACGTTCCCAGTTTTCTTCTTTGTAAGGAAAAGGGTGGTGTGTAGGGAATTAAAATTTCTAAGGCAAATTATGCTGTTATCATCAACTGACATACTCGGAAGGGATCTAGAAAGGATGCCACCTCCTGCATAAAAGGAGCCACAGCACATTATCCAATCCTGAGATTGGAGTTGAAGGATTGCCTCCAGGTCTCCTCAAAGCACACTGTGTACTTTTGTCCCTGTGGATGACACTACCTGTCACTGAAGCAGCAGTCATTAATTCCATACTGTCATAATATTGCTCTTTCCAGACATCAATACTGTGATTCATTTTTCCCCCTTATATTTGTTCCTACTCTAATTCTACATACAAGTCTGCCATCTCCCTCTGCAGCAGAAGCCTCAGCTAACATTTTCTATCCCACCAGGCTGTTGTGGCTACCAAACAGCACCTGATGCCTTAAATTGTCTTCTGCCATCAGTGCTCAAGTCAGAAAAAAAAGACCCAAATGAGATGAAAGCAACAGCAAAGAATTATACCGATTTGTCTTCAATGTGCTGCACTTGGAGCTGTGTCAAATAAAAAATAAAGAAAACTCTATCCTGGGGGCTTGCAGTCAGAAGTATTAACCTTGGACTGAACACTGTTTTCAGTGGTTTGGGAGGCTTCAGTTTGTTTTGCAAATGTTGGTTTTGCTTTGTTTTCTCTCGTTTGTCTCTGCCTAGGATGAGGATGCAGGTAAGAAGGTGGTCCTTGCCCTGGCCTGCCGTTGTGCACATGAACAAGAAGATTGATTGCCTTTTGTGAAGGGACAGATCTGAGAAAGCAGTGTCTCATAGCAACTGCACGACGTGAGTGCAGCTTATAAGCACTATATGATGTGGGAGCTGAATTACATGTTTGCAGGATTTCATGCTTCTATGAAAACAGGATGTGCTCTGAGAAACCCAGGAATTTGTGTTTTATTGAATTAATTTCCAAGTATGGAATAACACCCCTGATCTCAGATTTGACAGACCCTTAGCTCTGGTCACCAAAAACGTGAATTTGAGAACTTTGAAACTTGAGCACAAGGAAAATGCTTCATGCATATGAAGTTGATGTCCTTATCAACACTTCCAAGGAGCCTTCGTGCTAGGTAATCTGTCCATCCTCTGGCTGTCAGGGTCTGCTCTGTCTTTGCCTGATGAGTTTCCACAGTTCACCCTCGCTTGCAAAATAATTTGCTATAAGAAGTCCAGCGAATTTTTCCCTAACTGAGTGCAAAACATGGAGCTCCTCCAAGAGGCAAGTATTTGCAGTTAGGAGACACCATAGTCTTCTGTGTGCTTAAGTAGCCTGCTCTACACTGTCATTTATTCGTAGCTGCTTATTTTAGTCTAAAACGGCTAAAATTAATACAGTTGCAGGAATCTTTCCCTTGCAAACCCTTAATAGCAGCAATAATGACTGTGTTAAATCAGACCTCATTGCAATGTAATGAAGCCTGACTAACATATTGCAGGTATGATACTAAGTAATTTCATAAATTATTAAACTGTAATTGAAAGTAATAATGTGGATTACTTTTTGACAGACTTAAAAAAGACCTTGGCATGAAAATAAGGACTGTAGCATGGCTGATTATAAATAATGATCAATACCTTAATTTTAAGAACAGGCACAAGTTCCAAGTTTAAAATTGGATCAGAAAGAAATTTCAATTTTCTGCCACTCAGGCTACTCTTGACACTGACTTCTGATTGAGAGGACAAATATAAATATACCTTACCTTTGAGACCTTTGGTTTCTAAAAAATTGGTGTTAGAAATGTTGAAAAGCTTACAGAAAACTGAAAATTTAGAGAAAAAGCCTCACTAGACAATTCTTAATTTTTAGAAACTTAATTTTCTTTCAGCGAGTAAACTCAAAGGAACAGCTTGCACTGCACAGAATTACAGAATCACAGAATATCAGGGATTGGCAGGGACCTTGAAAGATCATCCATTCCAATCCCCCTACCACAGCAGGATCACCTAGACCAAGTCACACAGGAACACATCCAGGCGGGTCTTAAATGTCTCCAGAGAAGGAGACTCCACAGCCCCCCGGGCAGCCCATTCCAGTGCTCCGTTGTGGTGGTGGATGCTGTTTCAGGCCTAAGACATCATAGTTAAGGAATGCTGCTAGCTGGTGGAGAAGAACCAGGTGCCATGGAGACAAGATAACTGAGAAGGCCACGAGAGACAAGGATGGGTCACCTGTGTGCAGAGCAGGGGAAACTCTGCCTGCCCACCGGCTGGACCTGAGGAAGGACCAATTGGGAAGCCAGCTAGAAGGCATGATTGTCTCGTGAGCAAGACAGCACTACTTGTCGTTATGACTTGCGGGATCATGTGCAGGGAGAGATTGTATGTAAGGGACAGCCTGAGAACTAATAAATGGCTTCCACTGTGATCGTATCGGTCTGTGCAGAGTCGGGTCTTGCATGGAAAAATACCCTACACTCCGTCACCCTCAGCATGAAGAAGTTCCTTCTCAAATCCTGACATTATATAATTGTTATAATTTTATGCCTCCAGATGTTTTGTGCTTGCTACTTAACCCTAGAGAAAGTCTGTTTGTTGTTACACACATTTATTTGTGCACATGCCTTACGGAACCAGCCCTTGCACCTCTGCTCACTTAATTATATTTCCTTCACATCTAGTGGCTTCATGCATTTAAGGAGAGATTTGAAAACATGGTTAACAAACCTTTGGGTGTATTTTTGGGTTGTTTAGCTAGGGAATTGTGGGCATGGACTGCATAAGAATAACAGTATTTATTAGATCAACCTGATTGTTAGCACATTTCATGGGGTTCTTGCAGCGATATGGGAGGAAACGGCCTGTATGGGTTGGATCTTGTTGAAAGCAGACTCTGTCCTTGAGCAAGAAGGCTAACAAGATAACGGAGCTAAACGCTGCAGACTAAGGAATGCATTGTTTTGATTGCTTTTTCTCAGAGACTCTTCCTACTCTTCTTCCTTTTCCTAGAGACTGTGTGACCAATGAGTTTAAGGAATAATAGCTATGTAATGTCATTATAACCAATAATATGAAGCCAAGTGTGTCTGCAGTGATAATAGAGTGTATAAAGGGCAAGGAATAGATCAATACATTTGTCTTTGCCTATTTTCATTGTGGAGTCTGTGTCAGTTAATTGCCACAAATGGTGACCCCAAGGTCTGTATTCCTGCGCAGCAGAGAGCGTCTGGTGGCAAGCCCAACTAAGCTGAAGATATTTTCAGTAGAACCAGAGTGCTGCTACTTCTGGATGAAACTAATGTGGAAATGCCTCTGTGGATTTGAGGTGAAGCAGCAGGGAACTTTCATTAACGTGGGTCAGTAAAGACTGGGATCAGATTGGCAGGACTGAAGGTGGAACTCATCTTCACAGGAACAAAGGTGGGACAATGATCACCCTCACAGGGATGAAGGTAAGTGTCAGGGGCCCCATGGGAAACAAGCCTAGTACAGTGTTAAAGCCTAGTACCTGTGTTAAAGCTGATGGAGAGTCTTTTAAAGCAGCATAACATTACCATCGATGTCTAAGAAACCCTTACTGCGATGGGTTTCTATGGCCATCCCACAAGTGAATGCAGTGCCTCTGTTCCAGACACAGGTCTGGGATCAGGTGGGCATTAAGCTTTGGAATGCTGCAACAACTTGGGTTGGGCAGGCAGCACAGCTACTAACATCTTGGCGCACTATGGAGACTAATAAATGTCCCCAGCAGGAGCGATCTCTAGAGCCCTATCAGCTCTTAAGAAAAAGGAAGCCCAACACTCTCTTAAAATCTTCAGCTGAGATTCCACTTGACCCAGGAGGGTGGACTTTGGAAAAGAATTAGATTTATTTCTCACTGACTTGCACAGAGCTCACAGAAAGGTTAACAAAGAAGCAAAATATCAGGATACGTGGGCAGAAGTAATTATAAAGGTGAAAAAAGTTGGTGATATAGATGTTTTACAAGGATTCGTGGTTATTTATGAGCCACAGAAAGGTGCACGTTGACAAGCTATGAGTATACCTTGGTAAAAGATCTCTGTCAAACAGTGAAAGAACAGTTTGAGGATTCTTTCTATCCAAAACTTTTTGCCTACCATTGCTGAGATGTATGTGTTAGCTCGTCAAGATTTAAAAGCTGCAGGTTATCTTATTGCAAGATGCCAGTTTGCCATGAAAGCAGGCGCAACGGAGCGTGGAGCGAGCGGTAAGACTCCCGCGGGTTGGAGGTGTGATGCACGTGGAGCTCGAGCGGATGGCAAAAGCCGAAGTGGAGGTGCTGCGGGCAGTGGTCACTGGAGAGCAAAGCGACTCGGAGCTTCTACTTGATACAGCGCTCATTAGGCCACTTGGCTAAAGCATGGGACTGTAAATCTAGGAGTCTGTAAATCTAAGAGTCGTGACTTCAGACTGTAGGTCAAACACTAAATCTTACCACAAGCAGACTCAAGCTGTAAGATCTGGAATTGCTAAGCTGAGATGGATTTTTGCTTACATTTTAATTTTAACTGCTCAGAAAACCATATACAGAACAGCAATGGGCTTGATACGGGCCAGACTGTGGAATTCCTTCAAGAGAGAGCTCAGCAGATGGGCCAGAGAGGGAGCCATGGTGTGGGCATCCCCCACAGCTGGCGTTCAGGGACGGCCAGCAGCTGGCTATTCCCTGCCTCACCCCTCCCTTTTCTACTGCCCGCTGCTGAGAAGTGCAGTCCAAGACTCCTTCCCCTCCACCTCCCCTCCACAACAAAAGCTGCCCATTACTAGAGGATTCACCCTTTTCCTACCGCCATGACTCATTGTATATAGTTGCATTTACCTATAAGCTTGTTTGTGAGTGGACAACAGACTATTTGTTGGCCCTGTCACCCTGAGAAAACCATCCCTACGCAGCTCTAAATGACCGCAAACGTTACTATACGTGGCAGAAAAGGAACCGTGCCAATATCTGGCTGCCAACCCTTTGTTATCTTTATCTCTATTACAACTGAATATCTAGAGGGTTGCGCTGGAAGGGTTTGTGGGAGAAGTTAAAGTCCATTTCCCCTCTCATAAACTGTTACAATTTTGTAAAGACTTGTTAATAATTTCTTTCCCCTTTGCAGCACAACTCCTGTTAAAGGACCCACAGTTTTTACAGATGGCTCAGGAAAAGCTGGAAAGGCTCTATTAACATGGCACAGTGGTCAACAATGGCATGATCATATCTTTTATTCTACTAGGTCTCCACGAATTGTAGAACTATTTAAGCCTTTACTTTATGGAATAACAAACCCATTAACCTGGTCACAGACTCACAATATGTTGCCAATGTAGCAGAAAGACTTGAAAAATCTTGGTTAAAGTGTGTTTGAATGAGCAAGTATTTTTGCTTTTTAAACAATTATGGTTTTTGTTAACCCATTGGGAACACCCTTATTATGTCCTTCGTATCAGGAGCCACACAAATGTACCTGGATTTTTAACAAAGGCAATGCTCGCCTCACTTTACCAGTTAATGATGCTATTCCACTCGCCAATGATATGCAGCAAGCTCGTTTATCCCACGGCTTTTTACATCAAAATGCCAAAGCCTTATGAAAACAGCTTAATCTTTCTTGGGCAGATGCCAAAGATATTGTAGGGTCCTGTCCTGACTGCCAAAAATGTGTCCCTCTTTCTCAGGTTGGAGTTAACCCTAGAGGGTTATGGCAAACAGATGTTACACCTATCTCCACAACTGGAAAACTGAAATATGTTCACGTATCTGTAGATACTTTTTCAGGTGCTTTGTGGGCCGCTGCACACATGGGAGAAAAAAGCCGTGACGTTCTTAAACCTTGGCTTGCTGCTTTGGCAGCTTTAGGCTTTCAAAGACCCGTAAAACCAGGTAACGGACCAGGTTATGCAGCCCTTAAGGCACAAGAAGTTTTTCAGCGATGGGCCTTTAATCGCCTCACAGGAATCTCCCATTCGCCACAAGGTCGAGCCATTGTTGAACACGGAAACAACAGAAAGAGGAAGTGGCGGTTAGCCCCCACAGAACAGATTGAACACGACACTGTGTGCGCTCAGCTTCTTTTCTCTTACAGGTGCAGACATTCCTGTGATTTCTTTCTCATTTTGCATCATTGCAACCTAAAGATCTTACTGCAACACCTCAGAAAGCTAATGTTTTATTGAAAGATCCACATTCAGGGCAGTGGGAAGGTCCATATGACCCGCTTGCCTGGGGAAGATGTTATGCTTGTGTTTTGACCGATCCGGGAACACAGTGGGTGCCAGCTAGAAGTGTCCGCCCTGCTCTAATGCATCCTGACAAGCAACAGACTTCAGTGAAGGGGAACTGACTGTCATGGCAGAGTTCCTCGGACTCGTTATACATCGAAGACCGCGTACCTCTATCTGTTTGATGTGTGACGCGTGCAGTGACTATAGCATCGCGCACTGTGTTTTTTATAGTAAGTATATTATACAATATAATAGTAGTACTCTGTTTTGTTTGGATGCAATAGAACAAATAGATTAGAAAACTTTGTTTATCTAACATTTTTTTGTTGTATCACAAACATATATAAGATGAAGTTAATAATCTGTTTCTTTTTATGTCTTCTACACATAGGTTTAAGGTTCCTTCCTAACCTTAAACCAGTGTCTGGAATACTTTAGCCAATCTTAGCGGCCAAGATTCCGTCTGTCTTGCTACATCTTCACCAGGAAATCCCTTTTCAACATGTTTAGTGGTACTTCCTGTGGATAATTGGTCAGTGCCATCTGGAATACCCTCTATTCAAAAGAATGATGCACATTCCCGGGTTGATTTTTCAGACCAGTGGCACCTTTAGAACCCCAAGAGCTTGAATTACTTGGATCAGTATCTATGGATGCCTGTATCAATTTTAATTACACAGGGAAGGATCAAATTAAGCTTGGTGGTGAATGCAACTCTTGGCATTTATAATAATGCAAATGCATGGTACAATTACACTGCAGGCAGTCTAGCTCGATCCACCAATGCACCATTTCTCTTGCCTGCAGGGGTTGTTTTGATTTGTGGAGATAGAGCGTGGCCTAGTATCCCATCACACATAAAGGGAGGACCATGCAATCTAGGCTGATCGACACTGCTAACCCCTAACACATCCACAATTTTAGACCTTTAAATCGAAATCACATCATATAAAGCAAATGACTCATCAGTTTGAGACCAGCTGTAAAGGCAATCAAGAGTTTTTGTGCCATAGGAAGTGTGATTTCTTCCATTGGTACTACACAGGCTCTAACAACTTTGAATCACTTAGGATGTTTGTTAACAAAGCAAACCAACACAACATCATAAGCATTAAGTGGCCTTTTACTAGATGTCAATCCTATTAAGCATGCTACACTTCAAAATAGAGCAGGCATAGATCTTTTGCTATTGGTCCAAGGTCATGGATGTGAAGATTTTGGGGGGATGTGTTGTATGAATTTGTCTGACCACTCAGAATCAATTCATGAAAGTGTTCAGCATCTTAAAGAGGGAGTTAAAAATTACAAGTGGACAATTGTTGGAACTTCCTGAAAAGATTATCTGACCAGTGGAGAATCTTTGGGTGGGTGAGACCACTAGTGAAAAAAGGGTTGGTAATTCTAATAATCATTTCAATAATTTTGTGTGATGTCCCTTGTATTTTACAATGCGTGCAGCAAGTGATGCAGAAGATGGTTCATCAAGTCTTTTGGACAGAAAAACAAAAAGGGGTTCTTGTAGGGATATGGGAGAAAACAGCCCATATGGGTTGGATCTTCCTGAAAGAAAACTCTGTCCTTGAGCAAGTATTCTAACAAGATAATGGACCTAAAAGCTGCAGACTCAGGAATGCATTGTTTTGATGTATGACTTGCTTTTTCTCAGAGGCTCTTTTTACTCTTCTTCCTTTTCCTAGAGGCTGTGTAACCAATAAGTTAGCTATGTAATGTAATTATAACCAATAATATGAAGCCAAGTGTATCTAGAATGATAACAGAGTGTATAAAAGAACATGGAATAGTACAATACATTTGTCTTTGCCTATTTTCATTGTGGAGTCTCTGTCAGTTAATTGCCACAAAGAGATTTTTCTGACGAAGCAATTGTTGGTTAAAATCAAATGTTCTGAAGGAAATATAGTCAGATTCAGCAACACTTTTATTGACATGTTGAAATGTCAAGGAGCACATGCATGAGGATGAGACACACTGTGTCCCAATGGTGAAAATACTGGGGCAGATACAGAAGACCACAGGTTAAATTGCTGCATTTCCACTGATTTGAATTGAGTTCTACATTTCAGTAGTACCTGGTAAGCTGAAAACACTGGCCTCCTAATTGCATGGAAACCTTGGGTATAAAATACCCAAGTCATCCTACCGAAGACAAAAAAAATATCGCCTATTTTCATGCAATCATGCTTCACAGTTCCTTGCTTACTTTATTTGGTTTCCTAAAGTGAACCACTTTCTGTTCAAGGACATCTTCATCTTTAGCTCTTGTTTATTTTTCTTGTCACTGGTCTATTGCTCTCTAGAGGAACATTAAACATCTCAATGGCATGGCTTACATGTGAAATATACAGTCAGTTCAGCATAGAAGGCTTCATTTTAGGGCTTGTATTAGTGGGTCTCTTGTGAGTTGAGAATATGCCATTTTTGTCCATCTTCTGGGGAAAGCTATCATCCAGTAAACTGCCTTAGTCAGAGAAACATTACCAGATAGATCTCTTCCTGCCTCTCTCAGCAATGGGCTCTGCAGAAGGAAAGGTCATTTGTTCGTTCTCTTTCCATATAACCTGCTCTGTTGATTATTATTTTATCAAGAAGAGTTAGTTAATTTTTTTCCAAGGTGAACTTAGGAAATAATAGGAAGTTACACACAGCTTAAGTGAGCCAAAAGATCCGACCCTTCAGGGAGAGTGCATTGACTCTTCCAGGAATTTTCTTAATTTACTTGAGTTCTGCTCTGTGTTCACCAGCATGCAAACTTTTTCCAGTCTCTTGGTTTTCCACTTTCACTCTTCAAAGCCCATAGAACAATTTTTCTGACTTTCATGGTTTGAAAATATCTTTATTCCATGCCTGCTAAGGGGTTTGTCATTTTAATTGTCTCTAAAAGTTAGAAAAAGATTAAAGGGTTTCACAAAGACAAGACTAGTAGTTATTAATTTTTAACTGGAACTAGTTTGTCTGTCCATAGACAGAGGAATAGCTGCTAGCAGGAGCAATGTAATGACTTGGTCTCTACCACCCAGAAACAGTTGGTATGGAATGGGGGAGTGATTTTTCCTTTCTACTTTAGCACTAGTGTCACTTCCTCATACTGCTTCTCCAGTGATTCTGACTTAGACACTTAGTCTACACTTACCTTTGTTATACTTCTTTACATTTCTGTCTGCCCAGCTCTCCAGCCTGTCCAGGTCTCGCTGAATGGCAGCACAGTCTGCAGGGGTGTCAGCGACACCACCCAGCTTTGTGTCGTCAGCAAACTTGCTGACAGTGCATGCCAATCCCTCATCCAAGTCATCAATGACTAGATTAAACAGGACTGGTCCCAGCACTGACCTCTGTGGCACTCCACTAGATACAGGCCTCCAACTAGACTCTGTCCCATTGACCACCACTCTCTGACTTCTATCCTGCAGCCAGCTCACAATCCACATTACCACCCGATAATCTAGACTACACTGCCTCAATTTGTCTGCGAGGATGCTGTGAGAGACTGTGTCAAATGCCTTGCTCAAGTCGAGATAGGCCTCATCCACCACTCTGCCATCATCCATCCACCTGGTTATGTCCTCATCAAAGGCTATCAGGTTGGTCAAGCACTACTTTCCCTTTGTGAAGCCATGCTGACTGTCTCTAATGACCCTCCTGACCTTGATGTGCCTGGAGACAGCCTCTAGTACAAATTGTTCCATCACCTTTCCTGGGATGGAGGTGAGGCTGACCGGTCTATAGTTACCTGGGTCTTCCTTCTTTCCCTTTTTAAAGATTGGGGTAACATTTGCTATTTTCCAGTCCCTAGGCACCTCTCCTGATCCCCATGACTTAGTAAAAATGATGAGGAGTGGTTGAAAGAGTTGTCAGTCTTTGGAACAGGCTGCCCAGAGAGATGTTTGAATCACTGTCTCTGGACATGTTTAAAATTAATGTAGATATGGAGCTTAGGGACAGCATTTAGCCATGGGCTTTGTAAAGTTACGCTAATGGTTGGACTTCATGATCTTTAAGATCATCTTAGGTCTTTTCCCACCTAAATGATTCTATAATTGCTGGTTCCTGGAATCTCATGGTGTAAGTCTCTTGTCCATCAATCCATTCAATGCTCATAGATTTTTTTTCCCATTAAATTCTATATAGACACATCTTGATGTGACATTTGAGGTGAAATGGGGATCAGCCAGAGCCTTGTTAGAGGATCTGGCAAGAGCAGTTGCCTTTATGGCAGGCATTATTTTAGATTTATTTTCTTGTACTGGAGCCAAAAGCTGTGCATTGGAATCTAAATGTAATTTGGATTGGATCAATTTAACCCAGAGATTACACAGGGTAGACCGATGCTTTCATATAAACTTGTTATATAAGGAGTGCAGCCACCTCTAAATGTCTCAAGCAAAGCTTGAAATGGCAACGTTTATTGGAATAACAAGTTATGTGACCAAGGGGCAGCCATTCCCCAAATACACTTCTCCAAATAATACAAATCATATAAGACTGGGGTCTGTGAATGCTAATGAGGAGGAACTACCTCCTCAGACCAGACTGTGAGAGTGTGCTGAAGACTATTTGACCATTCTCCAGCGTCTTGCAGGAATTAGGCTTGATGATGAGAACAAGAGCTTCCAAGTTGCAGGTTTTTTGTAAACTTTCTTTTTGCTCAACTCCTTCCTTTTGTTTAGGTTGGGATGATGTGGAAGGGAGTAGCACAGCCACAAAATTCAGACTCAGCCCCAGGGCTGAGCATCCCTGTCAGCTTGGGAAGGTACCTAGAGTTCATTCCACAGGCCAAATTTGATTTTCTGATCCTATAACTGACAACAAAACATTTGGCATTTCTGTGTTTGCATTTATCTGGGGGTTGTGGAGTCTCCTTCACTGGAGATGGTTAAGACCCACCTGGATGTGTTCCTGTGTGACTTGGTCTAGGTGATCCTGCTGTGTCAGGGGGATTGGACTAGATGATCTTTCTAGGTCCCTTCCAATCCCTAATGATTCTATGATTACTTATAGAAGTAGTCTAGATATTTTAGAACCTTCTTCATATTGCCTTTCCTGTAGCACAGACAGCTCAGACTTTTAGGTCAATAGTTTATTTGATTGTACTTTCCTTGGAATTTTTACTTCTGGGTTTAGAAACCCAAGCTCATCAGAAAATGTTCGCTGCACATTTTCAGATATTTTTCAGATATGCAAAAGTTCCAGTTGATCTAGGATGCTACAGAGGTCATTCCTGTAGGCAAATTGATCTCTCTGTGCTGAAAATTCTGTCTTCAACCATTTAGAAAGTACAACAAACTGTTGACTGTTTCACCGTCAACAGTCAGGCATTCACTAGTCCCACAGACTGCTGGAGCTGACCTCAACTTCACTCTGTGCTCTAGCAACTAAAGCAGTCCACCTTTTCTGAGATTTGTCTTTCTTCTATGCATCAGAACAAAAAGCAAGTTCTCAGCTCAAACACATACATATTTGACTGGTAGCAGTGCTCTTAGTCCATAGGAGAGGGTATACCGCAAAGACGCCTGCAGAACTGCTTCCACGTTTGCAAACAAGTCAGTCACTGTTGTGCTCTGTGGGTCTGTTTCAAGCCCCTGTGGCAGAGTACATGCAGAGCAAAATGTTCATAGAGTCTGCCTGGCTGCCCTGCAGCATGCCTCAAATGCAAGAGAGATGCTGAGCTGAATCAAGCCGAGGGTATGCTAGTCCAATATTGTGACACAGGATAAAGCCAGTTGCTGTGGAAGATGCTAGAAGATATACTGCAACAATTGAGAAGTTAGACAGGTTGGGGATGGCTTTTATATCCCCCTGTTACACGTTTTCCTTACAAAACACCTTTTTCTTCCTTTTATAGGAAGAGAGCAGACTTCTTTCCAACATTAGGTTGTAAAGCTCCCATCTATGTCTAGATTTCAAGGTGCATAGTATTAATTTCTTCCCTCTCTGGATGACTCAGAGTTTCCCTCAGACATTATTACTAAAAAAAAATAAAATAGAATTGCAACACTTGTCATCTGTGTCCAGAGTTGGAATGAAGTTTTCTCTCACCACAATAATAGGAGGCAATTGTATTGCACTCACCTGCATGGTCTTTGTTGCCAAAGGTCAGTCAGTTTCTTGTGCATCTTCTTCAGCTGGATCTTTCCAAGCCTCTGACAAACGGTAGCGGGAGGCCTCTCTTCTTACACTTATTCCAGCAATGAGGAAATATGCCTGTTGCATAAATCCTTGTAGCCTGAAAATGTCTGTCCCTCTCATAGTTCTGTTGTTACAAAATGCCACCTCTGTCTGTGCTTGCCGTGCTTCTTCCATTGAGAATGATCTGAGTGTTGCTCATCTAACTGCTTTGGCATCAAAATCCTACAGAATTTTTCAGATGTCATTTGCCATCACTGTATCAACAAATAGTGACAGCAAAACAAGACACAGAGTTTTGTCTTCCAAATGGACATGTTTAATTGTAAGGTAGAAGAAGCACTACTTCTGCTTGCACAGGGTGTGAAAAGTTTCGCTGGCCAAAGTTCCCCCGAAGCTGCCACAGAGAAGTGGTACTGCCATGAGCTCAGTGCAGAGCATGCCAAATGGGCTCTTTAGGAGGTGGTGTTGAAGACAGTAGATGGAAGTGAGAGGTCAGCTTCTGACTATATACACGTATATGTATATATACTTCTGTCTGTGTGTATCTTTTCAATCCAAATCAAGAAGCAGAATTCATCCACTATACTTTCTGGAGGAAATGTGAGATTTGGCATTTTTGAGAGAAGTAGGAGCACTTACCAGGTATTTTTTATTTCTGACTGTTGCTGGAATGAAAACTTGGTGCATTAGGAGGTCACACAGGCACAACTAGTCATCAGAGCTCACCTGCAGTGGCACAGGATGTACATTAAACTGCTCTGAGACTTTGTGTTGTACGCCTACTTAGGACGTGTAGGGGAGGTTGTGTGAGCCAGTCTCTGTAGGCACAGACAGGCAGAGGGTGAAGTTGGAAAGAGAGAGAAAACATACAATCTTTTGAAATTTATCTGCTAAGAGCACAAGGTAATACACAAAAGGAAAATTCATTTTATATGTTTACAGTTTATGTTAAATGCCACTGTAGATAGAATCTCAGTTACGAAGGCAGACAGCTTTGTTCAGGGTGATTCAATTACCAGCTTTTTTAAATGGAAATGTCACTATTTCAGAGCAGCAATGCTGAGTATCAAATTCAAGGGTGTCATCTGGCAACAAGTTGGACTAATCTCTTCTGTCACTACTGGTTTGGTTCTTCTTTACTTCATTTCAGGTTTAAATGAGCCTAACAAAGGAAGCTCTGCAGAAACAGCCACAGAAGAGGCAGAAAGCCTGCGCTCCCCTCTCGTCTAGTTCGGTGACAAGAAAATGATCACCCAGGTGACAGAAGTCCACCAGAGTGGTACAACACATGCTTGCCACTGCTCCAGCAAGGATTTAGTGAATCCTTAGTGACAGGCTTAGGGAAGGCAACTTGCTAGGACCTGAGAACTTGCTATGCTTCAGTCACTTAAAAATTTGGAGCCAAGAATGAGAAAACAGTTGGACTGATGTAATTAGTGAACGCTGATCTGAGAAAAACACTCTGATGTTTATTTTTGTGAGGAAAATCATATTGCCTGCCTGAGTGCTTAAATTCTGCATTTCAGCTCTGAACATATTTTTATAGTCTCAAAAAGCAAAACTCTAAAAGTTTGTGTGAATACTTGCCCCTCTGATGAACAAATTAGGAGGGAATTTTAAGATCCTTTTCTCTTTGTGGGTTATTCAAAATAGAATAATGGCAGTTGTGTGCTTTATTTTCATTATACAACTTGAGGTTTTATTGAGCTTCCTTTAGGAGCACGTCAAGTTCAGTTGTGCACAAAGCTTTTGCCATTGGAGCTCATGGGGTCAGAAACTCCACCTGACCTTTGAGATCTTATTATCACAGATATTACACCACAGGAGCATTCTTTGGTCCCTTACAATGTAATCTCTGCTCAGAGTTTGCCACAAGGGCCTGGGCGGCGTTTGGTGTACACATGTTTTATAAGCACTTTTGTACAACAATTTTGTAACTCTTATCTATAAATCCCTTCAATGGAATATCAGAGAGTTATTCGGCTGTGAAACTACATAGAGGGGACATTTTCCTTATCCTGGGTCAGCATTTTCTGACTTTCTGTAAACACTCTCTCACATGATGCTTGTTAATAGGCTTTCTCATGCAGAAAATTCTTGGCAGCCACTGGAAAAGTTCTCCAAAAGACTGATTAGTTTCCCTTTGCCTGAGGCCAGCTGCTGATCAAGTCTGTTACGTAGCATGACAAGCACAGTTAATATCAGAACAAACGCAGCCAGGGCTGAAACACTCAGTCATGCACCAGTTAATGCTTGGGCTATCAACACCCCGGGATGTGTATTAATATTGTACAACCTGTTGGTTCTAGTTTCTAAGAGTTTTGAAAGTGGGAGTGAGGATGGAGGATGGAGAGAGTGAATTTAGCTGGAGTGCACTCAAGGGCACACTGCCATGGTCTGGGGACACTAACAGGATGGGCCCTTCTTGCCAGTATTCCCTGGCCTGTTCACAACCCTGCGGGACCCCATTTCAGGCCAGCTGACCTCCACTTGAAGACTGGCTTCCCAGAATTGCCTCAACCCTACCCCCAGGGTGGTGCCTGATCACCTTGGCTGAGGGTGTCCTTGGTGGCTCCCCTCTCGCCCTAGTCCCTCCTGAAGTGATGGGATGGGGTCCAGCTGAGAAGACCCGGCACTGCAACACCCTTGGAGCCCTGACACCATTTGCATTTAAGGTCTCAGTCAGAATCGCCCACACTGTAGGGTTTGGTTTTTTCTCCTGACCTAATAATGCAATTTCTTGCTTGGAACATGCTTAATTGTGCCATCTTATGTACTGAAGGTAATGACAAAATAAGTGCAGATATCTCTGGAAAGGTGCATACATTTGCTTTTAGTAGTGGTAACAACATAGGATCATAGGATCATAGGATGTTAGGGGTTGGAAGGGACCCAAGAGATCATCGAGTCCAACCCCCCTGCCAGAGCAGGACAAAACTATCTAACACAGATCACAGAGGAACGCATCCAGGCGGGCCTTGAAAGTCCCCAGATGTATTCCATACTAGGCAGAGAGACCCCTAAACACTTTGGAAATCTTGCTGCAGCCTTAACATAAAACCAGAGTTCAGCACAGCCGCAGGGAAAGCTGAAATACAGTAATTTTAACAGTGGGTAGTGGCACAACCATAGCTCAGGAAAAATGAAATGTTAAGTGACCCCTGAAACATGTGAGACACAGGAGAGAGGGAAAAAGGTGCTCAGAAGAGCCCAGTGGAATTTGGCTAAGACACCTAAACTGCGTAAAAGCTGTTTTGTGACACTCATTGTAAAGTAATTCTCTTTATGTGAGCTGTCGTCATGTAAACCCTATCACAACGCTGTCTGGTGGAATTTTATAGTGGAAGTACTTTATCTGGACCCAAAATGTGGGGGAAATGAGTGTCTATAGAACAGCAGAAAATAAGCCTCTGATATACCCTTCCAAGGTCTCACGGGTGAGATAGCTAATGAACAAAAAGGAAACACTTGAAATTAGGACCAGAGACTAGATCATGCTTTAAAACTTAATTTGGAACTTAGGATAGGCCTGCATTGTCATGATCAGCAAAGTGCCAGGAGTTCACACAAACTGTTTATAATGCATCCTCAGTAAACTCAGAATAAACATGTTCAAGATCTCTGTTCTGCATCTTACCGGCAGTTTCCCTGGCCTTTGTTTATCACGGCTGCAAAAAATGTCAGTTTATGATGGTGTAATAAACACTTCCTCCAATCTCAATAAAAAATGCTATCAAGTTTTACAAGGAAAGCTGTGACAGAGGCTAGATATGCCCAGAGGAAACTTCACTGTAAGGACCCTGAGCCTTTAAATGTTTTCCCCTCTTTTTGATTTTCAGACTTTAGATGAGTCTTCCATGTCAACACAGAGACCAAATTTCACTTCTGCTTTATAAAGTGATGGAACAAGTTACAGTTTAGGTTCCCAAAAGGAGGTGTTTTGTTAATGGCTGACAGACAGCTCTTTAAGCTTTATTCTGCAATTTTTTCCTGGGACTCCATGTCTCATCTTGCCTCACACGGATGTTTCAACAGCACATCTCAGTTTGGAGGCTGAATGGAGCAATAGAGATAGCATCTTGTCTACATAGGCTTTGGTGTGTTGTGCTCCTAGAAGCTATTGAAAATTTGCTAAGAATGGAATGTAACTGAAGAGACAAACCTGAATGAAAGTGTGTCATTGCACAATCCAGAGAGATGGCAAAATCAAAGTGTGTCAGAGTAAAGTGATTCACGTAGAATCACAGAATCATTAGGGATTGGAAGGGACCTCAAAAGATCGTCTAGTCCAATCGCCCTGACACAGCAGGATCACCTAGACCAAGTCACACAGGAACATATCCAGGCGGGTTTTAAATATCTCCGGTGAAGGAGACTCCACAACCATCCTGGGCAGCCCCTTCCAGTGCTCCATCACCCTCACTAGGAGGAAGTTCCTTCTCATATTTATGTGGAACCTCCTATGTTCCAGCTTACAACCACCACCCTTCATCCTATCCCTAGATGACATTGAGAAAAGCCTGGCTCCATCCTCCTGACACCCACCCTTCACATATTTATAGACATTAATGAGGTCGCCCCTCAGTCTCCTCCAAGCTAAAGAGACCCAGCTCCCTCAGCCTCTCCTCATAAGGGAGGTGTTCTACCTCCTTCATCATCCTTGCTGCCCTATGCTGGACTCTCTCCAGCAGGTCCACATCCCTCTTGAATGGAGGGGCCCTCAGCTGGACACAATACTCCAGGTGTGGTCTCACCAGTGCAGAGTAGAGGGGGAGAAGAACCTCTCTTGATCTGCTAACCACCTCCCTTCTGATCCACCCCAGGATGCTGTTCACCCTCTTGGCCATAAAAGCACATTGCTGGCTCAGTATCTCTGCTTTATCTGTATCCCCTGCTCCAGGGCACCCACCCCATTCAGCAGGGGGCCTACATTGCCTCTAGGTTTAGTCTTACCTGCAATGCATTTGAAGAAGCCCTTTTTGTTACCCTTGACCTCTCTTGCAAGGTTTAATTCCAAGGAGGCCTTGGCTTTTGTAGTCGTGTGCCTACATACTCTCACCAGAGACCCCAAGGGGCATCCCCTCCTTCTATGACCTATAAGCTTTCTTCTTCCTCTTCAGTTTGCCCAGCAGCTCCTTGGTTAACCACATAGGTCTTCTGGTTCCCTTCCTTGACTTCTTTCCTGTTGGGATGCTGTTATGTTGTGCTTCAAGAAAGTAGTCTTTGAATGTTGACCTGCTGCCTTGAGCAACTTTACCTGCCAGTACCCTGTCCCATGGGATTTCCCCTAGCAATTGCTTGAAAAGGCCAAAGTTGGCTCTCCTGAAGTCTAGGGTTGTGATTCTGCTAGATATTCTTTTCCTACACCACAAGACCCTCAAGTCCACCATCTCATGGTCACTGTAACTAAAGCTGCCCTCAACCTTCACTGCTTCAACCAGACCCTCCTTGTTGGTGACTACAAGACCCAGTAGCACTCTCTAGTGGGCTCTTCCACCATTTGCATCAGGAAATTGTCACCAATGCACTGGAGAAACCTCCTGGACTGTGGCTGGCTGGCTGAGTAGGTCTTCCAGCAAATATCAGGGTAGTTAAAATCCTCCATGAAAACCAGTGCCTGTAGCTGTGAGGCTGATGCCAGCTGCCTGTAGAATACCTCATCAACTTCCTTGTCCTGATCTGGTGGCCTGTAATAGACACCCACAACAGTGTCACCCATGCCAGCCTGCCCCTTAATCCGCACACACAAAGTCTCAACTCTCTCTTCATCTGCCCCTGGAGAGAACTCAATACATTCCAGTTGCTCTCTCACGTAAAGAGCAACTCCACCACCCTGCCTTGCTGATCTATCCCTCCTAAAAAGGACCTAGCCACCCATGACCACATTCCAGTCATGCGAGCTGTCCCACCAGGTCTCTCTAATTGCCACTAGATCATAATCACTTGACGGGACACAAATTTTTAACTCCTCCTGCTTATTCCCCATGCTGCGTGCATTGGTGTACAGGCATTTCAAGGAGTGAGCTGAGCGCTTCGATTTCACTTTAGGGCAGCAAGAGGCCACCTGGTTTTCATTAGGACCAGAGCACTGTCCCACTGGTGCTCACCCATCAACTATCCCACCCCTCCTTGACTCTAGTTTAAAGTCCTCTGAATAAGCCTTGCTAGCTCCTGCCCCAGAACCCTTTTTGCCCTCTGAGATAAACCCCTCCCACACCTACTTGCTAGGTCTGGTATCTGATAAAACCAGTTATAATCAAAGAACCCAAAGCCCTGCCTGTAACACCAGTCTTGTAGCCAGGCATTAATGGACTGAGTCCTTCTATTCTGGCCTGTGTCTTCACCTCAAAATGGAAGTAATGAACAGAATACAATTGTGCCCCAGAGTCTTTCACTAAATGTCCTAATGCCTTAAGGTCTTTCTTCATTCCCCTCAGCCTATGGAACACAGCTTCCTCCCCACCTGTCTGGACAATCAGCAGTGGGTTATAGTCAGATGATCTCACCAGGTTAGGAAGAAACCTAGTGATGTCCCTGATTTGGGCTCCAGGTAAACTGCAGACTTCCCTATGATGAAGGTCAGCTCTGCATATTGGGCCCTCAGTCCCTTTCAGGAGCGAGTCTCCTATAACTAGGAGAATAACTAGGTTCTCTTCTTTGTGGAGGAGGTCATCATATTACTGTAAGACCTCCTGGATTTATGTAAACTTACAAGGGCCTCCAGTGTGGATTCTCTATCCTCTATATCCCTATTAGACTGGCTGTCTTCCAATAGGGGCTTATATCTATTACTCAGTGGCACCTGGGGAGGTGTGCCAGGCAAGGGTCGTACTTGCCTTCTGCTGTGACCCTGCACTGGCTTCACTCACCCCTTCTACTTGGGCTTCTGTCCTCCACCTGAAAACTATAGGATACAGGCACCCCTGCATCTCGCTCTTATTTAGCTGTCTACCTCTATTTCAGCCTCTCTAATATTTCTGAGCCTTTCTGGTTCAACTTGCAGCCTTTCAACCTCATCTTGCAACTGTGCTGCCTGGTCAAGCAGATAATCTACCTGCTCGCACCGCACGCAACCAGGAAGACGTAATAAAGTGCTACATTCTTGGCAGCCTGTCACCTGCACAACCACATCTTGTTGGAGGACCTCTGTTTGGGTTCCCACATCCATGTGCAGTTGCGACTGTGGCCTCCTCTTCTGCCACGTTGTTACCATTATTTTTTTTTTGCCCCCTGATGGCTTAAGTGGCTAAAGCAACTAAAGCAGCTGCACTCTTGGTGCTGTGTGTGGTCGGAGCGCGACTTCCAGTTTGGCCTCCCTTAAAGGCTCAGGCTCCACACCCCCCATGGTGTTTGCCCAGCTTCTCCCACAAGACCACCCAAAACCCAGTGGCTGCCTTCCCTTCTACCCCAGATCACCCAGATTACCCAGAAACCTTGATAAAATAGCATGCAGGGACCAGCGCTCTCGCTGCTGCGTGCGGTCTCACATAATTTGTAAAATTTAATTGATAAAATCAGGAGTTCTGACCTAAGATTTACCAATTTGGAGAGAGACTTCGGGGATACAACTGATAATTCCATGAAAATGACAGTACGGCGCTCAGCACAGCGACAAAACTGCACATGTTAGGAGCTCTTGGTAAAGAAATAGAGAGCAAAACAGAGTTCATCACTATGCCTTTCTATAAATGCATGGCATGTCTGTGTCTTTGTACTTTTCTGTTCTTTTCATCTCAAAAAGAATATAGCAGAATTGGAAAAAGGTTCAATTTTCCTTGATTGTCAGGGGCTATCAATATATGGGATGTGTGCTGTGCAAAGAATAACTAAGCAAGTTAAGACCCTTTTTTTCTGGAAAAAAAACAAATTATAGGGTACTTTCCAGTGGGCTGTAAAATCAGGAGTGAAATGGAGAGGATGTGTGGGTGTTGACAGTTCACTGTCTCTTCCACTATAAGTACTAGGGTTCATCAAAGTAAGACAGTAGGACCAAGATTCAAAACAAACAGAAATAGGTTATTCTCCATGCAGCAGGTCAACGGGAGTGCCTGCCTCAGGACACAATTAATACTAATCTTTTAGGGGAAACCAAGGAAAGTTTGAACAGGTAAGTGAAAAGAGACATTCATTGTGGAATATCAGCTACAGAGAAGCCACATTTAACCCAGGAGATTGTTAGATTGTGGCTGGGAAAGTGCCATGGAGGGTTACTGGCTAGTCTTGCCTTCAGTTCTTCCAAGTTTATCCCCTTATGACAGATGTAACCTCAAACTATGTCTTCTATTGAAGTTGCTTCTCATCAGTTTTGCTATTTGTAGATTCACTGAGTAGCAGCATCCTAGCTTAGGTAGGATTCTTCAAGTCTGGGAGACTTGGCAGTTCTAGGTTTAGAGTTGGACTTGATGATCTTAAAGGTCTTTTCCAATCTAAATGATTCTATGATCCCACAACTCTTGACTTTTCAATCTTTTTTACAGTAACACACTTGCTTGACTACGTTTAACTCCTGTTGACCTATGTACTAACTAATGCACCTTTATTTACCAGGCCAATAACTTTTGGATTCCAGAGGTGTTCTTGTGTCTGTCAGTATAAACATGCTGTTTACATTTACCATCCAGTTCTTCTCTTTTGTCTTTTTTCTGTCTGTGCTTCTCATGCCTGTGCCACGTCATTTCTATTGCAAAACAAAGTCCTTTGTAATACACAAGGAAATCTAATTTTTCACAATAAAACCAAAACCAGTGATTGATATTTTTCAGTAATTAAATCTGCTACTTACAAGGTGCTTAACAAGATTCAGGAAGATGTTTACATTTGAACTGGTGAATGAATTTCAAATACCTGAAGATAACCTTGTACACTGGGAAGGAAAAACTGATCTGCAAAGTTGTCATGAAATTATGCAGGGAGCAAATTAGAAGGTCCAAAGCCCAGCTATGTAGGAGAACTGCTAACAGAGCTAGCGCTGAGCAGCGCTCTGGACAGCCCAGCACTGAGCCAAGAATAGCTGCCAGGTGCCTCTGAGAATGGCCTTGGAGGCCTCAGCAAGGATGATACAGGGCCTCAGCAAGGATGATAAGCAAGCAAACTAGTTATAGAGGAATGTTAACCAGACTGTGGGAATCAGAGGATGGGGCCGTGTTTCGGAAAGCTGGAGGGGCCGTCCGATCAGGTGCGGGAAGGAACTGAGTTGTGTAACCTAACCAATCTTGAGCTTGGCTTTTGCAATATGTATGAACCTCATTAAGGGCTGTATAAAAGAGCTTGGATTTAGTTAATAAACGACTGCTAGATCATATTGATCTGTTGTGCAGCCCCTTCTCTCGGCACAGCTAGACCTCAACCTGGCTACTGACGTATGTGACAACAAAAACTGTTTCTATAAATACCTTGTTGTAGCTTGAGCCTGGCAGGTTTTAGCCTGGGCGATGGAGTTGCTATGGTAACTTTGGTAAAGAGTTTGCAGAAGATTTTCGCAGCTTCACCCACCTCTGGACGTTTGAGCCAACTGGTACCTCTGCAGATAAGCACATTTCGGTGAGGGGAAATCCTGTCAACAGTTTCCCATGGGGCTGAGACTTTTGAAGGCATGCCTTGGGGAAGAATGGTTGGAAACCTGCTCAACAGAAAGGCAACTGGTGGTATTAGCTGACAACCACCTAAACATGAACAAGCAGTGTGCCTAGGTGGCCAAGAAGGCCACCAGCATCTATCCATTGCATCCACAATAGTGTGCTAAACAGGAGTAGGGAAGTGATATTTCCCCTCTACTCAGCACTGATAAAGCTGCACCTTTAGCGCTGTGTTCAGTTTTGGGCACTCCACTACAAGAAGAACATGAGGATGGTGAAGTGGGTCCAAAGAAGGACAACGACACTGATGAGGTGTACAGAGCACATCTCCGGTGAGGAGTTGCTGAGGGAACAGAGTTGGTTTAGTGTTGCAGTTTGAAAATTAGCAGAATTTTCAGGTGTATAGATTTGTGCTTTCATGAAGAAAGAGGTTATGTTGCTTTAAGAGAATCCCCCTCTCCTGCGGGAGGTGACACTATCGAATTGTCTCAGGTACCTGCCCTTCAGGGATGGGCTAGGTAAGAAGGTAAAAGGGCTAGTGTCCTATAGTCCTGCCTCTTTGGACCTGGGTCTTTCTATCCTGGAATGGAACACCTCGGCTCTGGTATGCCCCCAAATCCCCCTACCCAGGGGGGAGACGGCTCGCTCTTTTCCCCAGGTATCTAATGTGAAAAAACCCAAGGCCCAATAAGCTAGTGATCTCCCACTGTGTTTTTCTCAGAATGTGTGATGGCATTTGTGACACAGTTTCTAGTTTGTGTGCACTAACTTGCTTAACCTTTTCTTCTTCTCTGTATACAGTTACAGAGTTAACAAACCCTTTTCCATTTTCCCTAAGCTATTCATTGTCTGGCAAATTCTATCTGAGATGTCATTGAGACCTAACTACTTTGTTTGCTTTCCCTTTATCTTTAATTGTGGTCTTGAACCCACCACAGTCGCTGATACCTGACAAAACAAATATGGAGGACAAATGCTATAAAATTATAGACTTAATGAAATTATAATTGTTCATATCAGAGTTGTACTTACAAGAATTATTTTAAATGTAAGGACTCTCTTATTGAAAACATACCAGGGTCTCTTCTTATCAGAAGTCCTTAGATATCTACTACTTGCAGCTTGCAACTGAAACATGAGGTATGGACAAAATGCTACAGTAGAAAACCAGTAAATGAGTGATTAAGAATGGCATATATGTATATAAATGTTAAAATCTGCTTGCAGGGTTTTCTCAAACTTTCTTCCTTCTTTTTCCTTCTCACACTAACACTAAACATCTTTGTGATAATGTAGTTTTGTTTTATAGTTCATGGGGAACAGTTACATGTTCTCTTCCTTTTGATACGTTGAGTTTTCAACACTGCTTAATTTAGTAAGGGGAAAATGTATTTCAAACTCGAGTGCTCTTTGCTCTTTGCTTGTAAACCCATTTTATTTTACTGTAATTATTAATCTTTGATATTGCCTTCTGAACGTCCCCACACTGTAATTGGTTCAGTTTATGAGACATGATGGACACCAAGAGAAAAGGCACAACTTTGGAAGAATAAACTCCTTGATCCTATGATCAACCTGAAGGTCACTTCTAATGTGCATGAATTGTACTACATGCCTAAACAGTAAATACTCACTTGTTTATTTAACTCGTCTAATCTAAAGGAACTGTCTTTTTCTTTATACTTGTAGCAGCATTTTCATGTTATTTCTACCTCCTGTGTATTTTATTGTTAGACAACAGTTACTGCTGTCACAATAGTACTGCAGTAGTCGTGATGATTCAGATGAGAGGAAAAACGTTTTTGGTTTAACCAGAAAAATTACCCAAGCAAATAAAAGTTAAAAAATGAAGATAATCGTACTCTAGATTCTCTCTCTGAAGAAAACTCTATTTGTATTGCATAAGCACTTAGGTTACTGTGTGTTCTTCCATGATATTTTTCCTCAAAAATTATCTTCTGTCCAAGCTCTTTTTATGACATTTGACAATTTCTTCAAGGGCAATGGAAATTGGTGCAGGTTCTTGTAATTCTCAAAAAGTGTGGTTATGTAGAACCATGAAAACATAGGACACGGCACTGGGAGGAACTACTGGAAAGGAGTACTCGGGCCAGGAAGATACTGCAGTGTTCCACATTACTTCAGGGATTCCAGTCTACATACATTTCTGGCCAGTATATGTCCATTTATCCTGTTGTCTACATTGCTACTTTAATTACCTTTCTCCATCAGACATACTGGCCCATCTCCCAAGATGTATTTATTAAATGCAGTATTGTTAATTTTCATTTCAGATTCTCTTTTGCCAATTCAGTCAAAATCTCATGTCTCTTCTTCTATGGCTCAACTTGGCTCCCTGCACAACAGCAAAGTTCCACCTGTGGCAAAGCTGACAGCGTTGTACTGGTAGCGGATGAATAACCTCCTGATAACTGGGAACCTCTGGGTGAGTCCAAGCACATCTGATGGGAAGACGGAAATCTCAGAGGGATGTGGGAAACAGAAGCTGCACTTAATGATTCAGTTCACATGGTGTGTGTGACACTTGTTTTCCAAATCAAGAAAGCAAGTGTTAGATAAAAAATGGTTTTGACTAATAAACAGGAGCATAAGATCCTTGCATCCCGTACCGGCAACAGGCCGAACCATCAGACTGTGTATTTCTTCAATAACACCCGCAACAAAAGGAACCATGGAAAGGTATTTTGACAAAATGTGTACATGGCCTAAAAATATTTGGATTGTTTGTTCTCACCACAGAAGGCAAACAGCTTCTGAAGTGTTTGGAAAGAAGGGGTATGTGGTACTTAGTTACATCAGTGCTAGGAATCGCTATCCAGTTCTTTAGGGACTAAGAAAGAAGGCACTCTTTATTAAAGATAAATGCTTAAAAAGTAGAAGAACTTTTCCAAGATCTCCAAAAGAGCCAGATGACTGTAAGAATGCTAAATTTATAACTTTACTAAAAAATTAAGAGAGAGAGCACAGATTACGGGTAACCTACCATGAATACAAAATCACAGAATTATTTGGGCTGGAAAAGATATCTAAGATTATCGCGCTCAGCCTATGACCTAGCATCACCAGAACTTAGAACATGGCACCCAGTCTTTTCTAAAACACCTCCAGGGACCAGGACTCCACCACCTTCCTGGGCAGTCCATTCCAGTGTCTGATCACCCCTTCTGTGAGAAAGTGCTTCCTAACATCGAACCTAAACCTGCACTGGTGTAGATTCAGGTCCTGCCCTCTCGTCCTGGTGCTAGTTGCCTGAGAGAAGAGCTTGACCCCCATCTGCCTAGGACTTCCCCTCAGGTAGTTGTAAAGAGTGAGTTGTAGAGAGTTGTAGAGAGTCCCCCCCGAGTCTCTTCTCCAGGCTAAACAACCCCAGCTCCTTCAGTCTCTCCTCATAAGACTTTTCCCTCCAGTCCCTTCCCCAGCCTCGTTGCTCTCCTCTGGACCCGCTCCAGAACCTTAATCTCTTTCTTGAATTGAGGGGCCCAGAACTGCCCCCAGTACTTGAGGGGAGGCCTCACCAGTGCCCAGTACAGGGGGAGAAGCACATCCCTAGTCCTGCTGGCCGCACTGTTCCTGATCCAAACCAGGATGCCATTGGCCTTTCATGCCACCTGGGCACGCTGCTGGCTCATGGTCAACCAGTCGTCTGCCAGTGCTGCCGGGTCCCTCTCTGCCAGGCTGCTCTGCAGCCACTCATTGCCTAGTCTGTAGCTGCAGGGGGCTATTGCAGCCAAACTGTAGGAGATACAGGGCAGGACGGAAGAAAATCTAATGAAAGTTAAATCTGAAAATAAATAAAATTTGAAGGATAAAATGTGTAAGTATGCTTTTCTGGCAAAGAGGTCTCATAAAATGAACCTGATTTTTAAAAAAAATTACTTTAAATTGAATTTATCAAGATGGTTGGATAGATTCCTCTAAAACATTTGACCCTTATCTTGAAATTGTCTCTTATAATATCAGCATTGAATATGTGAAGTGGGATTAAGCACTGCCTAAATAACAGATCTCAATGAATAATGCTCAGGAAGAAATGTCACTGGATGGTGTTCTTCTGTGCTTTGAAGTCATAAAGTCCTGATTCCCAAACTGCTCTCACAATACGGCAAGAAGTGCCACTTGGGGATGAACACACTGAAGGTCACCGATGAGAAATAAGGAAACAATTTTAACTTTCAAGTGCTGGAATAAGATGAATAGTGGAATAACACCCCCTGCTCATTTTAAAAAGTTCGTGAGAAATTGGAGACAATAATAGAGAGAGACAAAAACTACGAGAAGTCTGGAGGAGATGCTTTACAAAGAAAAACTTACCATGTTCAGTCTGCTTATTAGACACAAGCCTTGGAGACAGTGTATAAATATCTTAATAAAGAATTTTCTAAGAATTAATAAATGCTTTTCTAAATATATGCTGTGGAATCAATGCTTTGAAGCAGAAAGCAGGCAAATTAATCTGAAAAATACTGTACAGATGTTTAGGAATGATTTCCACTGCAGCAGATTATTCACAGAAAAGATGGATTTTTTCCCTGCTGCTTACTATGTTCATCAAGATTTGAAACTTTTCTAGAAACCATGCCTTTGTCAGAAACAAGTCTTTAGTCCTCGTGTAAAACTGATCTATAATTGTCTGTCATGTAAGGACTAAGTAATCCAGTGTTCCTTTCTGGCTTTACGTTTAATGAACTCTGGATGAGGTATAACAAGGGTAAGTGCAGAGTCTTGCATCTGGGAAAGAACAACCCCAGGTACCAGTATAAGCTGGGGACTGACCTGTTGGAGAGCAGTGTAGGAGAGAGGGACCTGGGGGTCCTGGTGGACAGCAGGATGACTATGAGCCAGCAATGTGCACTTGTGGCCAAGAGGGCCAACAGCATCCTGGGGTGGATCAGCAGATCAAGAGAGGTTCTTCTCCCATAATACTCTGCACTGGTGAGACCACACCTGGAGTATTGTGTCCAGTTCTGGGCTCCTCAGTTCAAGAGGGATGTGGAGCTGCTGGAGAGGGTCCAGCGTAGGGCAACGAGGATGATGAAGGAGGTGGAGCACCTCCCTTATGAGGAGAGTCTGAGGGTGCTGGGTGTCTTTAGCTTAGAGAAGAGGAGACTAAGGGGTGACCTCATTAATGTCTACAAATATTTGAGGGGTGGGTGTCAGGAGGATGGAACTGGGCTATTCTCAGTGTCATGTAGTGATAGGACGAGGGGCAATGGGTGTAAGCTGGAACATAGAAGGCTCCACATCAACCTGAGAAGGAACTGCTTCACAGTGAGGGTGATGGAGCACAGGAACAGGTTGCCCAGGGGGTTGTGGAGTCTCCTTCACTGGAGATGTTTAAGACCCACCTGGATGTGTTCCTGTGTGACTTGGTCTAGGTGATCCTGCTGTGTCAGGGGGATTGGGCTAGATGATCTTTCGAGGTCCCTTCCAATCTATAGTGATTCTATGATGATTCTATGATTTTCAGAGAGTTCCTGTGCATGTAGTACTGAAACACACACAAGTTAGCGAGCCCCAAAATAAGTACAAATGTTTGCACACGAATGAAACCAAGAAATAAAGTGCCCTGATCTCTCAAGGGGACCTTTTTGTAGAAACACTAAGAAACATCCTCTCTTTTGGCAGTTGAATGAAGGCCAAGTATTCAAAAAGATGAAAAACTAGCACCTTCTCTTGTTGCCAGTAGGTCAGTGTAACACCCATAGCGTTGTGCATGCTGTGAGTCAGTTTAAGAGTTCTGGGCAAACGAAGGCTGTGTCTCTGATGGCCATGAAGCGTTACTGAGACAGGCAATCCAAAGTGTACATGGAGATGTAGCAGGAAAGGGTGGGAAAGGATGATCCATCAGGTGAAATGGGCAACGTCTCTGGAATTATGAAATGACTGACTAATATAAAAGCCTTGTGGCCAGCTTGCAAACATAACTGATTTAGCAGAATAGTCAGTGAAAGGTAAGCACAAATTTTGTATTTATGTAAAACTCACCCAGCACAGTAAAATAACATTTATTTGTAAAAAGTTTTTTAATTTGTATTTTTCACCAGGAAACTATTTCTTACAAAGAAAGAAAACTTCTCATAAAGGAAGTTTTTTGCAAAATCTGGGATGCACCCAATATTCATTCCCTCCTTGAAAGTCTCGGCACATTTTCTTTTCTGTTAATCAATGACCAAGTTTTAATCAAAGGAAATGTTATTGTGCAGGAAGAAGTGCTTGCAACATGCCAAAGAGTGTTTTCTTAAACACAAATGGATAGAGTGTAGAGATTAAGTTTCATTAGTCTACACAAGGATTTGTTTATTATTAGATGTGAAGGCAGGAGTTCTGTAAGTTTGCTGACAATTCTGATGTTCCAGATAAAATTATGGGAAGAACCATAAGTAATACCCTGAAGCCTTGTAACATGGCCTGTGAGGAAAGGAAAGGACTGTTTCTGTCTGCAAATTTTAAAAGAAAAAAAGAGACAAAGCCCAGAGTTTAGCACTGAGCTTCAAATTAAATAAATATCTTAAAAAACATAGACTTTTCTGTAAATGAAAGGAGCTTTGTGAATTCATTTGGGACATGTACGCATTTTACAGTTGAGGACTGGGGGATAAGAAGAGCACAGTAGTTATGACTCCAAAGCTGCTCCTTCCTGAATCATAGAATCATAGAATCATAGAATCATAGAATCATTACGGAAGGGACCTCGAAAGATCATCTAGTCCAATCCGCCTGCAACAGCAGGATCACCTAAACCAAGTCACACAGGAACCTGTCCAGTCGGGTCTTGAACATCTCCAGAGAAGGAGACTCCACAACCCCCCTGGGCAGCCTGTTCCAGTGCTCCTGAAGCTCCCAGTTCCAGCAAGCCAGGTTGGAAATTTTGGAGAAAAGATCTTCTTAATGATATTTCAGGTGCTTTCACTCTGGGTTGCAACTATTTTCACAGTACTTGT
>VXBP01007629.1:142596-207541 GCA_013400115.1 Rhinopomastus cyanomelas
TGGAAAACTCCAAGATTCCCAGGGAAATGCTGACTTTTTCTTAAAACTTAATTTCTAAAAATCAAAAGGCTTGAGAAAATACTTTATGATTGTTGTTATTATTATTTAGTTTGGAGAAGAGGAGTGACCTTGTTGCTTTCCACAGCTTCCGGAGAAGGGGAAGTGGAAAGGGAGGCACTGAGTTCTTCTCCCTGGTATCCCGTGACAGGATGTATGATAATGGTTCAAAGACGTGCCAGCGGAGTTTTAGACTGAACTTTGGGAGGTGTTTCTTTTATCAAGATAGTGGTCAAATACTGGAACAAGCTTCCTAGACAGGTGGTCAATGCTCCAAGCCTGTCAGTGTTTCAGAGGCATTTGGACAATGACTTTAATGACATGTTTCAGCTGTTAGCCCTAAAGTGATCAAGCAGTTGGACGAGTTGATCATTGCAGGTCCCTTCCAACTGAAATTCAATCCTATCCTATCCTATCCTATCCTATCCTATCCTATCCTATCCTATCCTATCCTATCCTATCCTATCCTATCCTATCCATCCTATCCCATCCCATCCCATCCTATCCCATTCCTCTGTGTGATAACTGCTTATACCTTGCAGCTGAAATCATGACTTCTGAGCTCATGGCACAGTTCAGACACTAGAAAAGACCCTCTACCCAAAGTGTCCAAGTCACAAGTCATAACTATTATTCAAAGCAGTATATTAGCCATATTTTAGAATGAAGACTTTAAGTATGTAGCAAGCTGAAGGGCTTGCTTTTAACACCACTGTTAATGTTTTTAATTTATGTGCTCCTCTGGGTTCATCTGGGGCTAAACGGTGTTTTGCATATACTTACTAACTGTTCCAGCACCTCATTTCACACACAGTCAGTCCTGCTCACACTGAATTGCTATTTTGTACCTGTTTATTTCCTGTTTCTTTCAGAAAAATCCCCTACCAGTGTGAGCTAGGATATTACAACCAACTCCTGTCACATGCAGCCCCTGAGGCAGAACTGGGAATGGAAACCAAACTCAGTCCCTGACCAGTTCCTCACTCACAAGGTCATGTTTCCCTGTGACTGGTAATGGTGACTAAATGGTCGTGGTAATAGCGATTAAGTGTAATGGCAGCTTTTTTTGCCATCTTTGCTTTTAGCTAAGCCATAGCTCAATTTAGTCACCCACTCCCCTGCTCAGTTAATCTGTGATTAGCCAAAATCCAAAAAGGATTTACATGAGACATATTCAGACATGTTGTTTACTCCCCTGATATATTAAAGGCTCAAATGACAAACTTCCATTTGCTTCAGCCTGAATCTAGTTTGAGACCTCCTGGTTCAGCCAGCTCCTTGGCACATTTCTGCTGGAACTCCACGTGTACACATGGTCTATTGCAAATGCTGAGTGAGCACCATGATTTAGATGAAACACTGGGCCTGGGGCTAGAGCAAACTGCATGGATTATCTAGTCTAACTGCAAATTCACTTTCAAAGGTATATTCATAGCTGCTAGTCATACAGAAGCTTCTGTTCTCCTGACTACATTTCCTGTAGTTCATGTATTTACAGTTAATTGCTTACCAAAACATACTCTTAAAGGAAAGATGTCTGTTAGTGTCTCAGTGGAGTGGTGACCATGGTAATGAAGGTTGTTACTCATGAATACATTATGCAATGACTGACAACAAAATCTATCAAATAAATGTAATTGCCAAATAGCATTTATTCCTTAATAAAAACAACAATAACATCAACAAGTACTGCAATAATGCATTTAAATTACAAGGCATACTCATTAGGTCAGCACCCTGATGTGTTAGGATACAGTGCAGTCACAGGGTAAATGTACCACCTGAGCCCAGAGGCAGGGGATAAAAAAGAGACATAAGAATAATAAAAAAAAAATAAATAAACAAGAAGATAATCTGATAAGGTTAGATGGGAAAGGAATAAGAAGTGGCATAACAAAATAAAAGTGACTGTGAGATTAGCCATCCTTTTCTTTAATCGTACTTAATTATGCAGAAAAAGTAATCTTAGAAATAAGCTATCTGTGAGGGAAAGTTGATTAAATGAAATCAAACCTATTACTCAAATGAATAATTTAGCGTATTTGCTATAGTTTCTTTCCTTTTTTTTTCAGACCACAGCATTTATCAGTCCTGCTGGTAAAGTAAGAGCTTTCATGAAAGAGCAAGGAACCAATTGATTTATAAATACAACAGGAAAAAGGAAAAATTGAGGTAAATTTCCTACAATCTGGTGTTGTCTACCATTGACTTTATGGCTCTGACTGCATTGGCAATGGGAGCCAGCACTTTATATACTAAGGTGTAACTGAAATACACAGAAAGCTCTGGGACGACATACAAAATACACTGAAAAATTAATGTACGTTGGGCAAAACTCAATACTGCGTTCTGAACAAGCTTATTCAGACCACAATTCCTCTTACTCTTAATTGTCTCACCAAAAGCTTGGCGAGGGAGGTGTAGTGGAAAAAGCTGAAGGTCACGCTACCAAGGCAATATTGAACTGAGGAGAAAATGTGGTGCAGGCATTAGCATTTAAACCAACCTGATTTAGATGGTGCAGATGTAAAACTTGATCTTTTCGTACACTGAAGCCTCGTTTATTGTTACCAGCTGTAGCACTGCATTTCCCTGATATAAATGCCATGTTTATGACATTTCTTTTGTACCGAGGAAGTTTCTGCCTGGCACAGAGCTACAATTACTGTCCTGATGTCCCCTCTCCCCTGAATTATCTGTGCTCAGAGAGTGCAAGAATAGGGAGGAAAAGTGACTGAACTGGAGTGGATTCTGGCTCCTTTACAGGTGTAACCTAAACCTGGGTGAAAGAACAGTCAGGCATTTGTGCTCACAGTTTGGGCAATCCAAAGTACAGAGCACAGGACAAAACCTCTTTCAAGGAGAAACTGAAAGCTCATGATGCTTTCCCTTTCACTGTCAAGAGACAGAATCGTGTTGCAGGCAAAAGAAAAGACCTTGATTTGCCTGCTGGCAAAGACTCCCCTGCAGTCTTCCCAGGTGTTCACAAAACTCCAGCCTGATGCACTCAGGCTGCCAGCACTTACCTTTCTTCCAGGCTAATATTTTGTTGTTATCCCACGGCATTACCTCACTGCATTCTTCTCTCAAGTCTGATATGTTAGAGCCCTGTGCAAAACATTGTCCAGAAGAATCGATGAAAACAGTCTGTCAGGGTGAAGTGCCCATTTTTCTTAGTAGAAAAATACCTCTTTTACCAAAGACAAGTATCTTCTGAAGATTTAAGCTCAAGAATCGAAACTGGTTGTTTATTTCTTTAAAACAAACAAAATATCTTGCTGGTGGTTTAAATGACCCTTAATTTACTGGCTGGCAAACTGGTGAAATGCCAGATTTCCTTGCAGGTCCTAAATGCCTGTGCTTAATTTCTGTCAAGATATCCTATCTGTCATCCCCCCAAGCATTATCTGAGTTCATAGCCTTATTTGGTTGTAGTTTATAAGCTATAACCTTATTTTAGCTTGGAAATAGGGAGAAGAAAAATGACTGCAACAGTCTGGGTATTCAGGCACTCACCAGCTGCTCTGCAGATAAGGGAAGACAGACTGGCAACACTTGGCTTCTGGTGACCACACTTTAAAATAAAGATATCTGTGGTAAGATGCACATATCTCTACGTCAAAGTGTGATTTTGAGGAAAGAAAGAAGGTCAGATGTGATTTGATGTTGTATTATGCCATGAGTTGACTTAAGAAACCAGTGGTGCAAATCACTCAATTACTGTAAGATGTAGAAAAGCAGGACGTTTCACTCTGAAAAGACTGCAGGAAGATTTAAAATGCATTCCTGAAATAAATACTAATGCATATTTAAATGCTCTTGAAGAGATTTTCTCTGCTTGTTGCCTAATGCCAAGGTGTTAACTATTTGCATAGGAAAACACAATTTAAAATTGTTTGAGGTCATGGAAAGGTCTAGTTAGGAGAAATATTAATTTCCTTTTCTCTATTTTCTTCCAGTCCCTAGTGATTCTATGATTCCTGTTACACTGAAAGAAGTAAAAGCTAGGCTCTAAAGTGACTACTTACAAGACATACAAATCGTAGGTCAGCTGGAGCAACAACTCTGCTCTTATTCAGCAGCATCAGGCACTGAAAGCTGGAAAGGATGCCGTGAACTCAGCTGCCTGTGGAACTGGAGGGACATGGCAGCTGACCTTCAAAATGTATTTACTTAAAACTTTTTGGAAGGGTTGGTGATACGTGTGGAATGTTTTTCTCTCTAGCCTGGTAGGTGTCTAGATGCAAGAAGACATGAGCACTGGTAGCGGTGGAGAAGCCAGGAGGATTCCAGTACAAAGTCTCTTACAGAAGCAGTTCTGCTACGTGCCGAGGGCCCAGGGCTCAGAAATGCTGTTCAGACTGCAGTGTGAACATTGCAGGTTTTTTACACACACACCCCCCTATTTTTTGTGCTGAATCAGACAGAATCCATACTTTCTGAACAGAAAGAATAATTTCTTATTGCCGTTCTTGTAAGAACACATCACCAAATATTGCTCAGTTATCCCTTCTCTGAGAGTAGTAACTTGTGTTTTGTTAGTAGAAGCACAGAAGCAACCAGCTTTGATTTGAAGGCACATGTAGAAAGAAAATAAATTAATTTCCTTAGTGCTTGTTATATTTATACTTCAAAAATATATAAAAAAAGAAAAGTTTGGCTTTTTACCACTTTAGCTTTTTACCACTTGCCCGTTTTTTTCTGCTTTGAAAAATAGCACCAGCTATTTCCTCTGTGGGAATATACTCATACACTGGTGGTATTTCACAGTCAGAGATGGATATTTATCATTTTCTGTGGTGGAGTGGGACGAGGTGTGAGGCCTGAAGCATTCTTAGGTGACACCAGTCAGTAACTTTTCACTCGCTGGGTTAAGAGGTCATTTAGTAGAAAAATACCTCTTTTACCAAAGACAAGTATCTTCTGAAGATTTAAGCTCTTGTGCTTGTGTTTAATATGTTCTCTCCAAATTCTGAAAATAATCTGCGCGGAGGACCTGTCTGAGCTTCTAGTCGGTGCTGCAGTCGTTGCAATGAGTGGAGCTACTGAGGGAATCAAGAGAAGATTAGTGAAAAGACATTTCGCAGCCATAGCGTGAACTTCATTTTTTATAATGAGTTTTCCTTTTCCCAGCTGTTCTTAAGAAAACAGCCAGACCTTGGTGACTGAACCAGCAGATTGCCATCCTTTAAAGCTCTCTCTATCTGAGCACTGAGCTGCTTGTCTTCTAACGGTAGGAGGCAAATGGGTTTTTTGAGGTCCTGCTTACTGCTTGCCTCGGAGGAGCAAAGTAAGTCCAGATGGTGCTGACCATGCAGGGTGACCCTGTCACCCTCTGAAGTGTAGGTGTGGTAAACAAAGTGTTGCGTAATTTGGTCAGGGCTTAAAAGTATTTTTAATCTAAACACTTCACTTGCCATTTTCCTTATTGTCTTGCGGACCATCATGTGTGAAGAGCAACAGCAGTGAAACTGCACTCTGTACTCGCTGTAAAACAGACGTGTGTAAACAAGAATACACACAAATGAATTTGCTTCAACATGTGAGATGTATTCTGCAGGAGGAGACCAGATTTTCTCTTTCAGGCCGTGGGAAGAGGCAACCACAGTGTTAAACAACTAAGGAATGTGGCTAGCTGGTGAGAAGAACCAGGTGTCATGGTAACCAGATAAAGAAGAAGGCAAGAAGATAACAAGAAGCCTGAGAAAGTAAAAAGGAACCTGAGAAAGCTCTATACTCTTACTACTACTCACTAAACTACTACCAACTATTTGTGGGGAGAGATCAGAAGCAAACATAGGTTTAAACATCTCAGCTAAATAATGCATCTGGCTGAAGATCCTGAACCAAGGGTCATGGTAACCAGATAAGGGAAAAGGCAAGAAGACAACGGAAGCAGAGAAAGCTTGAGAAAGTTAGAAAGAAACCTGAGAAAGTTCTTTCTTTTCACTAATAGTTTACTAAACTACTAATAAATGCTAACCAAAAATAGTGTATGGAAATTTACTGGGGTACACATGAGACCCTGTAAAAGGGAGCTCGCCCTTCAGATTGTCTTCAGATCGGCCCTGTCTGGAGGTCTTTTCCAATGTGTGGCACTACTAACCAAAATCGTGTGGAGAAATTTACTGGAGTAGACAAAAGGCCTATAAAAGGGGGCTTGCTGTAAAATAAAGTGCCTTCAGATTTGCCTTCAAATGAGCTGTCTGGATGTCTTTTTCCATGTGTGGCAATATTCCTCCTGTGAGAAAGCTTACCCTCTTGAAGAAACCGTACTCTGGTTCCCCAAGGGGTCTGCTGATATCAGCGAATCCACCAGAAAGCAGCCACTTAAGGAGCTCTAGACATTTTCCATTTCCATTTGAGCTTCTGGGATTTTCAGTCTGTTATCCTGTTTCTAGACATCTAACCCTTGGATACTGTACAACCCCCCCCAATATTTATTTTAAAGTTCACAGTTCTCTTTACTGAGGCTACTAGAGGACTTCTGCACAACAAGACTAATTGCCATTTCTCTCTGAGTGGGATCAAAGACTGTCCAATTAGTCTCATGCAAGACAGTATTTGCCTATGAATCATAACTAATGTGGAACTGAAAGGGAATTGTTCTGCTCCCAGGTTAAGCACTGCTGGTGAAATTAGCAAATGTGATTCCTTTTCCCCCTCAAGGCATGAAGCTGGAGAAAAAGGCAAGAAGAGAAGGAAGCAGCTTCTTCATTTTTCTTCTAATCAGCCATGCGTATTAGTGCATAAGGCAAGACAGGAAGGTAATATGAGAATCAGGCAAGCAGCCAGATGACATTGTGTAAGGCATCTTTGTGTAACTGCCAGCTAGTGTCTTGTAATATTGAACACTGAAGTTTCTATTTAGCAGTGTTGATTGAATGGTGGAAAAAAAACCCAGGCAAGGATAATGTCTGTAATCAGCACTGCACGACCGCTATTGTCTGTGCTCGGCACACTTAATGGAGATGCTAATTACCATGTGTTCATTTCTTATTGCGTTTACTACATTGCATGGAGAAGTAATATGATTTTTTTTCTCCATGGGTTTACAGAAAACAAACAATGAAAACAAAAACACGATAGATCCCCCCCTTCTCCACCCCCAGTCCTAATTAATTCTCATTAGGGCCACTGGTTTTATTTCTAAGAGGAAGTCAGAAGGCGAGGACAGCATGCTTGATGAGCTTTCTAACCTAGCCCAGTGTGTGCTTGGACTGGGCTGCTGATGTGCTTGAATGTGACAGGAAGGAAACTGCACAAACCCAATGCACAGTAATTTCATTTAACTTCTCTGAGACACATTCATTTACCTACCACTTCCCATGCAGCTTTACAAAACAAAAAGGGCAAAGTACTCCTGAAAAGTGATGGACTAACAACTTCTTTTTCTGCATGATTGGAGAAGAGCAATACTGTGGAAGCACACTTGCAGAACAACATGACAGTGCCCTAAAAATGCTTCACTCAGTACTACAGTAACTGGGTGCGAGAATGTCTGCCCTTCTCTGAACCACAGAACATCCTCTGTCCCTGTTCACTCCAAAACATATGTCTGAGTCCATGTTCCTTCTGCCTGCTGCTGTGGGGCCATCACCCAGTGCAGACAGAGGTCCCTGCTGGATACTGCCTGCAGCAATGCCTCCTTTGAACCAGTGGCCTTGTGGGTAAAGACAGCTCTTGGGTCAAAGCCTTCTGCTCCTGGAGGCAAGTGAATGCCCACATCCTCAGCAGTAATCCCAGCCTCCAGGCTTGGACACAAACCAATGGACTCTTAGTCTTCCTTGTTAAGGCTGTTCTCCTTTGTGTAAAATACTTGAACAGATAGTGTAAGAGGGTCTGGAACTTCACCCTGAAGGTTAATCCTCTGGTAACTTATCTATTGACTCCTCCCCCTCTTGCCTCGCCAATGAATAATCATTTCACGAAAAATGAATGTGGATGGCCTGCTTTGAATCATTTCCTTGTGCATGACTTTCAGCAGGGAATGTGCTGCTGAGGGCTGCGTTTTTAAGTGTGTTTGGGAACCAGAAGATGTGGGGTCTTTCTGAAGTGCCTTTTTGTCCCCAAGTATCATTGGAAAGCAGCTCAGCTGAACTCTGAGAACTATCTGATTTGCATTGACTACACTTGGAGGGTTAACACAGGCATTATTACACTGTCAAACTCACGGAACACTATTGAGTGCCATGAATTGCTTCGTGGCCCCTGGGAGAGGCTGGGATCCTGCTCAAATCTTGTTACGTCTCCCGGATAGATCGAGGTCCGCATTCGTGCTGCGTTTAGGACACACACAAGGAACAAGGTCCCCAGGGACTTGAGCAGCAATGGTCAGATACTGATTAGACCGATATTAATATGGAGGCATAGCTAAGACAACATCGGTCAAGCTGGCCTCTGTGCTGCTTTTAACAAGCAAGTACACCAAGTCTGATCCGCCCCCACGGAAGTAAATAGAAAGGTACTGCAGTATTTATAGACTGGATTTCAGAAAGCAGAGGCAGCTAATGCACTCTCTTTATTAGGAGCACTCCTGAGTGCTTGCAAATTGCTGTCTATTTCAAGGCTTATTTAATTTTTAATACAGCAATCTGTTACATAATCAGATGTATTTTGAGGGAAACTTCTTATTGCATCTTGCCGTCTGACTGGTTTCCCTTCTAAGAGTTTGGCAAGCCATCGAATGTGGTTTTTATGGGCAGGAACTCCTTTTCTACCACCAAAGCTGAAATTAGAATGTCCTACTTGATGAACATGGTGTATTAAACACAAAGCAGCAGTGTCTGACAGGGTGGTGCTCTTGTGGCCAAGACGGCCAACAGCATCCTGGGGTGGATCAGAAGGGGGGTGGTTAGCAGATCAAGAGAGGTTTTCTCCCCCTCTACTCTGCACTGGTGAGACCACACCTGGAGTATTGTGTCCAGTTCTGGGTACCTCAGCTTAAGAGGGATGTGGACCTGCTGNTTTCTATGAATCTATGATTCTATGATTCTATGATGTGTAAGGGACCAGATTTCTTCTCTACTACACAGAGAAGGAGTGAAATTTTCCTCTTCTTATAATGAGGATTTTGAAGTTAAAAACTGACTGTTCCTGTTCTAGTGCTGCCATGGACTTAGGGGAGGTGAATTGGAAGATAAAACATTTCAGTACCTATGAGACATGAGCAGAAGGTTCCTGAACAGTTCAGTTGCTTCTATGTTCATAAATCTTAAAAACATAAAACTGAGGTACAGAAGGCAGCCCTGTCTCTGAATGCTATGTTTCTGCTCTGCCCTCGTATGCTGTAGGAGATGGGGCATGTTAGAGGGATGGTGTAAGTAATACACATTGGATCTGCATTTGTAATCATCATAGGTAAGCTTCCTCAGAAAAATGGAAGATAGATATTTGAGAGAAACTTACAACAGGCTTCTGCTTCTGAATCAGTGTATGGTGTTGAACAGAGGGAAAGCTTAGCAGAGCTCAAACCAGTCACCTTCCTAAATTACTTCTGTGCTAAAAAGCATCAATTGAAATGGATTTTGTGCAGACAGCATTTCTAGGTTCTTGAAATAACAGACATTTTCACATACAGACGATGTGCTTTTGCTGGCAAAGAGTTTTTTTCAAGAAAATAGAAACAAAAATAAGGGCAAAAAGTCCTGGCATTCTGTATTTCTCTGTTACAAAACACTAGCCACTTACTTCATGTGTTTGGACTTGCAGTGATAATGAAGAAGATGTTGAAGAAAACAGTGACTGACATTAGAAAAGCTGATTTCTTTGGGCCTCTTGTGCAGGAAGGAGCTTTCTGCTGACATGTCTTCCCATGTCTGTTGTGAAAAAGATACCCAGCCCTTCTTCTGAGTTCTGCAAGATGGAAGGAAAAGAGATGAAGAAAATGTTTAAGGAAGCGTTCCATATGGTCCATGTAGGCACGATAGCACGGAATTTAGACTGAACCATGTTATCTGAACTGCTTGCCATACTCAAGATAAATTTAGAGCTAGGTCGGTTTTCTTTCAGTACATCAGAGTGTGCAATGTGTGAGCACCAATTCAGTAGAGACTTTTGTCTGTGCTTTTCCTTATCACAAATTATAGACAGTGTCTTCATCTAAGATTTTCAGTTTGGTGCAGTCAAAGCTCTGGATGATAGTAAAGGTTTTACATTCAAAAGGTTTTACATTTTTTTCCCTATCTTCTTTATGAGATGGTTCCCTGATGTGGTCTGATATGCAGAAAAATACTGAAATAGCAGTAGGATATTTAGAGATTTTATTAGGACTGTTGGGTAGCAGGGCCCAGACAGGAGGAACACTCAGCCAGTCAACAGAAAGTGAAAACATCCATTGAATTGTCTCTAAAGTCAGACCCTGCTGGAGGAAGCAAAGGCAGTGAAGTTTGTGTTGGCAGAAAAGGACGGACTGAAGCGGGTCAATCACTCTTTTCGGAAGAGTGAGGGATACGACAGCTGCACTGAGACAAGCTAATCAGAAGCGAAATCGCTCAAGATCTTTTGTGCACACCACTACCCCAACGAGACTTTCTGTCTAGAGACTTCTCACACGCAGGGACAGGTAACACAATATAAAAATCTCCATCTTGTTGTGGATTGAAGGTGGGGAAAGGTAGCGAAAAGTAGGAAAGTAGGAAGAAGCAGGAGTGAGATGAAGGGGTGGATTGGGCATAAAGTAGTGTACAGGGAGAGGGAAGAAAGATGAATCTGGCACTAAGAGGATCGTACCCCCTCCTCCTCTTCAGATCCCCAGGACAAGGAACCCTGGTGGTAAGACTTCTGCCTTGGCCGTGTGCCGGTATCTATTTTGTATGCATGTTTGCTTGCCTGAATTGGCTATAATGCCTCTCTGCAAGTTACTGTCTGTTCCAGGTATGGTGCAGATCTATCCGTGGTGATATCAAAGAACATGTATGTAATGTTGCATGTATGAATAAATGATACTAGTCATACTCTTGACTGTTTCCTTATGACCACTGACTGAACCTACAGAATAAAGGCTGTTTATAAGTGTCTAGGTGTCAGACTGATAGCAGGTAGATTGAAGTTGTTATTCATGAGACCAACTACTCCCTAGGAGGACCAGAGGAACAGCATGAGGGCTGATTTGTGAATGCCCACTGTCAGACCTATAGTAAATTGGTAATATTTGTGCATCTGAGAGCTGTTCAACTGAATGCTTGCTTGTGTATCAGCTGCTCAAGCCCCCTCTAGCAAAGCCGGATCTGACTAAGATCTGAGGAAGTTTATTGCTCATTGAATTATTCAAAATTCCACACTCTATACCGCTCCTTCATGCAACAATGACCTACCTAGGACTGAATCTTGAGAGCATAGATCTCAGTTTGGGTCTCCATTCAGTCAATTGGACTGGTAACAGATGAAAACCCTTACTGTAGGGTGAGTGTTCAAATTAATCACAAATTTGTCTTATTTTATTTTTCATCACATTTACCCCTCCTCTTCAGATTCAGTAACTCTTCACAGGTAGGTTCCTGGCTCTTAGCACGTTTTTCTTCAATTCTCTTTCACTAAGACCTAAGCTTGATGTGGCACTTTGCATGGTCTGAGACCACAAGAACAAGCTCCATTGGCACAACAACCTAGTGGCATTTTGAACTGAAGATCACTCATGGTCATCATAATGTCTGGTATGTAAATTATGCACACTCCGGAGGATGACTTCTTTGTTAAAGACAGGCAGGAAAGCTTGGCTCTGAGAAGATACTAAAGGGATAACCTGCTCTGCTACCAAAAGAAAACAAAAAGTCTTTCCACAATAAGAAAAAAATTACTCCAATCATAGGTCATTTGGTGACTTGAAAGCTCTTGTGACCCACACAACTTTTGACTTTTCTCTCTCTAAGATCTTGTTGATGCTGCAAGATATGTTTTAAACCAGATTCCAAAATAAATACCCCTTATGACAGAGCTGGTTCCTTGGAAGGGATTAGTTCTGCTCTGCCACTTGTGTATCTATTAAATTTTATACAGGCATCATACATCTAAGAACAGCTGCATGGATATACCTTATGGATAGGTTTTAAAGGATTAAATTAAAGTGGTATACACTAGATGCCCCATTAGTGGAAAGTGTTGAATCCAGTGCATTTCTAAGCAGTCCGCTCTAAGCGTCCTACCTCTATGATGCATGGAAGATATTAATGCGATTTTTTGAGAATCAGACACTCAAAAAGCTCTATCAAGAACATTTTCCAGGCCTTGCAAGACACAGGAGATAAAATAAAGCACAAAAAATAAATAATTCAAGAGAAGTTTTATTCATTATGCCATGTTTTCTATGGGCAATGATTCCTCTAATTTCCCCTATAGTGCCGAACTGAGCAGCATCTCCTTGTGAAGAAGATCTTTGCTTCAAAAAAATGCTTGATTTAGGTACTTACACCTTTTTTCAAGGTTAGTTTAAATCTGTCTGACTGTCTGTCTTTGTTTTTAACACCTTACAAAAGTGTAAACCCACCCTTTACACAGCATTTCTCAAGCCCCTCTTAAGAAAGAAATACTCCATTTCTTCGCTATTTAATCAAACATGTTTAATACTGTTTATCTTGCTTTCAAGGAACTTGGAAGAACAGCTTTGCTGTCAGCGTGGAGTACAGAGTTCCTTAGCAATTGTAAACTGCTGGCCTAGTCTGACCTTTCCTGATGGAGTTGCCCTTGCATGGATTTTACATAGCCTCCTTCGGGTAGGGAAATTAGAATCATGGAAATGTTTAGGGTGGAAAATACCTTTAAGATCAGTGAGACCAACCATTTAATGGCACGTGTTTTATAATGTGCTGGCTAACCCTGTTTTGGTTTTTATAAATTTTTATGAATAATGGTCACAGTAAATCATAAATTACCAACAAACAGGTGAACTATAAAGAAAACCCATGTTTTCCAGGCAGAGTTCATTGTACCTGAAGTCTTTTTAAATGTTCACAGTTACTACTTTAGTTCCACCTGCTTGTGGCTTCCTTTTTGCCTTTCTCAAGTACTGCTGCTCTGTGGGCTTGTACAGGTATGAATTTACACAGAGTCATCCTTCAGCCCATAGATAATGGCAGGTACAAACCAATAGATGTTCTAAGCATATTTCTTACCAGCTAAGTAAGGGAAAATGACCCTCTGTAAAGACAGAGCCAGAGTTCAATACTAAACCCTAACCACATAAGTTAGGGCTTGTCAGAGTCAGTGCAGCGCATGGTGCAGGAGGCTGTGCACTGTTTGAGAAAGACAGTCAGGAAAAAATGGGATCAAGAGAGTGAAGAGCATGAAGTAATCCTGAACATATCCTCGGGTGAAGCCAGCAAACATTTGGGTCTGTTGGTGGATGAGAGGACCTGAATTTATGCCCAAGACTGTGGTTCTGGCTGTTGATTTCCATTATGTTCTGAGAAACAGGATAATGCAAAGGCCTGGATGTTAATTACATGGAGCAAAAAAGAGAAATAACAGCAAAGAGATTGGGTTTTGTCTTGTCGAGACAAAGAATAAGATGAAAAGAACAATGCATTTCTTTGTGGCCAATGAGTTTGCTGCAGAACAAAAGGAAAATGGGGATCTATAGCTTGTACTCAACAATAGCCGCTCAAAACACAGTTCCATTCTCATTATGGTTTCAAAAAACCAGTAACTTTCACTATCTGTCCAGACAGAGAAAATGAAGCACTTCAAAAACTTGTCTCTAGCAGGAAAAATGGTGTCTAAACAGATCCTGGGGTCACACTTAGGGAGCAATTAAAGTTCAGCCAAAATCGTGTGGCCTTTCATCAAATAGAATAAATATGGTGGAAAATTCATTGCTTCCTTGGTACCTGAGTTCTGAGATTGTGCCACTGCACCCACCTTCCCAAGAGTTTTCACTCTGCATGCAGACACTCTTCATCTTTGATGAAATATTACACTGAATTTTTTCATAAGGTCTGAAACACAAGAACAGCCTCAGGATAATACTTGGTAATGCTGTGATACTGTGATAGTTTATTTGTCTTCGTCTTTAACTCTGCCTCCTTAACACAAGCTAATACCTTGAGCGGGACCGCTCCCTTGGCATTCTGACTGAAATTGTGTTCTCTTGGTGAAGTAGCAGTTGGAACATAAATAAACTCAGTTACCCCAAGAGAGTTGGCAACTTACTGTAGTTTTCGTATGAAAATCTACCATAAAGCAGTAAAATTTCTTCCATGGCATTTTAAGGATTAGTTCAATTTTCACAAAGGCTGTAACTTTAACAAAGACTTAAATGGGGTTTCCCAACCGAGTTGAAAATAAGTCTGCTGGGTGCGGATTAAGATACTTGTTTGATTGTAGATTAAGATACTTGTTTGATTGTAGATTAAGATACTTGTTTTATTTTAAGAAAGAGATTGGGAAAGCAGCGTGGAAAAGCAAAATTTACATATTGGACCTTGTCGTCATAGGCCTGTTGGTCTTTCACACAGAAGATAGAGAGGAGATATCTATTATTTTCTATTTGTTCTGGAAAATTGTTGCCTAGAATAATGTAACCATTAAAAAAAGTTATTGATAGCACAGAAAAGATCAATAAAATCAGGGAGTCAATCAATCTGGCCCGTGAATGCATTCAAAGAATGTGTTTTATGCATGTCAAGAAAAGCAGGATGGAGCATGATAGCAGTCTTTGAATAAGTCAAATGTTATAACAAAGAGGAAAAAACCTGCCTGCTCTGCCTGTAGAGTAATTTGGCAGCAAGGAAGATTTTAGTTGAATATGAGAAATAAAACTGAAGAGGATGCTAAGAGAAACTCCTTCAGAGGCAGTACTTAAAAGCAGACTGTGGCACAGTCTGTTTAGTCCAGTCAAAGTGTAAGTTTAAGTCTGTTTCTGAGGAGGGTGTAGGTGGCCACTTGAGGTGTCTTCTTGCTGGCAGGTTTATGAGTCATAGTGGCAGCTGGAGAGACGAATAACACAGCCACAACTGCCAGAATTGCCATTGAAAAGTTCTTTCTTTATCAATTATCTGGAAATATTGTTGCTGTTGTGTCACACTTGCATGGTGTTTTCTGTCACTGACTCAAAGTCCACGATCACGCTTAGGAAAGCATGTTCTTGGAGCACAATCATTTTGTCATAATCAGAAATCCAAAGTAAGATTCTGGTTTAAGTTTCACAAGTCCTTATAACTTGCTGTAATCCTGCTTTTGTACTAGCTGAGAAATGCCCCTCTCAGGGGTTATTCTTCATATCTGTCACCAGAGAAACGACAAGATGAACGGAACTAATGGGTATTCAACAGCAAAATCAAACAAGTATTAATTATCACCAACTCATCAGGAGGTGGTATGGCAAGACCAGATCTGTTGGGTTAATATCTTGCATTCACGGGTAGGTGTTTCTGATGGAAAACCTGTACTGTTGTATGAAGTCTCTCAACATTTAGGTGGCACTGATTGCAGCATGAAGCCATGGATGATCATGATAATGCATCTACGCCAACGGGTCATTTCTTATCAGTGGCTCCCATTGTAAATCTTTGCAGAGCTTTGTAGAGAGAATAGTATTTTGCAGCTTTCTAAGCGGGTGTGGCTTTTGTACGTGTCTTTCGCTAACGATTGCTGCATATACGTGGAGTGTTAGGCAAGAGATACAAGAGGAGGTAAGGTTTTATCAGACCAACCATTATAATTGCTACAAATGCTTTTCACAGACAGTAAATTCTTTCAGGCTGACAAGCTTGCAGCTCACCCAGAGAATTAGGAATTATTACTTCAGGTATGACACAGAAATTCAGAAGTACCTTTAGATCTGCTAGTCACCTTTTTGCCAAACAAGATCAAGGCATCTTGTGAAAGAGGTCCAACAATTCTGTGAGTCTGTGAAGACAGTATATTAAAGACATTATATTTTGCTTTCCCAGCTAGTGGATTTCTTTATCTGAAGGCAATTCAGACTGAAAATGTGTGCCTGACCTTTAGTTTAGGAAGGGAGCAGATAGGCCAAATACTTCCATCTGTATTTGTGTCCACATAGGTAGTTCCCTCTTTACAAAATCGCTCACAGGTCTAATCCTACTCTAACTTGAGAAAAGACAGGCTGTAGAAATCAGTAGGAGATGAAGGAAGCACTTAAACACGATGGGCTGCTGCTTCAGAAAACACTGCAGATAAATAATCTGCAGCACGGGGCAGAAAGGAAACGAAGCTGGAAATCTGGCTGGCTGCCTGCAGTCCCCAAGCCTACGGCAGTGCTCCTGCTAAGCAGGAACAGGAGAAGGCAGTTGTGTGGTTTTGCCTTCCTCTCTTACCCTTGGATATTCAGCAGTAACCCAATGAGTGCCTTCAGTGGAAAACTGGTGAACACTGGCAGTGAGAGGCATTCCCTTATATCAGCACTTCCCAAACTCTGCAAGGTCAGACTAAAGCTTAACTCTCCCTCTGGTTCTGAAGATATGAGATGAGCTCTGGCCTCCCTGTTTTACCACTGTCAAAGTCACCACTCAGCCTCTGGCACAAAAAGCCTTTTGCAGGAAGATTGTTTCATGTAACTTTTCATATTCTCTACAAAGCTGGGTGGTTCAGGCAGTAGAGAAACACACTGAGGTCTCTGACAGCATGAAGGCATTTGCCCCTTCTAAGCAAGCAGAAGTGACAGAAAGAGGCAAGTGCTCCTGGAACCACTATGTACAAAGAAGACTTCTACAGAAGACGCAGGCAATGTGGGGAATGACATATGTTAAGGAACAGTTTTGGTGTATACAACAACAAAGCTATTATTGGAACAAAACCCAACTGAAAGGAGAAAAGTAATCATAGAATCATAGAATCATCAGAGATTGGAAGTGACCTCGAAAGATCATCCAGTCCAATCCCCCTGCCACAGCAGGATCACCCAGACCAAGTCACGCAGGATCTAGGCTACGTTTGGCTGCAGCGTGCTGTGCTGTGCAGCCTTTGCGAGCCCTGAACTTCCAGCTGTACCTACGAGCAACCACCATCCGGTGACCCTGGGTGTTTCATGGTTGAGGGTGGCTTTAACATCTTACCTTTACTCATGGTAGATTGAAAGTCTGAGCAGACACCTGCCATGAGGAGCAGAGCTTCCACCTTTTTTAAATAAAACAAACTGCAGGCTACAAGGCACCAACTCCCAGCCCTCCTTGGCTGTGCACTCACACAGGTCAAGACTGAAGTGGAAAGCAGTCCTCTGAACATGGAAATTGGAAAACAAGGCCTTCCTAGAGCAAGACCTCCTTGTTTCAACCACCTACAACCATCCACTCAGCCCCAAGCAATGGAAAAACCTACTATGTGAAGACAAGACTAACTGGTTTGTACCAGATAGTCTTGTACCAGAGGTTGTGCTGTGCAAGCGGAAGAGCAGTAGGAAGTAGGAGACATAAAGGACCAAGGGAAAANTAGGATCACCTAGACCAAGGCACACAGGAACATGTTCAAGTGGGTTTTAATCCTCTCCAGTGAAGGAGACTCCACAACGACCCTGGGCANCTAACTGGTTTGTACCAGATAGTCTTGTACCAGAGGTTGTGCTGTGCAAGCGGAAGAGCAGTAGGAAGTAGGAGACATAAAGGACCAAGGGAAAAAATCATGGCAGTTATACAGGCTGGCACCATGCTACAAGATAAAGGATAGGCTATGGGCAGCAAGGATAAGTTAAGTACAAACAGTAAGTGAAAGTTTTTCAGAAAATCTGGACTGGAAAGAGGTAATATCTGGCGAGCACCAGACCCTTTCTCTTCCCTTGTCTTCCCTCGCTTTCCCTTCCCTTGCCTTCCCTTCCTTCCTCTCAACCCCCCTCGCNTTGCCTCATCCTACCACTAGATGACATTGAGATGAATAGTCTGAATAGATGGATGCAGACAGGATTCACACCAGTGTCTCTTGAAGGCATCTTTTGGTAACAACCATCTCATGTTGGCATTGTTAGTGCAAGCTGCAGATTTCTTTTTGCACCACCTCTCCAAATAACACGCCTTACTCTTAAAAGGAGTATCACTCAAATGAACAGCCAATGCTCAGCAGAGATTTGCACAGTGTTATGGTCCTAAAACAGTGCCAGCATCAATTTAAAAGTGTTTCTATTTGAGAATTAATGAATATGGACAGAGAGTGGAAAGCAACATGAATGCTGCACTAGTCAAGCATTGTCCAGTTTCCTTATTTGGCTTCAGGCCTGATTTAAATTCTTTCCAACTCAAAGGGACTCTTTGCATTTACTCCATTGGATGGTACCTCTGGTCCTTAATGCTTCAGTGGTATGTGCCTGGGAAATATATTAGATTAGTGATAAAAGTTGTCATGTGTCCAAGGGGTCATTTAGTTCTCTCTCATGTAAAGAGAGTGATTTTCAGAACATGAATAGATTGGCCTCGTGAATATTAAAAATGATGATTACATGCTCTATAATTTATCACTCAAATTGCACCTTCATCTCTACTGAGTGTATTCAAGTACCCTAGAAGGGTGTGTGATTAAGTACTGAGTAAGTTAGTTAAAAGCCTGGCTTCTCATTTCCTTACATCTAGAGGAATCATTTACATTTGTCAGATTTATTACTTATTTCTATAATGTTTGCAATATCACAGCACCTAGGAGTCTGAAGTTATGTACCTGGACTTAAGATACTTGGTAGTTCACACACACAGACAAAAAAAAATTATCCTTACTTCAAGGATACTATAGTCCAAGGAGTGGGCAATTGTTGGGTACACCAAGTTGAGGAGTGTAAGATTGGCAGGTACAGCAGGCACAGCCTCAGCATTGCAGCAATGCAATCATTTCACAAATTGCAGGCTTGTTTCAGTGTTGTTGATATCCTGGACAAGGGGCTTTTCATGGAGGTCTTGAAGGAGTTCAGTGAAGGAGCTTCAGAGTTGTGTTCAGGGAACACCTCCCAAGCCTGAGAATGACAGCTCTGGTGTAGAGGCATACCAAGCGGCCGACTGCAACCGGGGACAATCAGAATCCCGGGAGTAAGCCTGACAGTGCTGATGACAGGCAGATTTGCATGAACTTGACCCTTCCTAAATGCCTGCAAATCTTACTGAAGATTTTAATAGGAATAGGTCACTCATCATTCCTTGGGCTGTTGATGGACAGGCTCTCCATCACCTATACTACATGCTTCCGGTGTGGCTTTAAATGCACTTAGCTACAATCTTCTTCTCCTAGTAAGATCATGAGTGCAAGAAAATAGGAATTAAGTGTTTAATGAAGTTGAGGGAGTGATGGACTTTGCAAAACTTCAAGTATGTAACTTTAAGCTGTATACAGAGGATCTAGTCCTCAGAAACGGCATACATCTGCAATTTGCTAACAACTTAGTGGAAATTGTGGATGCGTGACTTCTTGCGTGGCCTTATCTTGGACCTGTCCCCTGAAAAGCACCAGCCTGGCACAGCTGAAAGAGGAAACCTACACAGATTTGTTAGTTTGGCTGACATTAAGGCAGTGGGAAGAAAATAATTAGACTAACTATGCTCAGCATCCTCACCAAAGAGAAATACACTTGAAATCTAAGGATATGAAAATTTAGGGGGTTTTTCCTTTGGATCCTTCAGACTAACAGAGAGAGAGAGAGAGAGGGAGAGAGGCAATGAGAAGCAGATATCTGTTTCAGACTGGAAGTTCTCATTATCAACACTCTACTCTGACAAGGAAAAAGATATCCCCACAACTCGGTTCTTTGCAGTAAGCTCTGATTACCGACTATTTGCTAAATTTCCTGCTGATGTTTCCTGAGAGAAGTCAGGCTTGATGAAAGTTTCTGATGCTTTTCTTGTCAGCAGAACAGAGAAAGTGGGCCAGCTTAGTTCAGAAAGCATCCTCACTGCTCATCAGTTATGCTTCCACTGAACATGCACTGGATGAATCCCATCACCTTCCTTCTTCACGGTTATGTGAAGTACAGCTGCTTGACTTCTCCAAAAAAGTACAGCAACAAAAAACCCCAAAGAAAACAAAAATTGCTGTTGTGTCTCTCACCTTCTACAGTCTCTAGAACTGGAGAGAAATTGAACATCAGAAAGTGATTGTGACAGATAGGCAGTGACTTTTTAATGCCCATCCTCAATCCTTATATAAGCCAAAAATAAAAGTAGTAAATTATCCCTTTCCAGTTTCATTTCATCTTTGTTATTCACATTTCCCAGCACAATGTTGTCTGAGGAAATGCCAGGTCTGTCCTTCCCACTCTTCTGTAAAAGTGTGCGGTGCCCATATAACAGGAGGCTTGTAGCATCAGATGTCAACTTCTTAGTGACATTGAGTGATTACTGCAAAATTACATAGGAGGAAAATTGCAGAGGATCAGGGACTGAAATCTCCTCTGTGCCATGGGGATGGCTCTGTGCAATGTAAGCACAGCCATAATCACACTCGGTCTCCTCTTCCCTCCTGGAGAGTATTATTTCATGTCATGCAGAAGGGTTTTCCATGTGAGCAAATTAGAGCACATTTCTTGTCCTCTTCTGACTTTTTTGTCAACTACTGTAACCACATTATAATCTTAGGGTTATCCCTTCTTACAAAAAAGAAGAATCAGTGTCAGTATCTCAAAACCACATAAATGTTTTAACTGCAGATGATAGGGGTCTGCCTTCTACTCCAGTCATATCTTAAAGACTTGTTTCCCTGTATTGTTGGCTTAAAAATTTATCACTACAGTACTTAACTCCACAAGAGCTGTGCCTCTTAGAGCTCTGATCCCAAGATTTTGTTCAAGGTTATAACTGACCTGTTGGAGAGTACTGTAGGAGAAAGGGACCTAGGGGTCCTACTGGACAGTAGGATGACCATGAGCCAGCAAAGTGCTCTTCTGGCCAAGAGGGCCAATGGCATCCTGGGGTGGATCAGAAGGGAGGTGGTTAGCTGATCAAGAGAGGTTCTTCTTCCCCTCTGCTCTGCACATCTGGAGTATTGTATCCAGTTGTGGGCCCCTCCTTTCAAGAGGGATGTGGACCAGCTGGGGGAAGTCCAGCGTAGAGCAATGAGGGTGATGAAGACCTCTCTTATGAAGAAAGGCTGAGAGAGCTGGGTCTCCTTAGCTTGGAGAAGAGGAGACTGAGGGATGACCTCAATAATGTCTATAAATATGTGAAGAGTGGGTGTCAGGAGGATGGAGCCAGGCTCTTCTCAACGTCATCTAGTGGTAGGACGAGGAGCAATGGGTGTGTGCTGGAACATAGGAGGTTACACATAAATTTGAGAAGGAACTTCTTCACAGTGAGGGTGACAGAGCACTGGAACAGGCTGCCCAGGGTGGTTGTGGAGTCTCCTTCACTGGAAATGTTTAAGACCCGCCTGGATGTGTTCCTGTGTGACTTGGTCTAGGTGATCCTGCTGTGTCAGGGGGATTGGACTAGATGATCTTTCGAGGTCCCTTCTAATCCCTAATGATTCTATGATTCTAAGTAGCAGAGCTGATAACTGGACAAGATGTTGTAAGCCTCACTAATGCACAGAATGTGAGATGATTTATCCTCAAATCCAGAATTTCTATATTTCTACGGTTTATTTCTGAATTACAGCTGAGAGGAGATTTCTGCTCCCAAGCAGAAGTTTGTGGTTACAATTAAGAAGGTAAAAATCATGAAAACCTTAGGGTGTTCAATACTATTTCCTTCTTGCCTCAGTTATGGAACCAAGTCAAGACAATGAATAAGCAGTGGTCTTCAGTGCCAATTCCAGAGTGTGTTGCTAATAAGAGTAATCCAGTGATGTGCAGCCTAAGGCTGAATGAAACTCGCCATCTTTCTAAAATAATATCTTAAATAATATAAAATTTTCATTGCCAGATACTTACTTATATTATCCAGATACATTTGAAGAGCAAACAGAATATATGGGAAAGGGAGTTTAGCATCTGATCCAAGAACAAATTTTTATCCTTTTTAAAAAGTCAAACTGATAATTTGTGAGTTTTTAAGAAAGTCTTTACAAATACCTGAAACCTTCCAAAATCCCATCCTTATATTTTTTATGCCAATAAGATTAGTTAAGACGGATAAAACTAATGACAGAAATCTATACAAACCAAAAAGTGTCGAGCTACTGAGACGTGATGATGCACTGACTTAATGACTTGGTTTGTCGTATTTTTTCTTTATGACTTTGATTTAGGGGGGCTAACTCTATAGTCCAAATTTATTCTGATCACAGAGCATTCAGTGCATTAGGTTTAACTGGCCTATTTCAAATAAGATTAAAGTAGTCATATTTACAAATAAATAATTATGCTGGAATGATGAAGAAATTATGAAGATTACCTAACGCACTTTTATTTTCCTCAACTTTTATGTCTGGAGTTTCTTCCGCTGTGTGACTGCAGAGTGACTTCTTTTTTCCCTAATTAAATTCATGTTGGAGTTCTTAGAATCCTGATCCTTTAGAAGGAAAAGATGACATATTTTGACCCACCTGAAGTATTCTGATTTCATTCTTCTTCAGTGCCTGTACTTATTTCTGGGGTGTCAGATTAGCTCCAAGTACCATATCAAGGAGTAAAAACACGTAACTCTTCACTATGCAAACACATGGACATTAGGGCAGGAGAATCAGGAGCGCATGTTAAGAAATAAATGTAAACTTCATGACAAAACTGTCACATGATGGCCTTTTTCTGTCACGTATCAGTCTGTAATCTCCTGGCAAACTGATTCCTCCAGTTCTCACCTCTGTTTTGAAGGCCATATTTAAAACTAACATAGTTTACATAGCATCAGAAGGTTACACGGATGATTTCCAATGCTTAGATCTGCATGAGGCAGATGGTACTTAAAGTTATGGTTAAAGACCTTTCCTATGGAAACATAGCTAAGAGAGCTGGGGCTATTCAGCTCCAGGAGGACCTTCTTCTGACCTTCCAGCACCCGAGCAGGGCCTACCTTAAGGCAGGGAAGGTCTCTTCGAGAGGGTTTGTACAGATAGGACAAGAAGCAATGGGTTCAAGCTGGGAAAGGGTGGTTTTAAGCTGGAAGTTAGAAAAAAGTTCTTCATTGTGAGGATGGAATTGATGGCTGGAATGGGCTGCCCAGGAAGGTGGTGGAGAACCCATCCCTGGAATCATGTAAGGTCAGGATTGATAAGGCTCTGAGTGACCTGACCTAGGTAGAGTTGTCCCTGTGTAGGGAGGTTGAACTACCTGACATCTGGAGGTCCTTACCAGCCTAGAACATTCTATGATTCTATGAAAGATTTTCTTGAATACTTCAAGCAAGAAAGTGCTGTGATTTTGAGGAGAGAAAATACAAAATGAGGAAGTAATTAGTTTATGAGTTTGCTTACAAAATGTTGGGCTTCCACTATCATGTGAATGAAACCCAAACAGTAAAACATGTACATGTACATGTTTTCTTTAAGCAGCAGGGTGCTCTAAGCAATGACAGAGGTCTTGAAATAAGGAAGAGCATAGTTGTGATCTCACTTAATCAAGTATGGCATTCTTGAATTTCACCATTGAAAGTTAGTGTAAAGTACTGTCCATGTGAAGTCAGGCTCAGTGTTTACTGGGGCATCACGAAAATCCCATTAAAGCCACAGCCTGAAGAAGCCTGTTGACAATGCCACGTGTTACAAGGCACCTGTGTTTAACACCCGCTGCGTGGTGCCTGGGGAAACGATGCATTCGGGCGAGACTATCACTAGTTTCTCATACCTTCACAACACACACATTCTTCAATCAAGATCAAAAAACTGGTAACTGGTAGTTTTGTGGTCTCATACAAAACTGATCACACTCTTGTGCTTTGCTGGTCACTCCTGGAAAGAAAAATACTTTATCTCATATGCACCGAAGCCAAAATATTGCACGTGTGTCTCTCCATGCTGTCCAGAAACTGCTGAGAATTAATATCCATCCACCTCTTTTTTCATCTATCCCTTTGCCTGTGCTCCCATAACTCTCCTAATTCTCTAACAGTGACTACAGACAGCCTTGGACTGCCCTCAGGAGTACCTACAGGTCCGTTTTACTGTCTGATGCCTCACCCGCACACCCACCCGCTCCGATCTTGTGCCCCTAAGGTGCGACACTCCTCATCGGACAACCTGTGTGAGAGTCTGCACACAAGCGTGTGACTCAGGCGGTCCTGCATTTGTGATGCTTATCTCTATCAGTTTAGGACTTGGTCTTGCCTACCACATGAAGATTTTGTAGTTGATCTTGCAAAGAAATTGGCAGGAAACTAATTCACTGCCACCAGAGCCTTTTTGTTTATTTGCTTTGCTGCCCAGCCTTGTTCCAAACTATTTCTTCCTTGTATTTTCCCCTCAGAGCTGATCAAAAGTTAAGTGCCTGAGATCAGGAAGGCTGCAGGGCTCTTGGCGAACTGGCACAGAAATGTCACTGCGCTACAGTGACATGAGAGGCGTGCGCCTGCCGATTGCTCAGCTCGTTACATACCAGGTCATGCCACACAGCAACTGGAAAACTACTGCTGTTTGTAAGAGAATAGAGAAATCACTGAATTTAAACATGACTTCTGTGCTGGGGATTGCTTCTGTGACAGGGAGCATGAAGGACTAGGGGAGAGAAAGCGCCACTCTCCTGAAAAGAGGAAGTCTTGTAAACATGAACTATTGACCTGGCGTGCATTGTGTGAGCATTGCTGTGTGTACGTACAGAGTCCCAGTGTCGCCCGTTCTGGAAAGCTACGTTGGAAAAATCACTCGCCATCACATACGGACACAAGCCCACCATTTGTTTTGTATGGAAAAGCGTGAAACGTTTATCTAGACAGTAAAAAGATTCTCTCTTGTACTACTGAATAAGGTTTTTGTGACTGGTACCTTTGTGTGAGGAGGATTTAATGCTGCCTAAAGTATCCTTAATCTGCATTTTTATGGTTAATTAATGGAGCTGATCTGACACCTACTTTCACTGGAATCTGCTCTTTTCTGTCTCTTTCTTGCTTAAATTCAATAGAAATTTCTTTTGCAGCCCTGAAAATGAGAACATTTATATCCGTGTCCTTTTATAGCTCCATAATTTACTTGCATTGCCTCTAATTGTCATTACTCTCTGGCCTTTCTGCAACATCTTTAAGACTTCCCTATATTACCAGAGTGACATAAAATGGTCATAGTCTAAATGCACATCAGACTCAGAACAGCTTAATTATGGAGTTGCCATTAAGAGTACATTGATTTTCACTTAAAGAGGGGGTTAATTCTTTGCTTTTTATAAATAATGGGGTGCAACCTGCTCAGATTTACACCCTCACCATATCAACAGCTAAAACAGAAAGAGCTAAAAACAGAACAGTTTTTGAGGATGTAGAGTTTTTGCTTCATGCTTTTCTTTAAGTAATGAAGCATACAAAATTATTTCTACAGATAAGAACATTTCAGATTCCTAACAAACACAACAATAAAGAACATATCGTTTGAGACAGTCAAATAAACATTGCAAGACTTATTAAGAAACACAGAGAGCTGCCAAGGTAGGTTAAATACAATGTACAGGTTAAAACTTTTGAATCATTTAACAATTATGGTTTCCTAACAGACCACATGATTTTTTTTGTGGAGAGGGTACATATTTTGTCTGATTTATTTTAATGTGTCAGTTATGAACGCTTCAGATGCAAATAATATATGGACAGAATAACACAGGAATCACTAAATTATACAAATGTTGTAAGTATCTCTATTAACTTCCTTAAAAAACTTTGATACCTTTAGATAGGTTAATCCAACGCTTGAATTATTATTATCTATCAGTCAAGACAGAGCTTTAACATAAAAAAATAGTGTAATCCAAAAAGTGTATTCAAAGCTATTGCAAAGAAAATTGAGGGGATTTTCTGATTAAGGCTGGGAAGGAGGTGGATGAAGAATGGGGCCTCAGTTTTCAGCTCTTTCCATCTCTGAAGAAGAATTGTTATTTCCCAAAACAGTGTCATGACTACAACAAATCTCAACATCATTCATTTAAAGAAGACAACACAAATGATTTCGCAAATCAATATTAAGGTCTTCATCCACAAGCCAAAACTGAATGATTGCCAAGACACTCAAGACTTTGGGAGCTCCTGCTCGTCATGGTGAAGAGGACTATAGTACTGATGGCAACCAGGTTCATGCCAGTTAAAGAAAAACTTGCCTCAAGGATCCACTCTGGATCCTTCTGGATGCAAAGTGCTAGAGTGATGCCTGAAAGTGAACTCCTCCAGACAGGGCTGTTTAACTGGTGTCTGACCAGCCCATTTGCTGTCGTAGGGGAGACATTCACAAGCATCCTTTTAACTGACAGCCCTTTCCTATAGTAATCAGGCTCAAAATAGCAAGTGAATACTATCAGAACACATTTAGGAGAAAGAAAAATCAGGTTTCCCACTCATATTTGGAAATCAGCTAGTCCTACAAATAATAATAGTCACAAATAATAGTTACTCTTGCAATAAATGTCACAGCCGTAATGTTTTCCAAAGCATGAATGAATCCCTTGCACCAAATATTTCGTCAAAGATATCCAGGCAGTATTGGTAAACCAAATTAAAAACAATTATAATCTTATAATTGTAGATCATTCAGTTAGTTATTTGGGAGAAGAGACTGACCACCACCTTGCTACAACCTCCTTTGAAGTAGTAGTTGTAGAGAGACGTAAGGGCTCCTCTCAGCCTTCTCCATACTGAACAGTCTCAGTTCCTTCAGCTGTTTCCTGTAGGATTTCTGTTTCACACCTTTCACCAGCTTTGTTGTCCCTTGTTGGAACTCCAGCACCTCTGCATCAGACGAATTCACCTGATTAATTCAGGCTACTTCAGGATGACTCTATCTGATTTTTGATATGTTGGAGATTTTTCTTCCAAATTTGGAATGGAAAAAACTTTGGGAATCCAAGCATATTCCTAAAAAGGGAATTGTCTTGTCTCAGACTATAGTTCTGAACATAACAGTATAAATTACTCTAAGATGCTCAAATACTCTGGAAATAAAAATTCATAAGAATAAATACACATTTGAAACTGCATGATGACTAATCACTTTCATTAAACCAAAATTCTTTGCAGAATACAAAGTTGTCAGTCTGAGTATTGCAACAAGTCCTGTATGGACCAGTTACATCCTCATCCTTGCATTGCTCATTTACATTGAAATTAATCAGATTTACTCCTAAATCCTTACCTTCAACTCTGATTCCTAACAATACACCAGTTATATATTTGATTTTTTGATACAGCTTAGCATTCAAATCCTCACGTACTTGAATATACAATTCATACATGTACAGGACTTCTGATGAACATCATTAAAATGCTTGTTCTGTTTAATGAATTGCTCAAAAATCAGAGTGCTCTTGAGCTGTAACACTCTGTTCCCCTTTGCTTCGGCAGACAAAACTACATGGGACAGAGAGTATGTAATTATTTATGTGCTTATCCCAGAAATAATTTTCCTAAGAGGTTACTGTGCTATGAGACTATTTAATGAAGTACTTTCAGCTTTGGTGCAATTGATGCAAATGTCAGTGGTGATCTACTATTTTATCAATCACAGGTTGCCTCGGTTGCAGTGACCACGAGATGGTGGAGTTCAGGGTCTCGTGTGGCAGGGATAGAATAGCTACCAGAAGCACAACCCTGGACTTCAGGAGGGCCAACTTTGGCCTTCTCAAGCAATTGCTAGGGGACATCCCGTGGGACAGGGTACTGGCGGGTAAGGGAGCTCAGGACAGCTGGCAAACATTCAAGGACTGCTTTCTAGAAGCACAAGAAATGAGTATCCCAACAAGGAATAAGTCAAGGAAGGGGGCCAAAAGACCCACGTGGTTAACCAGGGAACTACTAGGCAAACTGAAGAGGAAGAAGCAAGCCTATAAGTCATGGAAGGAGGGGGTGGCCACTTGGGGTGATTATAAGGCTCTGGTGAGGGAATGAGGAGAGATTGAGGGAGCTGGGTCTCTTTAGCTTGGAGAAGAGGAGACTGAGGGGTGACTTCATTAATGTCTACAAATATTTGAGGGGTGGGTGTCGGGAGGATGGCACTGGGCTGTTCTCGGTGTCATGTAGTGATAGAACGAGGGACAATGGGTGTAAGCTGGAACATAGGAGGTTCCACATCAACCTGAGAAGGAACTTCTTCACGGTGAGGGTGACAGAGCACTGGAACAGGTTGCCCAGGGTGGTTGTGGAGTCTCCTTCACTGGAGATATTCAAGACCTGCCTGGATGTGTTCCTGTGTGACTTGGTCTAGGTGATCCTGCTGCTGCAGGTGGATTGGACTAGATGATCTTTCGAGGTCCCTTCCAATCTGTAGTGATTCTGTGGTTCTATGATTCTATGATTCTACCACTTCTGCTTCCTTTTGTAATTTTAATTGCATCAAAATATTGCCACCCATCTCCATCTATTCAACCTATATTTCTTAACCACCTCACATATATTTTTCTTCCCTGCTGCCTCTTATACCACGGATATTTGTACAGTGAAATCCCAGGACTATTTTACGTCCTCCCTTAAAGGCATATGGCACCCTTTGCTGCAAGGCATATGATACGTCGTACTATTCTGTCCAGTAGCAGTCTGAGGTCACTGCCTATTACCCAGGCCAAAAATACCTTGTTTTTTTCATGTCCCTTTGTTTTCTATTCTTTATTTCTTCTTTTGTAGTTAAAGTACAAACTGAACAGGGTGGGAGAGCTTTTTGTTCTCTGTTTGTGTAGCGTTTAGTACCAGGCATTTGGGACATCTCAATTCCTAGGCCCTGCAGTAGTAAAAGAATGAACACTTACAGATGGGGCAAAACGTGATACAGAAGGTAGAATTGTCTTTCCAATAAACACAAAAGATCCCAGAAATGTAGGGCTAACCTCAGCTTGAGAACAATGCAGTACTATTAAGAAACCAAACCATGTCTGCCTGTTTGCCCAACCTTAGTCTTACTGTGACACTGTGTAATAACAAAATGATTATCACACACAGTATCACAGTATTACCAAGGTCGGAAGAGACCTCATAGATCATCAAGTCCAACCTGTTACCACAGAGCTCAAGGCTAGACCATGGCACCAAGTGCCACGTCCAATCCTGCCTTGAACAGCTCCAGGGATGGTGACTCCACCACCTCCCTGGGCAGGCCATTCCAGTGGCCAATGACTCTCTCGGTGAAGAACTTTCTCCTCACCTCAAGCCTAAATTTCCCCTGGCGCAGCTTGAGGCTGTGTCCTCTTGTTCTGGTGCTGGCTGCCTGAGAGAAGAAAGCCACCTCCTCCTGGCCACAACCACCCCTCAGGTAGTTGTAGACAGCAATAAGGTCTCCCCTAAGCCTCCTCTTCTCCAGGCTAAACAATCCCGGCTCCCTCAGCCTCTCCTCATAGGGCTTGTGCTCAAGGCCCCTCACCAGCCTCGTTGCCCTTCTCTGGACACGCTCAAGCACCTCAATGTCCTTCCTAAATTGAGGGGCCCAGAACTGGACACAGTACTCAAGGTGCGGCCTAACCAGTGCAGAGTACAGGGGCAGAATGACCTCCCTGCTCCTGCTGGCCACACCATTCCTGATGCAGGCCAGGATGCCATTGGCCCTCTTGGCCACCTGGGCACACTGCTGGCTCATGTTCAGGCATATCATATATATCATATAGCATTACAGGGATGTAAGTTGTCATTGAATAAAACTGATTCATAGATGTTTCGTTTGCTTTCCTTCCCCTAGAACTATTGGAGCAAGAGCAGCATTTAGCAGATGCTAAGGAGAGCAGTACATCTCTTCTGAGAACCCTTCCCCAAGCAACACATTTCCTTGCTCTCACTGATAAATGAGAAAATTCCAGGACTGATGAATAACAGCAAAAAGGGACATAATTCCTAAAATAATTACTATGAAAATGTCTTACAGAAAAGCTTTGAAGAATTCTGATAATATATGAATAATGAAGGGTCTCCATTTTATAGCAGAATATTTAGGGATAAATAAATGTCTGACAGAAAGTGCAAAAGGACCTATTTTCAATTAACCCTAAGTCAAACTAACGCATGGATTTACTTGCAAATTCTCAGAAAACCCATTTAATATTCAGTAAGTACTGTAATTTTAGGAACAATACAGTATATACTGAGCATAGCAGTGATTGGATTCCACCTTTAAGTAAAAACTTAATTCATCCTCAACTTTGAAGCATTACCTGGCACTTTCATAAGTCTGTTGCTTCACTCTTTCCACGGTGTGAAAAAGAAAGGTGGCTATACAGAGACCTGTTGTGGTTTGAATTTGAGTAGGTTTCTTGCCTGAGGCATTGGGAAGTTGCCCTTGCAACTTGTGAATTTTTCTTTCCTGACTCTGCAAACTGGTACAACTGGTTTGGAGCTTCTTTCTTGCTCCTTCTTTACTTTACTTCTCTTTTGTCTGTTTGTTCAGAGAAGACACAGGGCACTGGGCTAGGCATGGCAGTCATCTTGTCCTGGGAACATGGTGAATGGGGAGACAGCGGAACCTCAGTATCAATAGAGGGAAGATTTCTGCATGTAACCCATCACTTGCTGAAATGGAGTTCTTCCTCTCATTTCAGGCTGTAGGAATTGGCCCACTGGAAATGAAGGACTAGCTTGGGAACACATGGAACAGGGAACTAGACCTTAAAATCATTGTTGACACTGAGAGACCTGTGCATGGATGGAAAAAACCTGCTGGAAGTCTTTTCCCTTTGAAGGGGTCGAGATTACAGTTTGGCCCAGTAATGTAAGAACATGTGATTTGTTTCTGCATGTCATTGTGTTGGGTTTTTTAAGTAGGATTAATTACATTGGTCTTGTTTTTCCCCAAATCTAGTTTTGGGTTTTGCCTGCAATTTATAAGTGGTTTTTGAACGTTCCTTGTGTTGATTGGTCGGTCTTTTCTCCCTGGCCACTGGAGACAAGACAAGAGGTCATAGTCTAAAGCTCCATCAGGGGAGGTTTAGACTTGACATTAGGAAAAGGTTTTTCACTGAAAGAGTGATCTGGTTTTGGAATGGGCTGCCCACAGAGGTGGTTGAGTCGCTGTCTCTGGAGGTGTTCAAGGTTAGGCTGGATGAGGCATGATCTAGATGTTAGATGTTAGGATTACTGGTTTTATTTGGATTTAGGTTGGACTGGATGATCTTTAAGGTCTTTTCCAACTTTATTACTGTAATACTGTGATACTGTGATTTTGTTTTGACCCATTAGCACATTAAATAAATTAGTTGGCTAATTTTGTCTTGACTCTGATCAACTGACCAACTAATGACATTAAATGGTGAGGTTTTGTCTGGGAGGTGAGATAAAACCTTAACACAAGCCCTGATATACCCCCAGGGAAAAAAATCTGACGCATCTATTGTGCTTGTGCTAGTATCTCTGCACAGACTTTCCATTCTGATTTTATTCATACTGCTCTTGAAAGAATTAAAAACTTTTCTGGAATGTATGTGTATTAATTAAACAGAAAGAGGAAACAAACTGACAAATGCCTTGAATGACAATCCTTCAGGTCTCCTCTCAACCTAATCTCCTTTTCAGGACAGTAATTCAAAAATAATTTCAGCAGGAACAAGAAGAAACCACGTGTAAACATAAAAGTGTTACCTTGCAAGCAGATTTTTGAAAGGTTTTGCATGTTCTAAGCATTTATTTAATCTTTCTAACTAAAACTGCTAAAGTTCGTGTTTTTGCAGCGTTGCACATCTATGATATTTTATGGTATATGCCTAACAACATGAATGGATGTATTATAGGCTACAGATGTAATGGATTTAGCCAAAGACTATGCCAGGCATGTAGAAATCATAATGTTTTAATTTTCTGCTCTTTCAAGTATGTAGCCATAATATTTATTTCATGTATGACCTGGGTGAACTTTTTTATCAATTTACCTTGTCTTCCTAGGACAATGTGGTAAAACTCTGCCCTTGCACTGTGGGTTTGCTCACTAATTCTTCCTCCCTCCCTCGCGTCTTCCTTTGCTCCCTCTCTCTCTTCCTCCCTCCCTCAGAAACTCTATTTTGAACCAGAAACATCCACTGAGGGCTCAGAGATAATTGCAACACCAGATTATAGACAAGAGACAGTTTCTGAGGGAAGAAATCCAGACTGGTACCAAGGAGAAGACAGGTCAGGAGTGGCAATGGTGAACTGTATTTGGTAGTACCCGTGTGTGTGTTGGACAGCTGCTGGTAGCCACAGTGTCAATGTCCCCCACACCACAGCATACCACAAGAGACATGAAAAGATTGAGTGTGAGGGCAAGGCTGGTGGGCAAGATATGCACAGCTTGGGTGAAATCAAGTTTAATCTCTTCTTTAGCCCATTGAATAACTTGCTGAGTTTTGGTGTGTCAGCTCAACAGTGACAGTGGGGCTGAAAAAAGCTTTCAGCTTGTCCCCAAAACATCAAGGGCTCCTGTGTCATGTCTGGCCCAAGGAACTCATAGATCTGAAGCTGCATAGCTTGCAAGACCAGAGCATGCCAAAGTAATAAAGTCCAGCATGGTTTTGGGCTGTTTTCTGTACTCAGTAAAGGTAAAATATGCAGGCAATTTGGATCTGTATTTTTTCCTGATGATGAAAGAGTTAAAAAGAAACACATTTGTGGCACTGAGGCAGAACAACCTTGCAAGAAGCATTCCGGTATGTCGCCAGCAGCTCTTTCTTCCTCTGCACACAGCTTCTAATGGAAAAGTACTGCATGCCCTCTGTAAATTATTAATTTCTTCATGTTACCAGATACCGTTGATAAAAAGACAAGTATCCCCTGCGCTGACTGTCTGGAGTAAAGTGAATACTTACTGGTGCCCTTTAAACTCTGTACAGGTTTTCATCTACTTTCTACCGAGCTCGGCTTCGCACTGTGCAATGGACCGTTACACACTTTCAGCTGCTCACCAGTAACTCCCTGTGGAATAAACCATTACTGGTTTCATTTAAGGTGCTGACTTAGATGAATGACTTTAAATTGCTTACAACCTTCAGCTGATCTAAGATGTCAAACAAACTTTAAACTAGTGTATGTTCAAGAATGTGTGAACCTGAAAACAAGAAAAGAAGGAGGCGCAATTCCATTTGCTGCTCCCTTATATGGGAGGGAAGGTCACCCCCGTGGAGTGGCAACAGACCCCATCACTCCAAATCAATGGTCTTACCTATTGTTAATACAAAAACTCAAAGCAGTACCTCTGATAAAAACCACTGAGATTAGAGATCATGTTAACTAGTGATGATAGAATAAATTACCAGGTGGAACAGCTCCCAGTGGTAGCATAAAGGGACTCATTTAAGAGGGATTATGTGTCACATTTGAAAAGAATGAGGAATTGATGAGGATAAAAGCATATACCAGATCCAACAAGTGGTATGTTTTCCAGGACTGCAGCACCTCAGAAGCCTGTATTTAACTTTTAAGGGTAGGCAGTGGAAAGAAAACTGCAAAAGGCTTGACAGTAAGGGCAAACAGCTGTCTAAAAAGCTGTAATGCACTGAAAGACTCGTATTCATCAGCAGATTATTCTACACTGCAGTTAAATGACTTAGGACTAGCAGCAGCCTAGCTACCAAGGATTGTCTCCATAGTATTCACTTTAATTCCTCAGCATGCCTTCTGAGGTTACTGTCTCATATTTTTTATGTCATTGCTGAAAGGCAGGGACCATTTCCAGACTAGATTAAGCTCTTGATCTTCTGAAGAAGACAAATGACAGGTATGCTTTGCTGGTGCCTTCCAAAGGAACTTTTAATATGAATGACAGATCAAAGGTGCAAACTGAATTAAACATCAACTTGGGTTTCTCTATATATCTACATTAATGATCACAGAATCACAAAATGGCAGGTGTTGAGAGGGACCTCTGAAGATCATCTAGTTTACCCCACCTGCTATAATAGGATCACCTAGAGAGGAATTGCACAGAAACATCTCCAGGTGGGTTTCAAATATCTTCAGAGGAGACCTCACAACCTCTGTGCAGATGAAGGACTCGGATAATATCTGTCTGACCAATCCCAGTCTTAAGTGGTGAGAGATTCAGTGCTGTTTATAATGTTGCCGTGCCCTCTTTCAGGCGAGGTATTTATCCAGGGAGCAACATCTTGCATGTCTGGTTCACTGTCAGCCTTACCCCAACTATCAGTGCCTGCTGATTTTCTTCAATACTTGGCAGAACTTGATGCTCTACTTTTCTGGAACCTCTTCAGACTTTAAGAATAAAGATATTTGAATATCACTGTGGAGAAGAAAGTCCTGCAGACGTAGTCCTCAGGAAAGGAAGTATCAGATCTCTTTGACAATTATAATGCTTATTTTCCATTTTACTAACCAGATATGTCTCCTGACAAGTTAAGTGTGCTTGCTGGCAACTTGTGGCCAACTCAGAGATAAAATAGAATTTTAAGTAGATTTTGGTGGAACTAGGGGGAGCAGCTTGTAGGAATCCCTTAATACCTGGTCCTACATGGTATCATTAATCCCTGAAGTTAACTGTTCATTTGGTTACGTTTATCATCACAACAGTATTGCGGTTGAGGTGAAGATATCAGATAGTACAATTGCTTTAATACAGCAGCCTTCAGTGCAGATCACAGCCGTGAAGGTCAGAAGTTTTGTTGAGTGTTGCTTTGGGTAAGGGTGGAAAGAGGCAAAAAAGCAGAAAGTAAACATGGGCGCTCAGAAATGTGTTGCTCTGGACACAGACATGGTCATGGTCTTTCGGGCTGAATGTTACCAGAATTACACTTGGAGCAAAAAATCTTCAGGTTTTTTTGGCTCTGACTATGTTCAGAGAAACAAGGTTTGATAGGTTTTTCTTTCAAGCAACTGCCATAATGTCAAAGGCATCCGATTTGGATTCTCAAGCACTCAGCCCCAAAGATTTGATTTTTTAGACAAAAACTTTCACTGAGGTGAAAAATGAGATAATGATAACACACAGCACTGTTGTAAATGTATTTCCTTTAGCAGGGAGGTCCCAAAGTTAAATGACTACGACTTGACTTTTCAACATTTTAGTTAGTCTGTCTAGTGATGTTTGAGGGAAGTTCCAGCTATACTGTTCCATGGGTTCAACAGGCTAACTGAAGCTTTTATATCTAATTTTAGATTTTCATGAGCACTAGAATACTCTACATAGTTATTTCTCAACCTGGGCTCATAATGTGCAGGTATGTAGACTAACCTCTTGGAAAACTGGTTTTGTGTCTACTGCAGGGAGCAAACATTCAGGTGAACTATACAAAAACGGACTATACTGTCACCTTAATAAACCCCAGAAAAATCCTAACGATCCCTGAGGGGGATTCCACAGAATTCAGAAGATGAGGAGCAGAATAAGTTACTGGACACATAACGTAACAGATGGGCTGGAAGCTGCCCTTGCGTGGAAATGTCAGAAGCTCGTATCCCCCTTCTCCATTGCTTGTCTGCACTAATCACGGGACCAACTATGATGAGATGATCTAGCCAGATGCTGCAACTGCTATCTTCTAGATTCCCTACCCCTTGATTTGAACAAATGTAAGACAAATTAGAAAGCAAAGGAGGTTCTACTGGATTGCATCATCACTGTCACAAGATATTACTCTTAAATTGTTTATAGAGTTTAGAAAGAGAAAAATATTTGACAGGAATAAATTCTGCCAACATTGATTGTTTCACATTTCAAGGGCAAATCTGAAACTACTTTCACAGTTAGTGATCAATGTAGATAATTGGAGATATTTTCTTATGAACACCTGTGAGAGCTATGAAAATCTGATTGGTGGTGAAATACATTTATAATCTAGAGATGCGGACTTGTAAGAGGATGTAGTGTGAAGAAAAGAAAGAAAAGGAAAATGAGCAGGAAGGAACACAGAATTTCTAAATTAGTAGAAAAAATAAAAGTTGTCATAGCAATCTCCAAAATTTCCTTTTGGAAAGAGGGTTGGAAAGAAGGAGTTATGCATAGGCAAATTCCTGGCTTATAACCCTTTGATGGACATTATAGTGTCCTAAAGATGAAGACTGACCCCTTGTGTGAACATGTGAGCTCTTACCTGCCCTGCCTTTGTCGTGTTATTTCAGTTGCATGCCAGTTTGTGGAGCTGCTTTTGTGTTCACCCAAATGACATTTTTTTTACCTCGCCACAGAGGAGAGAGCAGAATGGATCTTCTTTCCCATTTTCCATTCTTCTGTTGGCTGCATTTCTAACTCTAAAACCTTGTTTTCTCCCATGGAAACCCTCAGTTTCTTGCTGGTCAGCGCTCTTCTGCACGGCTCACCCTGCCTCGCCATTGCCGCTGTTCACAGCTCTTCTGGTGTTCTTTGCTCAAATGCCTAGATAAACCAGCGGCTTCCATGGCTGAACAACACAATGTATTCAAGATAAAAATGACAGTAGTAAAGGGCATTGGAGCACTCAAAGGAAAAATAATGGACTGAGGGAGGAAGGAAAGAAAAGTTAGTCTTATCATTTTTCTGTCTGGAAAGAGAGAACATACCCCAAACCCTCCACAAAACCCCATAAACTCTTCATAAAGTTAAAGGTTGATGAATTATTTCCCATAGATTTAATATAATCTTTAATGCTTGTATTTCTAACAGACATTTCCATGATTGTTGTCTCTTTTCTGTTTACCCTTATTAAAATCTCCTAAAAAGCTTCTCTTCACACATTCTTCATGTTTTTCAAACATGAAGTTTGCTATGGGTATTTTCCTAGCTTACCACGTGTTGCCTGCCAGTACCCTCATGAGTAGCCCTAGTGAGTTAATCATTCCAGGTGGCTTAATTAATTATGATAAATAATAGAAAGATAAAAAGCCACTTGTTATTTTTGTAACCCTTACAAAACTAAAACAAAGACTAAGCACTCCTCCTCATTAACACTTGTGTGGGTTTTCTTGAGTCTGCACATGCTTGCATCCTCTGAAGTGATCTAGTTTACAGCCTAAAAAAGGGGCTGAAACAATCCTTACACTAAAATGAACTGAAAAACTGTCTTTGTCTTTCTTGCTAGGCTGAAGCTCCTCAATGTCTCTGTCACACAGTTCAGAGGTGTCTTGGTCAGATTTCCACCACAAACAGTAAGAGACTCCCACTTGAACATCACATTGCAGCCAGTGCTTCTTTGAACAGCCCGAAATCCAATCAACCAGCCATGGATCATCATTCTCGCAGGGGATAACATCAGACCCAGCCCATTTGTTTGCTCTGATATTTTCATTATGTTAATGCCCACTTTACTGGGGCTGTTTTTAATCTGGACAAGTTGTATTTAAATTAATGATAGTTTAAAAAAACCCTAAAAATAACAGTAATGTTTCAAAATGAAGTTGACATCACAAGCTGGCAGTGCCTGAGACTCCCAAGATGATATGTCGTAATGTTAGTTTGCTGAAATAATTTGTTCATGGTTGTGCTCTGCAAGATTTCTTATTTTAAAAACATTTACCTGACTTCATAAGCCAAGAGGATCTGATGTACTTAGTCCCACCATAGTATGCATGAAACCTTGCCGTACTTCTGATCTGAGAATCACTATGGGATACTTGTTCCTATGCCTTCTTTTGATACTGCTTCTGAAAGAGAATAAGAAGACCGGCTGAAGACCAACTTCTCCAGCTCAGATGCTTCTTCTTCTACAGGATTAAAAGAGCCAACATCACTTGGAAAAGGGAAGTCAGATGGTACTGAATCTACAAAAAACATTGTGTACTCAACCGAAAAATGTGTGAGCTCAAGGTATAGAAGAAGGCTTAGAAACAAGCAGTGAAGATTATTAGGTAGAGCAAGAATACATAAAAGACATTGAATGAGAATGAGATGAATTAATTTTGTAGAGATCTCAATAACCAGTGGCCTGATGGAGATAAAGATGAATGGCGAACAGTGAGTGTGTGCAGCCTTCCCTCAAAATATAAGTATTATGGGTCATCAAATTAAACTGAAGAAAACCTACTTACAAAAGGAAATATGTTCTCATAATAAGTAATTTAATGGTAGAATTACATCCTAGAAAGTATCCCTGAATCTAAAATTTAGACAGAGCTGGGCAATGAAAGGAACTTTCTATCAGGACAGGAACACCAAGGTTATAAAATGTCTCCTGGCCTGGACAACAACAAGTAATCAGAGAAGATAAAAGCCTTTGACTTGCTATTCCATAGTCTCTTGTCAACTCCTTTCTTCTTCTTGTTTTTCAAATAGCTCGTAGTAGCCAGTAGCAGACACAAGTCAGTGTGCTAGTTGGTTTGCTTGTCTTTCCTGATGTCCACTTCCTCTGTTTGTTATTTGTGGGTGGTTGTGGAGTCTCCTTCACTGGAGATGTTCAAGGCCCACCTGGACGTGTTCCTGTGTGACTTGGTCTAGGTGATCCTGCTGTGTCAGGCAGATTGGACTAGATGATCTTTCGAGGTCCCTTCTAATCCGTAGTGATTCTATGATTCTATGATTCTATTTCATTCTGGTTTGGCACAGCTAGAATCTGACATCATTCACTTTCATCTTTGTGGAAGACTTACAATACATGGTGATTTAGGGCAGCTAATGAAAGAGTTTTCTGTGTGTGACACTGGTTGTGTCATGCATTCCTTGGAAATCAGAGAGCATCTCCAAAGATGATGAAACTACACTGGAGCATTATAATGTGCAACTAAAAGGGAAACACTTGCTGTAAACAGCTATATGTCCTCACGCGGCGGAAGCCTATGTAGCAGGGGAATTTTGGATGGGCCAAACCAGTACTTCTGCAAGCAAATTTCCCATATAAATTTTACAAACACAGCAAGAGCTTAAGGGTGACTTAGGCAACAGTATAAGGCTGAATTTGAGGACAGTTAAGGGTGAGCCTTATATGGGGCTAGGATGGGAAGGCAGCCATGTATTTGAAGATAAGAGGCATTTCTAGGCAACTGAGGAACTCATAAAAGTCTAAACTTTTGGCTAAGCTTCTGCTGAAGAGGTTTCATCCCCCACTGAACTCAAAAAGTGAAGAGCAAAGCAGTGAGGAAAAGTAATCCTTGCTTCTCTCTAGGGCTTGTATTTCTGAGAAAGTCAGAAGACAAACTAGCTTAGGTCTATGGTAAATATCCCTTCCAGGGGATTCACGACCTTGTGTTAGATCTGGCAGAATGTAAATGTAGTTACACCAAAGATATTTCTTCAGATTACTTTAATAAGTCAGTAGAGATAAGTACTTTTGTGGTGTGATTCACGTCATTCTAAAGTTGGCTAACTAACCAGACCAGCTGAACCACAGTTTGAAAACGCTTATGTCTTTTATTTGGATGCATTTAGATGTACGCATCTGGAGTGCACACGTGTAAAGTTCGATGCTCTAACTCCCACCCATAGTCAAAGGGTACATGCATTTCATGTCAGGGCAGTTGTCAGGTGTACATTCTGCTCCATTTTGCTCCTTTGACTTGGATCTCGGAGCTTTAGAATCACCTCTGAGACAAAAGTCTGTTTTCTAGCTGTTCTTTCTGATGACCAAAATAAGCAATAGGCCTTCATGCTGGAAGCCTGTGCAAAATGCCTTGCTCTTATCTAGCTACAAACTGTTTTTAATTTGCCTAATGACTTTTTTAGCCACAGAAATACGGCAGGGAACAGCACAAAATCCATATATAAAACTGTTTCTGAATGCAGTCCCACAGTCCTAAACCTCATTTGTTTTCTTTTCCTTTTTAATTAGGTTTTCTGCAGGCTCCAGCCATTAACTCTGTTTTAAAACAAACTGTCAAAGGCTTTTCTTTGATAATGGTTTAATTTTAGCTTTTTCTCCAACCTCTGAAACACAATTAACTCTCATGCCTGGTATCTCTCATCAGATTTTCCTGCATCTCCTCCCTTGGCAGCCCTCCAAAGCAGGTTCATTAAACACCCACAAAGTTCCCCCAGTTGAATCCCATCTCTACAGATCTCACTTTCCATGCACATCAGCTCACTATGGAGAATGACTGTTTCTTGTTTCATTTACCTTAAAGATGTAAGATGCTGTGGACAGCAGTGCTTGTATGGCAATATTTAATCCAATCCTCATTGCTAAAGTGCTCAGCTAGGCTATGGAAGGAGACTGCTGCAACTTACAAATGAACAGCACCAATACATTGCCAACACCACCATCACAAAGGCAATGACATGGGTTTTGGCTTAGAGATGATTGCTTTCTCTTTTCCTCCCTATCACAAGCCAGAGATGATCTGGTCATTTAGGTTGCTCACTGAATCTAAGAACAGCCCCATTACAAGCTGCTTTAAACTGTTTTCTGCAGCCAGAAGTAATGGTAGCTATGCAGGGAGAGATTGTACAACCCTTCACCAAACCAGCCCAGCAGCGCTTCATAGGAAACCAGTAGCCCTTACTGTGATAGGAATGCTCACCATTATTCTCTGCATTCCTGGAGAAGCTTTCCTCTCAAGGTTCCAAAGAATATCCCCTTTTCCAGCTTTGTATATAATGCATAAACTGAACAGTATCACTGACATTCATGTTAGGCAGCTGCACTGGGTAATGGCATGATGAGTCCCTCAGAGGGCTGATGTCAGCACCAAGTAAAACAGCGGCACCTCATTTGGAGATACTTGGGTTTTAGTAATATGGGTAACAAAGGTGCTTCCTTTGAGCCACATAATTTTAGGCAGTAAGGACCAAAAATCTGAACCATTGGCACACCAAGTATTGAGTTCTGATGCTGTGGAGTGAAAATGCCTTTGCTTAAGGCAACACATAACGTAGCAGAGCAGAAACCTGTGTACAGAGCTTTGACAGCATCTGCACTAAGGACTTGTCCAACATTCTTGATTGCCTACAACTCTAATTTAGGTAATTCAGCACTCTACAGCCCTGCTACCCCTATGACACTTACACCTCGTACCACTCTGGCTTTTATCAGTATTGTTCCTGTAAGATTTCTTTCTGCTGATAGGAAGGGCACAACGGACATATTGTTCTGAGACTCTGAAAGTTTTCATCACTGTATGAAACGACTTTGCTGCCACATAATATTTTATAGAATCATAGAAGCATAGAATCATAGAATCACTATGTATTGGAAGAGATCATCTAGTCCAATCCACCTGACACAGCAGGATCACCTAGACCAAGTCAGGCAGGAACACATCCAGGTGGGTTTTAAATGTCTCCAGAGAAGGAGACTCCACAACCACCCTGGGCAGCCTGTTCCAGTGCTCCATCACCCTCACTGGGAAGAAGTTCCTTCTGATATTTTGATGTGGAATCTCCTATGTTCCAACTTACAACCATTGCCCCTCATCCTATCACTACATGACACCAAGAACAGCCCAGCTCCATCCTCCTGACACCCACCCCTCACATATGGCTGCTATTCGCACAGTTCAGACGGTTCAGAAGATGGTACAAAGCTATACCAGGATGGCCTGTTCTCTGGCATCTCCAGAATTGCCATCAGATTTAGGTAAATAAAACCCAAAATGTGCCATGTTTTAGCTGAGACAGATCTGACAAATACAAGGTCCTTTGCTTGGTCTGGAGTAGAAATCAGCTATAAACTCTTATGCTGCTCTTCTGGACAGAAAGACAAGTCTTTTTGTAAGAAATAGATTCACATATCTTGAAAATAAGGTGGGGAAGTGTCTTTAAAACCTCTGGTGTTGCACTGATCACAGAAAAAGTGGATAGTAAATAAAGTGCCTGAAAATGTATGAATTTTGTTGGCAATTCATTTTTGACTTGCCACAGGGACAATGTGAAGGGTAATTATGGGGTGGTTCCATGGCTGACTTGCATGGAAATGGAGAAACATTCACTGACTGAAATGTATGTTGTAGACAAAGAGAGGGTGAGCAAAAGAAGCAGCTTTCTGCCAGCAGTGTTCAGCCATGATCACAGAATCACAGAACATTAGGGATTGGAAGGGACCTCAAAAGATCATCTAGTCCAATCCCACTGACACAGCAGGATCACCCAGACCAAGTCCCTTCCAATCCCTAATGATTCTATGATTCTAAGTCCTTTCAGAGCAAAACATAGATCATCTCAGGTATCCGAACAGCAAATCTTGAAATAATGAACTTGAAAAAATGATGCCTTATGTAAAAATTCATGGTAATATGCCCTTGTTGCTATTCTTCTCTATAATAACCAACAGCAGAAACTTAGGTAGCCAGGTCACACAACAAGCGTAATGAACCTTGATAGCAGGAATGCATGGTTTCTGAGCAGTCTACAGCTCGAATGTTATTCATCTGGATTACTCAGAAACTTCCACTGAATTGCAAATGTTCAGAGAAAATAAGGGACAATTTAGTGAAAGGCTCCATCTGGACTTCTCAAAGCTATTTAGTCAAAGGTGGTGGCAGTGATGGTGTGGTGGTGGTGAGTTTGGCAGTGTCACTGCAGTAAAACCCCCTCTCAGATGCAGCGATGGCAATAAGAACGAACCACACAGGAATGCAGATACGACCCAGTGTAAAGCTCTCACTGTTATTAGTTATGTACAACAGTGGCTCTGCTGTTAGTTACTCACTTCAGAATAAGCTCAGAAGTCAGCTGATTGGTTATTCAAAACTCTGGAGTCCTTTATGCAATCTATAAGCAGCAATAAAGCTTGGTGGAGGTTTTATAAGAGGAGAGAACAATGAAGCTGTATGGTCATGAGGATGTGCATTGCAATGAAGTAAGTAAATAATAGAAAAACTCACCTAGGTAGGACTCACAGAAATGTCTTTGGCTGAGACTAATGAGAAACTCAGAGTATATCCACCCTCACAGTAGACTGGGATGCAAAGGTCTTAAATAACAGCAAACCTATGAACTCTGGACCCAGAAGCAAGATAACCACATCAGGGTGATACAGTGCTTCAGTTAATGAACTGAATTAGATGGCACTTGTGTGTTTATGTTGGCGTAGACATGTCTTTAACTGCTGCTAGACAGACTTCTGTTGTTATGTCCAAAAATGCAGTCTAGAAGAAAATGTAATTCCATGGGTACTCTAGTGCAGGTAATTAAAATGAGAAGGTCAGAGCAGCATTCTGCCAAGAAGTGGGATAAGGCTTTCCTTGAGCAAGGCTGCAGGCAGGGCAGCAGAATTCCATCCTGGTGTCCCATGGGAATGGAAACACCTGCGAGGTCTACTGGTTTCAGTTCCAGAGAAAGGTAGGATTTGTAACACACTTTGTGCAGTATTTCTTTGCATCCAGTTCTAAATTGTCTTCTGCTCAGCTGTGCATCTGAATTACTAGCTTTATGAATTAATTGTCTCCTGAGCTTCAACATGAAATATCTCTGTCTTTCATAGTTTCCTTCCGGAGGAGCTGGCTTGAGAACACCTTGGCCCTTCTATACTATGTAAGGGAGGAGCCATTTGCACTAATCAAAGAGGTTTTTTGACATGTTTGACTGCAAAAAAGTATGACCAAGTGGCCTGTGAAGAGGAGATAAAGTATGGACAAACATTACAACAAGCGAGGAAAAGCCACACCTAGAGCACCTGTGCATCGCTCCTGAGGGATGTCCCCAGGCTCCTGAGGGATGTCTCCAGGCTCCTGAGGGATGTCTCTTTCTTCTTGCCAGCACAGCTAGGTTTTACTTTAGAGAGGACATTCGTTCTTCCCTCAGCACATGCCAGTGCTCGACTTTGCTCATAATCTAATAAATAACGTGTTCGTATGTCACCATATCTGTCATGTTGTCACATCATTCTTCCAGACTGATACGCCAGAGCTTTCTCACCTCACAAGAATCAATCTTTTTGTACAACCAGAGGCAATCCAAATCAATTTTAAAAGAAATCAGGATGGGTAGTCTCATATATTGGAGGAAAATCTTTTAACAAATGCCATTCAAGGTTGTCTTGTAGTTCATGATTTCATGATCTCACTGAAACAACTGCAAAGTAGCAACCACGTGGCAAATGGCCACCTTGATGGTCAAGAAGATAAGGTACATTATTATGTAGACATTACCTAGTCAAGAGCACATAGAAAGCCTGTGAAGTGTTTAAAATTGTAGCTGTCATATTGTATTCTGAATAGTTTACCAAATAGTCTCATCATTGCTTTTCATTAAAATCTCATCTTTAACTTTCCCTACCTTGGTATCAGCTTCCGCTAAGCACGTGAAATAGACGAGTGGAAGTAGAATCCCATGCTGTTTTGAGATCAGATAAAGGGATAATGAAAAGTCTTATACTGAATGCAGAAATAACCCAGGTGTTCTAGAGAAGGAATAATAGATGGAGTCTCATTTCTTGTGCTTGCAGTAGTTATGAAAAGGATGTTCACAAATAAATTCTAAATTTTATTGCCACTTAAGATGGCCATCCTAACATGATCTTGTTTACAAAGACAATTCTGTTGAGTGTTCTTGTAGAAATACCCATTTATTTGTAACGAATTTTATCTGTATCTCATTCTGTTTCCCAAGGATACTGGATTGAAAGCAGAGTCGTGCTTCTTCTTTGCAACTTCTTTCCACCTATAAAAACATAATGATGTCAAAGGGTTAAATCTGTGACAGTGACAGTGTCCCCCACCACACTCCAAATTCTACATCGCAAAGTTTACATCAATTTGAAGGGACAGGGAGAAAGAAACAATGTAGAAGAAGACATCGATATCTCTTCTGTCCCATCCTGACTGTAGCAGCCTAATTTCCCTGGGGTGACATCTGTCCCAAGTCCACCAACATGGTGACCTTTGCCACCTTGCAAGCTCTCAGCTGGAGCAATCCTCTTGCTTCACTTGGAATGCCTCTAGCCACTCATGCCTAGTAACTACACACATGCCTAGTAAACATCTGTACTATCTACATGACATCTAAGATGCTAAACAATCTCCACACAATCCCCACGGGTGTGCTGAACATCTGTGTGATGGACCAGAGAGCTAAACTCACATTATCTTAACTTCTCTCCTACTACCTTAGCTACTGGACCCACTTCTCCCACTCTACATAATAGTATGATCTTATCAATGTTATCCACATCTGACCAGCACCTCCCTGCTTGACTGCTACCTTCCTCTCCTCTCTTCTTATGGGAAAGCTGTAGGATGGGTCACCTGTCACTGGTTCTGGCAGCTGACAGGAAATGATCTGTGACTTACTGCATTCAGGGTTCCAGTGAAAACCAGTCCTAGAAATATTTGTAGCTGAAACAAATAGTAGCCTTTTCCTAATAGTATATTTTTAGCTCTTAACTTCAGTTGTCTGAGAAAGAAGAGGCGATCTCAGCTTGGTCCATGTTAAAATGAGGACATAAACTTGTATTTGTAAGCATCTCTTTTTCTGAGTGTAGTTATATGAAGCACATTTCTGAGCTGGAGAAGTTGCTACTGTATGTGTTCCCATGCTGCCATTTTACATCTACTCCCTAGAACTCTGGGGAAAAAAAGTTAATTTCTTTAAATGCTTTCTTTTACACATCTGCTTCCCTATGAAAGGGCCTTTCTGAAGGCTCCTGAGGTGTTCAGCAATAACAGGGATGCATTCATAGTTTGTATAGCCAGGATGTGGATCCATTATTTAGAAAGTATTTCGATTGTCTGATGTCATTCAAGTTTTTTCTTATTCTGTGCTGACTGCCTGGCTCTCTGCGGCATGAGAAAGAAAACAGCCCTTCTTCCAGGAGTAATCACACTGCAATCAAACTGTGCAATATGATTAGGTCTGCCTGAGTCCTCAGTGCATTGAAAGAGTGGTCCTGGAGGACCCGTCCATTGTGTTTTGTTCCTCTCAGTACTGGCAGCTGATAGAAGTCATAGCCTGAAGAAGTTGCAAAATCTGGAAAACAAATATAGTAGCAGGGGAATGACATGGAAAAGCCAGAGCAAAGAAAAACAGCATGAAAGAAAAGATATAATTGGGAAAAGGGAAAAACAGTCCAAAGGAAAAAGAAACAGAAACAACATTTAAAAAAAAAAAAATCAAGAAAGTTAAGTCAATAAAAAAAGGAAAATTTAGAATGCTTGCCCTGAAAATGAAGGGAAAGCATAGAGAAAATAAATTGTACTGTCTCTTCAGAATCAGACCCAGAAAGAACAAGGCAATCAGAGAACACAGAGCAACCCAAAGAAAATTCAAGATTAAGAAAAAAATACTTCTGAAAAAATAACACATCTTCCATGTAAAATCCAGCATTGTCTGCTAAAGTAAAGGTGTCCTCACTTTTGACACCTTACTGGAGGTACAGCCTATAATGGGTACTGTCTGCAGAATGTGGCGTTAAGAAATGCAGAGTTAGTCGGATGTGCCTCGTGTTTTTACCAAAGAAGACACACACAGCTGATTGTATTACTCACACAGGGCATACTGCACAACTTTTCTCTTGTTGGATATCATTGCTCTTCAAAGCAAGAGTTTGGTGCAAGTAACTAGTCAGGACTTTCAGTCTGTTGTTCTGAGGCATCTGGGAATGTTAAAAAAATGAGGCCACATTGACTATCTGGTGTTGAATTTCCACCAATGAGATTTATGATCTTGTCAGACTTTCCTACCAATAAAAAGCATTTTCTAGAATATTCATAAAAAGCAAATATAAATAGGAAAAACCCAGAGCTGAAGTGAAGGCATTTGAGGGGTCAGTCAAAGAGCAGCATCATTCTTTTAGTACCTGAAAGTAAAAACAATTTAAATTGTAGCTTTTTTTTTTGTTTGCTTCACTTGTTCTCTCAACCAAACCAATGTACATCTGGACTTGTGGTTTCTAACAAACAGCTGCCCTCAGGTAATCTCACATCTATCCACCTTTCTTTTTTCACACTGGCTTCAAAGTTCAGAATTTCAGCAAGCAGGCTGCCCTCTAGAAACTAATCTCCAGGAAATAATGCAGTATCCTATGCAAGAAAACACACAAGTGATTCTTAGGAAACCTTTTGAGGTGTTTTATTGGCAAAAAGTGTTTGAAAAAAGTTCTGTTACACCAAACGGACCATTTGGTGAGCTGTCACTGTCGTACATCACTGGGAACTCTGGTTGCCTTTACTGATACTGTACAGTGCCATTTTATCATGACAAAACCACACTGCCAATGCTAAGATCTTATTTTGTAAATGACATGAGGGTGTGTTTGGGCACTGACTTAAGGCGTGACCTCTTCATCGCAGTCATATATACCTTTAACAGTATTTGCCTCACTCACAGTATAAGAAAGAAATCGGTCAACTAGGGCAAGCCCAGTAGAGCACTGCCATGGTGCTAGGGGCAAGAGTGCCTGTCCTGCAAAGGAGGGACTGGGGACCTGGGCTGGCTCAGCCTAGAGAAAGGGTGATTTTGGAGATACACCAGTCCCTGATACATCATGCGGAAAGCATCAAGGAAACGGAGCCTGCTAATGAGTGATCGGAGGATAAAGGGGCAACAGACATGGAAGTGAGAAAGATTCAGCATGGATGGAAAGGGAAACTTTATCTCTACAAGGACATTCCAGCAGTGGCACAGACTGCCCACATCCTGTGCAGGCGCCATACCTGAGGGTTTTCAAGACTCATCTGATACACCCTTGTGTAACTTGTTCTGGTCTCACAAGCGACCGTGGTCTGAACAAGAAGTTGAACCGCAGACCTCTTGGGGTCTCCTCCAGTCTGAATTTTCCTGTGATTCTGTGTTTCAGTGCTAATAACTAGTGACCAGTCCTTCCTTTTTAAGTCTGCACAAAGATGTCAGCAGTCCTCCTACTAGGGCTTGCAGCAAATCTAGTTAACAATAAACACTTGATTGGAAAGCACAACACTGCATAGCTTTCAGGTGCTCATATTAAGCAGTAAGACTTAGAATATGTTTTACTTTAATAACTGTGAGTACAGCTCAACACTTACATTCTATGGACTACTAGCCAGATCACAAAGTCTAAAATTTGTCAAGTACATTGGTACCTACAGAAGGTATTTAAGAGCTTGAGTCATATCAGAACCTTAAACTCTGCTTGACCACATTGCAACACTCACTTACACAATTGTAATATAATAATTGTCTCCTAGGGCTACAAGGGACTCTGACAGAAGTGCTGAAATATTCATGAATACAGGTGTCAGCAGGAAAAAATGAACAATAAATAGTGCAGCCACACGTGCGCAGCACAATTATAAACTGGCACAAGGAGTACTGGCTAGGGAAGACTAGACATAAAGCCCTGTAAAATGGTGGAGGGGTAATTATTTGAGAATTAATATGAGCACCTAAAGATATGTGGTGTTATGCTTTCTAATCAAGCATTTGTTGTTAACTACATTTGTTGCAAGCCCTAGTCTGAGGACTGCTGACTTCTTTGTACAGACTTGAGAAGAAAGAACTGAAGTGCAGCCCTGGACTGTGAGTACCTCTCACAGAAAGACACAACACACAGTAGGTATAAATGATGACATACAGTACTTCATCCTGCTTCTCGGCTTGTCTCCAGAGAGCCTTGCCTGTTACAGTTACTTCTGCAAGTAATGGAAAAGTCTTTTCCATGAGCTGTGAGTAGCTCAGCATCCCTGGTAAACAGCACACTGTGGTAGTAAGGGTCCTTATAGCCACAATAAAAATCAGATGTTTTTCTGCTAACAAGCAGCTGACATGGTCTGCAGCTAGGCAAAAGAAGGATTAGTACTTTCTGCAGGTTACTGGCAGTTCCAGTGTTCTGCTGCAGTCCCCAGGAGAGATGCACAGAGAGATTTTAGCAGCAGGAACTGGTGCCTGGGCACAAATTCCTTTAAGTGCCTTGATCCAGAATCACTGTGGTAATTGTCTGCTGCAGTGACAGAGCTGGTTGGGTGTGAGCAGTTATGTGATCCTATGGCTATCTTGCTGTTTTCCCAGGCATTGCACACGTTTGAGAAACATCGAGCCTGCCGGAGTGTTGGCAGCTCCTTCACAATAAGGCTGGGACCCACTGACCTCTCTTTTTCAGTGTATGATCTCTAACTGTGGTGTGCAGTGGGTGTCTAGGGGAGGAGATATAAGCACAGGGTGGGTGTGAGACTGATGCTTCCCCATGTTGTTCTCCCAGTCTCAGGACATGCCTGCCTCAGGAATCTGAAGAGCCAAAGGAGATGTGTAGGAAACTCTTGATGGATTTTTATCCTGATAGGTTCTCTGAGAATATTTTGAAACCAGGCAAAACTTATCTACAAGGTGCCAGTGATCCCTAAAGACTGCTCAACCTATTGCTCTTCAAACCCCTGTATGTTTCTTTCTGTCTTCTCTGACCAATATAAGAGATGATGCACAAAAGCTGACAGCACAGTTAGGACCATACCCACCAGGGATACTGTTGGCTGTTGCCATGAACTTCGTGTAGCCTGGAAGGCTAATGCTGGTGTTCACTGTCCCAGAATATTTGCCGTGGTTGCTCCTCCTTTAAAACTCATTCTGTATTTTAATTTTGCAATCAGCTAACCGTTCTTTGTGAAAGCTCTGTCAAAGGTATTGCACGTGCATCTGGTTAGCTGTCACAGGTAAACTGCCATTTTTGCTGATGACTACAGTTCTCTGAGATGGTTTTGCATCTCTAGGCTCTGAATAGAGGAGTTGTTTGCAGTGTGGTCATTTCTCATTTTATTACTGGTATAATGGTTCCTTTGCAGAGATTAACTGAGTCACAGAGCCTCTTAATACAAACATCCTCATGGCAGAAAAAATAATTTATGCTGCTAGACTTAAAAAATACCTCAGATGTTTATTTAGTAAGTGGTGGCATAAACAAAGTAAAAATGCCCACAAAAGAACATCAGAGAGGCTACAATGAAAACAATCAGATCTTATGAGAAATCACTTCTGTTATAGAAATATCACTCCTTTTGATTATATTTGCACATCATTTAATTTGCTAGGTACAGAAATAAAGCCCTGTCAGTGACTTACCTGGTTTGTAAAGTGTGTCTGGCCATGTCTAATGTAAATATAAGGACCATTTCTGTTCCTGAGGAGCCATAAGACTCCCTGATTCCCATACACTGTCCTGATGACTAACACAACAACATGAGATGAGCAATTCACAGAATCACAGAATATTAGGGATTGGAAGGGACTTCGAAAGATCATCTAGTCCAATCCTCCTGACACAGCAGGATCACCTAGACCAAGTCACACAGGAGCACATCCAGGTGGGTTTTAAATGTCTCCAGAGAAGGAGACTCCACAACCACCACGGGCAGCCCATTCCAGTGCTCTGTCACCCTCACTGTGAAGAAGTTCCTCCTCATATTGATGTGGAACCTCCTATGTTCCAGCTTACACTAATTGCCTCATGTCCTGTCATTAGATGACACTGAGAAGAGCCTGGCTCCATCCTACTGACACTCACCCTTCACATATTTATAAACATTAATGAGGTCATCCCTCAGTTTTCTTTTCTCCAAGCTAAAGAGACCCAGCTCCCTCAGCTTTTCCTCATAAAGGAAGTGTCCTACTTCCTTAATCATCATCATGGCTCTGCAGTGGACTCTGTCCAGCAGTTCTGTGCTGTTCTTGAACCCAGGGGACCAGAACTGGACACTATACCCGAGATATGGTCTCACCAGGGCAGAGTAGAAGGGGAAGAGAACCTTTCTTGATCTGTTAACCACTCCACTTCTGATCTGTTGGCCCTCTTGGCCACAACAGCACATTGCTGACTCATGGCCATCCCGCTGTCCAGCAGGACCCTCAGGTCCCTTTTTCGTACACTGCTCTCCAAAAGGTCTGTCCCCAACCTATACTGGTACCTGGGGTTATTCTTGCCCAGATACCAGACTCCACACTTACCCTTGTTATACTTCATTAAAAATATTCCTATGCAGCTCTCCAGCCTGTCCAGGTCCCACTGAATGGCAGCACAGTCTGCTGGATTGTCGGCCACACCTCCCAGCTTTGTGTCATCAGCGAGCTTGCTGATAGTGTTCTCTGTTTCCTTCTCCAAGTCATTAAGGAATAGTACTAGTACTGGTCCCAGTACCAATCCTTGGGGGACTTCACTAGGTACAGACCTCCAGCTAGACTCTGTCCAATTGACCACTGGTCTCTGGCTTCTATCCTGCAGCCAGTTCATAATCTACCTCACTACCTGATCGTCTAGACCACTGCCTTAGTTTGGCTGTGAGGATGCTATGTGAGACTGTGTCAAATGCCTTACTGAAGTCAAGATGGACCACATCCACCACACTGCCATCATCTATCCACCTGGTTATGCCCTCATAAAAGGCTGTCAGGCTGGTCAAGCATGACTTCCCTTTGCTGAAGCCATGCTGACTGTCCCCAATGACCCTCTTGTCCGTGCTATACCTAGACACAGCTTCAAGGATAAATTGTTCCATCAGCTTTCTGGGGATGGAGATGAGGCTGACCAGTCTATAGTTATTTGGGTCCTCCTTCTTATCCTTTTTAAAGATTGGAGTGACATTTGTTATCCTTCAGTCCCCAGGCACCTCTGTGATAGCCATGACTTAGCAAACATGATGGAGAGTGGCCTAGCAAGGACTTCAGCCTCTCACTTAGCACTCATGGGTGCATCTCATCAGGACCCATGGGTTTATGTACATCCAGTTTGCTGAATTGATCCCTAAGACAGTTATCATCAACCAGTGCAATCTTCTCTTTTGTCCCAACTTCCTTTGGGGCCTCAGCAGTTCTGGGGCTTGATATCAAGACAACCCCCAGAAGTATAGACAGAGACAAAGGTGTTGAGTATCTCTGCTTTCTCTGTATCCTCTTCAGGGCACCCACCTCACTCAGCAGGGGGCCTACATTGCCTCTAGTTTTCATTTTGCCGGCAATATATTTGAAGAAGCCCTTTTTGTTACCTTTGACCTGTCTTGCAAGGTTTAATTCCAAGGAGGCCTTGGCTTTCTTAGTTGCATCTCTACATCTTCTGGCTAGAGTCTTGTAAACATCTCAAGTGGCCACTCCCTCTTTCCATGACCTATAGACTTTCTTCTTCCTCTTCAGTTTGCCCAGAAGCTCCCTGTTTAGCCATGCAGGTCTTATGGCTCCTTTCCTTGACTTCATACCCATTGGGATGCTCTGATCTTGAGCTTGAAAGAATTGTTTTTTGAATATTAACCAACTGTTTTGGGCCTCTTTACCTGCCAGTACCCTGTCCCATGGGATTTCCTCTAGCAATTGCTTGAAAAGACTAAAGTTGGCCCTCCTGAAGTTCGGGTTGTGATTCTGCTAGGCATTCTGTTCCTGCCAAATGAGATCCTGAACTCCACCACCTCATGGTCACTGCAACCAAGGCTGCCCTCAGCCTTCACTGCTTCAGCCAGACCCTCCTTGTTGGCGAGTACAAGATCCAGCCGTTCTCCCCTCCTAGTGGGCTTCTCCAGCATTTGCATCAGGAAGTTGTCAGCAATGCAGTGGAGGAACCTCCTGGACTGTGGGTGGCTGGCTGAGTAGGTCTTCCAGCAAATATCAAGGTAATTAAAAGCCTCCATGTGAAGCAGGGCCTGTAGCTGTGAGGCTGCTGTCAGCTGCCTGTAGAAGACCTCATCAACTTCCTTGTCCTGATCTGGTGGCCTGTAATAAGCCCCAAGCCAGCCTGCCCCTTAATCCACACACACAAAGTCTCAACTCTCTCTTCTTCTGCCTCTGGACAGAACTCAATATTCAGTTCCTTTTTCACATAAAGATCTATTTCACCACCTGATCATGCTGACCTGTCTCTCCTGAAAAAGGCATATCTGTCCGTGACCACATTCCGGTTGTGGAAGCTGTCTCACTATGTGTCTGTAACTGTCACCAGATCATAACCACCTGACTGAAAACAGATTTCTGACTTTTCCTGATTGTTCTCTGTGCTGTGTTCACTGACGCGCAGGCATTCCAGGGATTGAGTTGAGCCCTCCAATTTCATCGTAGAACAATGGGATGCCTTGTGGTCTTCATCAAGACCAGAGAGCTGCCCCACTGGTGCCCACCCAGCAACAACCCTACCCCCCTTCGTTTCTAGTTTAAAGCCAAATGAATTATCTATGTCAATCCCTGCTCCAGAACTCTTTTGCCCTTCTGAGATAAACCTTTCCAATCTATCACTGTCAGGTCTGGTGTCTTATAAAGCCAGCCACTGTCAAAGAACCCAAAGCCTTGCCTCTAACATCAGTCTTGTAGCCAGACATTAATGGACTGAATCCTTCTATTCCAGCCTATGTCCTCACCCGAAAATGGAAGTAGAGAGGACAACATAGTTTGTGCCCCCAGACCCTTTCACCAACTGTCCCAAGCTCTGAAAGTCTTTCTTCATTCCCCTCAGACTATGGAATGCAGCTTCCTCCCCACCTGTCTGGAAGATCGGTAGTTGATTGCGCTAGGTTAGAGAGTGTCCTAGTTATATCCCTCATTAGGGGTCCAGGTAGACTACAGACTTCCCTATGATGAGGGTCAACACTGTATATTAGGCTCTCAGTTCCCTTCAGGAGCAAGACTTCTTTGTGGAATAGGTTGTCACATTGCCAGAAGACCTGTCTGATTTTGATAAGACCTCTGGAATAGGTTGTCTGTCACCTATATCCCTATTAGACTGGCTGTCTCCCAGGAAGGCCTTATACCTCTTTCTTAGAGGTACCTGGGGAGATGAAGCAGGTAAATCAAGGTTGTCATCTTCTGCCATGGCCATGAACTTGTCTCCACTCACCCCTTCTACATAGGCTTCTGTCTTCCATCTGAGAGAGGCAGGATGCAGGAACCCCTTGATTCTAGGTGTGATTTGGCTGTTGCATGAAGCACAGAGCCTGGCTCCACCAGTCTATCTCCATTTCAGCCTCCCTAATGCTCCTGGGCCTTTCTACTTCAGCAAGTTTGCAGATGACACAAAGCTGGGGGCAGATGTGGCTGAGTTGGAGGGCAGAAGGGCCCTGTAGCGGGACCTTGACAGCCTGGACAGATGGGCAGAGTCCAACGGGATGGCGTTCAGTAAGTCCAAGTGCTGGGTGCTGCACTTTGGCCACAACAATCCCATGCAGAGCTACAGGCTGGGGTCGGAGTGGCTGGAGAGCAGCCAAACAGAAAGGGATCTGGGGGTGCTGATCGATGAGCCAGCAGTGTGCCCAGATGGCCAAGAAGGCCAATGGCTCCTGGACTGCATCAGGACGCCACACCATGGCCACACCATGCTCGGACTGGAGAAGCAAGACTGGTGCAGATTTGCCATCGTGACCCCCCACCATGGACAGCCTTCAGCATCGCGGTGAGCTGGGCTACTCTTCCCCCTGGAGCTGAGACAGGAGAGAGAGAGGAGAGGAGAAGATCTTTGGAAGACCCTCTTGGCCACGTGTGGAGTGTGGAGGGGTACGGCCCTGCTGACCCAGACATGCGGTCAGTCTCCATCTTGGATCTTGCACATGGCCGGGGCCATGTGGCTGAGCCACCGCCATTTTGGAGAGGCTGATCAGCAGGAAGAGAGGCTGTTTGTCATTTCTGCAGCTGAGAAAAGACTGGCAGCGCTTAAGTTTTGGGGGAGAGCTCCTTTGTGCTTAGCTGAAGAAAGCAGGAGGACTTCAGAATCCTTAAACCTTGGATCTGAAAGACAGAGACTGGGTTCTTTGTTTGCTGCTGCACCGAGGGATGCAGGTGTGGGCGCTGAGAAACTCAAGCCATCCTGGACTGACATGTTCTCGTTCCCAGGTCTCTAAACTGAAAGAAGAACCAAGGCCCAAACTATAGTGACCTCCCATTGTATTTTTCTCAGGTTGTGTGATGGCATTTACGACAGAGTTTCTAGTTTGTGTGCACCAGCTTGCGTAACCCTTTCTCTCATTCTGTATATAGTTATAGAGTTAATAAACCTTTCTGCAGTTTCCCTAAGCCATCCATTGTCTGACAAATTTATCCGAGATGTCATCGAGACCTCACTGCTTTGCTTTCCTTTCTTTTATCTTAAATTGTGGTCCTGAACCCACCACAAATGCAGTAGAGGAACATCCTGGACTGTGGCTGACTGGCTGAGTAGGTCTTCCAGCAAATATCAGGGTAGTTAAAATCCTCCATGTGAAGCAGGGTCGGTAGCTGTGAGGCTGCTGTTAGCTGCCTGTAGAAAACCTCATCAACTTCCTTGTCCTTACCTGGTGGCCTGTAATAGACACACACAACAGTGTCACCCAAGCCAGCCTGCCCCTTAATCTGCACACACAAAGCCTCAACTCTCTCTTCAGCCACTCTGAATTATAAATATTTATCCAATTTATAAATATTGACTTATAAATCAATGAATAAATTGATTTACACAATTAAGTATAAATCAATTAGAGCAGATATGCTTGAAATGGCTCTGTTTGCACTTGATCACAGTATTCACAGACTTTGCTTCATTAGAGGTTTACTGAGCCCAAAAGCAGAATATGGACTTGGATATAACTTTTGGGTCTCCATTAAGTTTGTGCCATACTCTGTTGTATGGTATTGACATGCTTGCAGCTGTCTGAAGTCAGAATTTCCAGAAAGCCTCAAGAAAATGCTGACGGGAGAATTGAATGTACGTCGATCAGTGCTCTGCTGCTCTGCTGAACCAGATTTTCCCACACTCTCCGTGAATGGTTTTACTGACTGAGGAGGCACACATCCTTAACAGCAAAAACACCTCGTCAGTAGTTTGTATTGGTCCTGTTCCTCCATGAGTGATGTAGAAATAAGGTAGTAAGGAGTTCCAGACTGAGAATGCTGTGTAGCTTTGCAGTAGCATGTATGATAAAGCAATGTGTATGAGCAGCAAGTAGAATGGAGAGATGCTACTAGCTACTGGCAGAGACCTGCATGCTTAGAAGAATGCAAGGCAGCTGATGAGAAAACTGCTGGGATGCCTAAGTCTTCAGACTTAGGATACTAAAGCAACAATAGGAGACTGAAGCTTTAATTATTAATATTATTATTCGATGTGACAGGTCACACACACACAGGCGTATGCGTACGCATCTGTGCTACTGTGGTAGTAGTACGGTTTAGTTCATATGCTTTTAAGGCATTTCAGAGTGTTGCACAAATTTTTTGTATGTCTAATAAGCAAAAAACTATGCAATCGTTCAATAAAGGATTAAGAGCCTAATTATTTCACTACTAGGTTTGCAAGATTAAAGTTTTTGGAAAAGATTGGAAGAACTGATGAGTCATGATTGGAGCAGGGTATGTATTTTTCCAGATTTCAGTGATGCTTTTCATGCAGGAACTTAATTGAACCTATATGTTTTAGAGACAAGAAAAAAATTCATATTGACTTCTAGATCCCTACTTACATCAAAGGCTGCTGAAACTTGGGTGAGAAACAGAAAGTAATACTGATGTATAATTTCAGTTGACATTTTTATGCCTAAGAACTCCATCTGCCATCAGAGGAGCTGGCTATTTTGTTCTTAGTGTCCCTGTAGGCTGCAATACTTTCATTTTTCTGTCTTGTATATTAAGAGCTATGATGATACATCTTCATCAAGTCTTCATTACATATCAGTATATCCATATTCTGTGCCTTCTCTCCTAAATCTGTGCCTCAGTACACAGGCAGAATGAGGCTTGTTTAGACAGTAGCTTTTCAATACTTTTTCAAGTTTGTTCTTTGTAGTGGTTCCTACTTTGTTTACTGTATCTTTTGTAAATATACTTCTACAAACACAGCCATTAATTTTTCATGGGTCTTTTTTTCAGTGGAGGTTATTTGTACAGATTTTTTAGCTTTTCATAAACTTTTCTTTAATATTCTTACAATACTTTTAAGAGACAAGTAGCATCACCTTCATTTTGCAGATTTCAAACAGCAGTGTGCAGCAAACGAGGTAAAAGAATAATTTGGTGTTTCGTTCAAGTACATAGAAAGAAATAATATTTTTATATGGTTTTGAGTTCTCTTTCTTTTAACATCCACTGCAGTTTTGGATCTTTAGTTTATCACCTTCCTGCTAAATTTCAAGCATCTTGTCTAAGGAGAAGGGCTTATGAAAAAGAGGTGATCAGCATTTCTTACATGGACAAAACTGAACCTTGTTTGGGAAAGATTATGAATGGTGAGAGGAAAAATGCTCCTCAAAACTTCAGTCTGAGGCAGTTGTGGAGCATAGAACATTCTGGTCTATATTATTAGGATCTGACAATTCACAATGCAAACATAAAAGTCTTACTGCAATGTTTAGCAACCATAGTGACAGCTGATGCTTTCAGACGAAGAGCACTCCTCTCAAAAGGTGGTGTTGAATTGTGGTAACCTAAGGGTCATAGTGGTTTCTATTTCAGTCCTGAAAAGAACAGCTTGTTCTCCTCTGTTCCTTATAACTCTGAAAAATGCTGCCTCTCAAACCTGTAACAAGATGCCTTTTTCAAGGAACATTGAATTTTAGACCAGATTTGGAAATATCATTCCTTGAACTATTTCAGAAACCTGAAATTCAGATATTTCAGTGAGAAAAATGTGGACTTCAATTCCCCCAAAATTTTGGTGTGAGTCTGGACAAAATGAAATACTGTTAATAAGATTATATTCTATGTACAGTCTTTTATCTTTGCATTTTCTACTCCATTGTTTGCCAACATGATTTCCTGAAGCTGAAGAATGATCTTGTAATTAAGACATTCAAGTGGGATTCAGAGCACATGGATGATTTTCCCACATCTGCTTGGAAAATGCTCCATGTGGTGGATTTGTTGTGTTTCTGGTGCATTTTCCCATGTCTCAGATGGCTACTAGAGTGTAAAGTCTGTCACCTAGAAAGTTTCTGACTGGCTGACACCACTTTATTCTTGTCTTGTGAGCCAGTAGAAAGGCAATCCAACCTGCCCAATTCACACTATGTAAGATGTGATAGACTAAAAGGATGTGTGACTAGTGAGTGACCTGTTTGCACAACTGCAATAGATCCCAAATGTATCAGAATTAGCTCTTATGCACAGAGCAGAATCACAGAAAATCAGGGATTGGAAGGGACCTCAGAAGATCATCTAGTCCAATCCCCCTACCAGAGCAGGATCACCTAGACCAAGTCGCATAGGAACATATCCGGGCAGAATGCATGTATGCTGTCTCTCCAACACATCAAAACCACCCTGCATGTAGCACTATGTCATCTTCCTTAGGTGATTCTACTCTAGCACCGGTTTTGGACTAGATGATATTTAGAGATCTCTTCCAACTCCTGCTGATCTGTGATTCTGTGATCCCAGGTGCCCTGGAGATGAGTGCATGTGCCATACAAATACGGTCCAATGATTTCTGAAAGTGTCCGGTTCTGGTTTTGTACTGTGTTTGAAGATAGTGGAACTCCTGATCCAGTGTGGGCCTCCTTGCTTATAATAGAAATCAAGTGAATGAGAAAAAGTAGTTTCTATTTTCAGTCTTAAATGCTCTTATGTTCTTGGAGACAGAGTGTTTGAAGAAGGCAACAAGACTGTCTTTGTATCTACAAATAGCTGCAGGCTCAAAGTGCTCCCAGTTACTGGGCTAAATGGAAAATGAGCACAAGTTTCAGTGTTATTAATGCACTTAACAAGACAAGAAAAACAAGTATAACATTATCAGAGAAAAAAATGGACTCCTTTAGTGATGCTTGAATTCCAGAATCTTAGTATTAGTGAAAATATTTGTATTAGCTACAAACCAAAGTATTTTTTTGCCAGTAAAAACAGATGCCTCTTGACTCACATTATTTGCTTTTTATCACAAATATCTCTTTAGCAGCTTTTAAAGAGTGATTGTAAATAAATCCATACCACTTTCATGTGTAGTGTACTGGTGTGCTACTTCTAGATAATCTTGTTATCAGGGAGCGAGTTACTCTTTTGTATTTAATTAAATTTAATTTGTATTCAATTGTAATAATAAATTGTATTTAATTAAATTTAATTTAAAAGTCACATTTTTCCAGTTAATAGAAATGCGATGAGTATTCTGACAAACACTCCTTCTATGAATCTTCATTTTTATACTAGAAATGATAGACATTTATATGATCTTACATCTGAAGTAAGGAAATGAATTCAAGATTTCCACTCCAAATTTCTGCTTATGAAGCCATTAATAAATTTCCTGTTCTCCTTGTTTCTCCAAAGGAATGCAATCCATTGTTTCACCCTAAAAGCTGTAATCTAGGAAGTGTCAATAGCAGTGTGATTGGTAGAATGATGCTATTTTACTGGCATACGCTGTTAAGAAAGTAACAAGCAAGTGAACAGTTGTTGTTTGATGTCCATTGCATAGAAGAACGAATTCTGCTACTAGCAACGATGGACTTGTGTTGGATCAGGCTCATCACAACCTTTGCAGTTCTGATGGAATCTGGTGAGGTCTGTTGAAAAGACTTGGGACCTCTCGTAGTTAGAAGTCCAAAGAGCTGGAGGTCCAGACAAGAGAAGGCGAGCATCACATTCCAAGGGAGAAGAAAAAACAGACTAGTGTTTTATCATTATTATTGTGCACTGGGATGAGGTTAAGCTCACCACACAGGATACGGAGAACTACTGGCCATGGTTAGGAATCTTCTGGATGTGACAGAGAACAATTTAAGATGCTGGCAAAGGTTATAGTGAGGGATGCCTGGATTTTACGTGGGAGTGGGTTGAACTCCATGGGAAACTAGACAGGAATGTTGGGAGCCATTTGAGAGTGGTCTTTTGCAAGGACAACAGTGTACAACAGAAATACCATACAAGGATGGGATGACTGAGGAAACAATCCCACCCTCCCCACCCTGCCGCTTTGTGTGTTGGTACAAAACTGTAGGAACAATGCAGACAAAGAAATAAGAGATGAGTTGCTCATTTGCAAGGAGATGGAGCTGGGGGAAAGCAGATCCAAGGAGGGCTGAGCAATTGGAAAACGCATAATGTGACAATTATATAATCCTGGCTGTTGTGGGGAACTTGCCAGGCAGGTCATTATTCTTGCTCACTGCAGACTTATTGGGACAATAAATAAAGTCAATTTTTTCTTAATACGTGACACATATCAAACCTACTGCCATGGTCAGCACTAGAGTGGGGACAGGATACTAGAGGATGAGCAGACTAGGATATCTGATGGCATCCCAACCTGACCTATGCCTGATGGCATTAATACCTACTCACCACTGGTACAATACATATGTATTGAAGACTTTGAGACACTTTAAGATGCTCCATGCATTCCTATGGTCAATGAATTACCACCGACCATCACTTGCATAAATACTACTCACATGCCTTGTGCCTTTCCCTGCCCTGGCCAAGCCAGAGTTCACCACTGAGTGTCACATACTACTTAAGGAGTCATATTTATTGATTTTCCTGTATTCGACATACATTTTCAGGTAATTAATTCTACAACTTGACCTTGTAAAAGATGGTTGCCCAATAACAAATGCTCTTCCAAGTTTAATCATCAGTATTGAAAAATCCATGTAGCCAAGTCTTTTTAGATATTTAAAAAAAGTAATTCTGAAATCTTGACTTTACAGTTGTTTTCGTTTCTTTGGAGGCAACTAATCATCCAGTAGAGGGAGTATGAGCTACCTTAAAAATGACTAAAGAACAGTTGAATCATATTAGTTGAATAATTTATCAAATAATTCTTATATCTTTCAAATAAATTATTCAGAAAATAAATTTTTCCATTATTCACTAGTGTGTGGTGCTTCTGAAATAATTCCCAACTGTATTAATCACATTTTTTTTCTCAGTGAATTCAATTATTATTTAAAATAAACCATCCATGCCCAGAAATGTGCAAACCACAAAAACTGATGCTGAAGGCAAATAAAGATGTCATTAGAGAACTATTCAGATGACTTATATGATAAAAGACCATGTGAACCACCACATATTGATGTTAATAATGGGACAGTGGACCAAGGCACGCATAAAAATGAAAATAATGGTCAGAAATGCAAAAAATGGAGGATAGCTTTGTGATAGCTGCTTCTAACATTGACAGTCACCAACCGTCCTTATGCTGTACTGTTAAGATCAAAAGAATGGCATGGTTTGCCGGGCAACACAAAATGGTACTTGAAAACAATTGGCTACTAAGTGGTGTCAATCTTAGGAAGGAAGAGAAAGTTTCACTGTGTAGTTATATATTAACAGCAATAGTAGAGTTTATATCTCAAATTTTCACAAACCCTTAGGCTTGGACTGCTACTTGAATGAGAGCTGGATACTAATCTCATTATGTGAGGGAAGGAGAATGGCAACTAAAGGCAAAAGCCTACTCCTCACTAGCTACTTTTCAGAGTGCAGTGTGGCAGAAGAGGCGTTTCACAGTGAGTGAGACATGGGGAAAGTTAACTGAAATGTGGTCTTGGAAAATTTGAAAGCCTCAGCCCAAACCAAAGGCTTATTCCTCCAAAATCTCTAGAGCAAGCCATCTGCTTTGAGCATATTTAATTTCCAATGTAAGTGCTGTCAGCAACAGCGGGAAATTAATCCTGGGGATCAAGGTCTGCTCCCACAACAGATGTACATCACTTACACATTGTATATCAACAAAGTTGGTCTGCACTTAAATTTCATGCTACACTGTGGCAAAGGTAATTAAAGCTATAGGTGATTAACTTGTTTTAGGATTTTACAGACAGTTTCAATCACTAAGCTTTTTGTCATGGCTGGTTCTTGTTTGTTCCTGAGGGAAAAAACCTCAGCAACCAGTTGTAGTTGAAATGGAAGGTTCAGAAGAGACCACACAGACAAAGAAAGATGGATGATTCCTGTTCTGATTTTGTGTGCAATAAGGTCATGTGTCCATGCTATATGATAGTTCGGCTTAGTTAAGTGAGAGTACTCTCTCCTGCTGAATTGAAGTTATCAAACATACTAGGGGTGTTCTCATTGAAATCTCTAAGTTGTGTGAGGAACAGATGTTGTGCTGCACAGAGGTATTTCTTCATTATCCCAACAAGCCTAGTCTTATATTTCACTGTCTGATAAGATCTTGTCCACCACTGTACTCCATACATCACCAGTGCAAGTCCTGTCATTAAACTAAACCTTTTTAGCAGTGTCATGACCTCCTTCCCCTTTTATGCTGCGTTAGGAAAAAGCTGAGAAACAGCATATTTGCTATTTCAACATATGTAGGCAACTTTTGCTGTGAAACACACTTGTCCACCCCTATGTTACACCAGCTGGAATTCTGATTTTCCTGGATAACACTCTGGTGCTGATCACAATCACCTTGATCCTGCAGCTCTTCCTCAAACTTGTGTCAGTATGCAGCTTGTGAGATTAGGCTCAGAAGGTACAAACACAAGATGCTGGCCTTAAAAAGGCTTTGGAGATGGGGCCGGCAAGCTATCACAGAACATTAGGGATTGGAAGGGACCTTGAAAGATCATCTAGTCCAATCCCCTGCCAAAGCAGGATCACCTAGACCAAGTCACACGGGAACATATGCAGGTGGATTTTAAACGCCTCCAGAGAAGGAGACTCCACAACCCCCCTGGGCAGCCTGTTAGGGTTAGCATAGGGCAGATGACCCAAAGCATTGTATTTCAGGCTATTGAACACGATGCCTCCCTTACAGTATAAAAGGGAGAGATTTGTATGATAAAATGAATCAAGGAACTTTGATCTTGCTTTTTAATTAAGCACCTAGGCTAGAAGGCTTCGTAAGCCATGTTATTACCTATGGTTTTATTATTAGATATAAAGGTAAAAGATTATGAGAATGTGGGCTTGGGCCTCTCTCTTTTCTTACAATGCCTTAAAGCTTGCTCTCTGTGATTTTAAAGATGGTATGCAGCAATAAAATCCAAATTAGAAAAATAATGGATATCCTTACAAAGAAGTTGAGCCAAATGGTATCCGAGTGACTTGTTTGATGCTAGTAAGCAGCATTTGTCCTGTGGTATTTCAAAGAATCAAGCGTAATAGAAGAGGGTGGGTCATCAAAAAAAGTCAGGTTAAATGAGGCACCAAAGCTCACTCTAACCTCTCAAACTCCTTCCCACACAAGGGAGCTTGGAAGTGGAGCAAAAAAACAAAATGAAGCTGTAATTACATCTAGTTTAACTTGGTCCTTTAAATATTGAACCCTTTAACTCGCTTTTCTTTTTCACCCATCTGCATGCTGCAGAACTCTTCAAATCAGCATAAAGCTAATCAACAGATGATTAAGATCAAATCCACACTGTATGCTTCTGTTTCACTGAATATTGCACATATACTTAAAAATATGCTTAACGGCTTTAAAGAATCACGATTTTTCTCCTTTTTCTTCAAAATGTTGATTTTCCTTTGAAGACATGGTTGAAATCATGTACTATATGCTCTTGTGGGAAAGAATTAATCTTGGACTGGAATGTATAGGGATCATTGTCCTAATAGGATTTAAGTTATTTTTTACACCTTGTGTTCCAGTATTCACAGTGTCTGGAAAGAAATGGGTTTGCATGGCTGTTTCCCATGTTGCTGTTTGTTAGAAAGGTGCTCTAATGACCACTTGGCTCATGGTGACTACAGAAAGTGCTGAAAACAGGATTAGTGCCTTTGACTGCCTTTTAAAAGAGAAGTGAGTTTCCTCATATTTTAGTGCTGGGTGTACTACCATTTATTTATTTAAATTGTTTGTTGTTTCTTTTATTTATTTTCATAAATCATAAAGAGAAGCAGACCAGCACCTACTGGAAGCCCTAACAGTTTGGTTTCAAATTGCTACAAAGGGATCCATTTATACAGTAACTTTAATTGCCTGAACCTTGATATATCGAAATAGTGTTAGTAAGGTGATGGAGAAGGAGAGATAGAACCACAAACAGCAAGACAGCAGTGACAGGACCGGTAAACTCCGTGTTTGGAGGACTACTTTTTCTTTCTTTTTTGAGATTTTTGAGGAGGATGGGGAGGTCCTTGACCCAGGGAAGGCTGAGGGAGGAAGGAAAGACCTGACAGGATCAGCATCTCTTGCAGGTAAAGCCAAGAGAGTGATTTGAGGAAGTGTTGTTGGGGAAACCACAGGAGATTTAAATGCACCAAATCTGGGAACAGCACTCAGACCACAAACAGTAAGAAAGCTAGCTGACTCGCTCGTCAGTGCTCAGAGGGGTGTGAGAAGAGAGAAGCTTCGAGGGTTTGCTCACAGGTGGTCTCCTCCAAAATGGTCTCCACCCAACAGAAGATGACCATGGTCCTATCACCGACCAAAATTGATGTGGAAACCCAGACAGAGCTCACACAGAAGGATGTGGCTGTGAAGGTGACAGGGTGCAGGGAATGCCACAGCCTCTCACTGATCTTAGGAGGCAGCTCTGAACATGGCTATATGAGGTGCCAGCAGGTAGAGGATCTGCTCATCCGAGTGGCACAGCTGCAAGATGAGGTTGTGAGGCTACAAACTGAAGTAGAAAGACCCAGGAGCATTAGGGAGGCTGAAATGGAGACAGACTGGTGGAGCCAGGCTCTGTGCTTCATGCAACAGCCAAAACACACCTAGAATCAAGGGGTTCCTGCATCCTGCCTCTCTCAGATGGAAGACAGAAGCCTATGTAGAAGGGGTGAGTGGAGACAAGTTCATGGCCATGGCAGAAGGTGACAACCCTGATTTACCTGCTTCATCTCCCCAGGTACCTCTAAGACCACCCAGCTTTGTGTCGTCAGCAAACTTGCTGACAGTGCATGCCAAACAATCATGAATAGATTGAACAGGTCCCAGCATCGATCCCTGGGGCACTCCACTAGATACAGGCCTCCAACTAGACTCTGTCCCATTGGCCACAACTCTCTGACTTCTACCCTGTAGCCAGTTTACAATCCACCTCACTACCTGAAAATCCAGGCCACACTGCCTCAGTTTGTCTGCGAGGATGCTGTGAGAGACCGTGTCAAACGCCTTACCTAAGTCAAGTTGGATCACATCCACTGCTCTGCCATCATCCATCCACCTGGTTACACCCTCATCAAAGGCTATCAGGTTGGTCAAGCATGACTTTCCCTTTGTAAAGCCATGCTGACTGTCCCTAATGACCCTCCTGACCTTGATGTGCCTGGAGACAGCCTCTAGAACAAATTGTTCCATCACCTTTCCTGGGATGGAGGTGAGGCTGACCGGTCTATAGTTACCCGGGTCTTCCTTCTTTCCCTTTTTAAAGATTGGGGT